>JASEVX010000008.1:72418769-72652825 GCA_031761405.1 Serripes groenlandicus | reverse complement strand
AATAGGCGTTCTTTTTATCGTCTTTAATAACTTAACATTACCAAAGTTTAGAGAGCAAAGCATGTAGCCTGTCCGCGGAACATGTAATATCTTCAATTGTGTACAAATAACATGAACTGTCTTGTAACACCACACACTTTTCCCGTCTACAAGGGATCTTATTGGCCGTTTATCGCAGAACAAAATTGTATTACATCAAATTAGAATCAATATTGGCTATTTGTTAAAACGGCCAAACGATAGTGACAAATTGCACGTGGAAGCACAGGGGAGTCAACACCGGGTGTGTCCGACGATGTTTGTTTACATGAAGGACACATGTCCACACTCTGATATTCAGTCCACTTACAGGTAAAAAAGGATTGCATGCCATACGTCAGTTACTTGCAAAGAGCTACAGTAAGCTTTTAAATACAGAAAAACTGTAAAAGCAACTAGCAGATCTGTGGATGTTAGTTTTTTTCAACATAAAGATGTATAGCCATGTCAACATGAGAAGCATCCCATTTCCAAGATATGGTGTTATGAAACCTATTTCTAACTTCATTAAATCTGCAGCGAATGACTAAAAATATTTTGTAAAAACTATTAAAAATGTGCACATGTATAAATGAAACAAACTATAATTGAACTAAGTTGAAAACATTGTTGGCAAGGGAAGAGTTGCTCATTATGAGTAATTTCTCCTCTTGCCTCACGTTTTCAAAATTCATCTGCTGCAGAGGCGTCGCAATTTCAGAAAGTGTCTGAATATTAGCAAGGGTTAAAGGATTCATACTATTTTTTTTAAAAGGGTTTCTGCTGAAGAATGGTCGTATGTACAAAGGGTTAAAACACATTTATGAATTAATACTATTTTCATTTCATTGAAACCGACTTGCAGAGGACTTGTGTAGCTCTAATCCATGCGCAAACTCCGGAACTTGTAGCTTGAGTGGAAGCAGCTATACATGTACATGTACATCACAATATACCGGACTAAATTGCACCAAGGTAAACTATCTGTTTTGAATGCTATTTCTTTCCCACATAAAGAAGTTTTCTGAAGCTTCTGCAGCAGACTGCTTTTGAAAACAAGGTGACAAAAGCAAAAATGTATAATAGTTTCTCCTTTTGACACAAACGTTTTCAAATTTATTCTACAATTGTCCTTGATTTATATATGGTTTTCATGTGTTGACTACATATTTTCAACATTGTCTTCAGAAGATATGTTGTATGTTGGAAAGGTTTTTTTAAATTGCTGCCTACTGAAACGGATGTTACAAGAAGGAAATCTTACAATTACACAAAACAATTTCATTTGATTGTTTATTCACTTCTATGTTGCACTCACGTTCTATGTCATTTGTACTATTTTAGTTTCATTGGAGTTGAATACAGTTCCATCTTAAACGAAAATTGAATATAAGATAACTAAAAAGTACAAGAGATACGTGTAGATTAATAAAACTTCATGTGTAAGTCTAAAAGACAACTGGGAGATTTTAAAAACGTTTATGTGCTTTAAAGTAAGGGTCACACTTCAAGCTTATCACATCTGACTTATGATAGCCAAACGATAGTGAAAAATCGCACGGGCGGTGTTGGAGCATATGGGAATCCAGAACCGTGTGTGTCCTACGATATTTATTTACATGAAAGACACAGGTACACACTCTGAAATTCCAACCACTTACAGGTAAAAAAAGATTGAGTGCTATACTTCAGTAGCTTGCAAAGAGCTTTTAAATCCAGAAAAGCTGTTAAATCAGCTTTAAATACAGATCTGGTGATGGTAGAGAAAATTGTTAGCAATGTATCTGAATGAGAAGCATCCTATTTCCCAGTAGGAATATCTTCCAATGGATGGTATTTTGAAACCCTTTCCCAATTCCATTAAATCTGCAGCGGATCACTAAAAACATTTTGTAAACAATATTGAAAATGTATACATGTATAAATGAAAAACAATAATTGAATTTAGTTAAAAAACATTTTTGGCAAGTGGATAAGTTGCTCATTATAAGTAGTTTCTCCTTTTATATCAGGTTTTTAAAAGTCATTTGCTGCAAAGGCGTTACAATTTCAAAGAGTTTCTGAAGGTTAGCAAGGGTTAAAGGTTATTGTTATTCGAATTTAACAGGTTGTCTTGGTTGTATTAATACAATTAACATACTCAATTGAATAATGAATTGAGTGTCTGTCATTTACTGATCCCCACATACAAAAAGCTGCAGCAGACGACAGGCAAATATTAGGATTGTTTTTATATTTAACTATGTTGTAGATTGAAAATAATGTAGCCAACGAAGATACTGCTCATGATGGATGATAAGCTATTCCACAACGTTTTTCATTCATATTCAATAATTAAACATTCATTTTAAGACAGTTTCCGTAAGATGTTTTTCAAAAGGAGTCTGCTGAAGATTGTTCGTATCTACAAAAGGGTTAAACACACATTAATAAATTGAAATAACATTTTTCCATTTCATTGAAACCCACTTGCAGAGAATTTTTGTAGCTCTAGTCCATGCGCTAATTCCGGAACTTGTAGCTTGACTGGAAATAGCTATACATGTACATGTACATCACAATATACCGGACAAAACTGCACCCAAGGTAAACTATCAGTTTTGAATGCTATTCCTTTCCCATATACAGAAATTGTCAGACGCTTCTGCAGCAGACGGCTTTTTAAGCAAGATGGTAAACGCAAAATTGATAATAACTTCTCCTTTTGACACAATGTTTTCAACTTCATTCAATAATTGTTATTTCATTTATAGATGGTTTTTATATTTTGACTACATCTTTGCAACGTTGTCTGCTGCTGATATGTTGTATATGGGAAAGGATTAAACTGCTGCCTACCGAAACAGATGTTACAAGAAGGAAAATATTACAGTTACACAAAACACTTTTCTTTGATTTCTAATTCACTCCTGTGTTTATAAACTGCACACATGTTCTATTTCACTTGTCCTCTTTCAGTTTAATTGGAGTTTAATATAGGTTCATCTAAAAAGAAAATTGAATTGGAGATAACTAAAAAGTACAAGAGATACGTGTAGGTTAATTTAACTTGATGTGTATGTGTAAAGGTCAACTGGGAGATTTTAAACACGTTTATGTGCTTGAAGGTCAATTTCACACTTCAAGCTTAACACATCTGACTTAATCAGGAATATGCCATATCTCTAAAATAATAAGCCTAGGTTCACACCATATACAATTGGCAGATTCTGCACATCATTTGTTTACCATGGTCGGACACCAATAGTTGTTGCCTATGCTACAATCCAACATCACCCATGGGACTTTTCACTATCGTTTCGCTGTTTTAATATAACAGAATATAATACACATAAACAAATCGAAATGATACTTACATTTCCGGTACTCTCCAACGTTAAGACCCATAGCAAATTGACTTTGCCTACGAAATGTTAATGTGCGCTCTGTTTATCGTATTTAAAAACTAAACATTACCGAAGTTTATAGAGAAAAGCATGTAGCTTGTTCGGTGCTCGAACCCATGATCTCTCGCTTTAGGGTCGAACATTGTACCAGCTGAGCTAATCGGGTGGCTTACATGTAATATCTCCAATTGTGTACAAATAACATGAACTATCTGGTAACCCCACTAAAAACATTCCAACCTACGGGGGATCTTATTGGCTGTTTCGAGCAGAAAAACATTGTATTGCATCAAATTAGAATCAATATTGACTATTTGTCCAAACGTCCAAACGATAAGGAAACATTGCACGTGTGGTGTTGAAGCATAGGGGAGTCAACAACCGTGTGTGTCCGACGATGTTTGTTGACATGAAGAACACAGGTACACACTCTGATATTCCACCCACTTACAGGTAAAAAAAAGATTGCATGCCATACTTCAGTAACTTGCAAAGAGCTACAGTAAGCTTTTAAATACAGAACAACTGTATAAGCAGCTTAAAGCAGATCTGTGGATGCTAGTTTTTTCAACATGAAGATTTATAGCTATATCTACATGAGAAGCATCCCATTTATTATTGATGGTATTTTGAAACCCTTTTTTAACTACATTAAATCTGCAGCGGATGTCTAAAACATTTTTTTTTAAAGACTATTGAAAATGTGCACATGTTTAAATGAAACAAACAATAATTGAACTAAGTTAAGAACATTGTTGGCAAGAGGAAAAGTATTTTTTCCTTTTGCCTCACGTTTTCAAAACTTATCTGCTGCAGAGGCGTCGCAATTCCAGAAATTGTCTGCATATTAGCAAGGGTTGAAGGATCTTTTATATCACATCAGTTTTGTTATTCTTATTTTTACAAGTTGTCTTGATTGTATTAATACAATAAACATCCTAAATTGAATAATATTGCGAGTTTCTGCCCTTTACTAATCCCCACATACAAACAACTACTGCAGAGGACAGGCAATTATTAGGATGTGTTTTTATATTTAACTATAGTGTAGGTTGAATATAATTTGGAAAAGGAGAAACTGCTCATAATGGATGATAAACTATGCCACAATGTTTTTCCATTCCTAATCAATAACTAAACTTTCATTTTGACACAGTTTCCATAATATTCATTTTTAAAGGGAATCCGCTGAGGAATGGTTGTATGTAAAAAGGGTTAAAACACATTGATAAATTGAAACTATTTCCATTTCATTGAAACCGACTTGCAGAGGACTTTTGTAGCCCTAATCCATGCGCTAATTCTGGAACTTGTAGCTTGACTGGAAACAGCTATACATGTACATGTACATCACAATATACCGGACAAAATTGCACCCAAGGTAAATCATCTGTTTTGAATGCTATTTCTGTCCCACCTACAGAAGTTTTCTGACGATTCTGACAATTTTGAAAGCAAGATTACAAAAGCAAAAAATGATAATTCAATTATTGTACTTTGATTTTACAGATGTTTTTCATATGTTGACTACATCTTTACAATGTTGTCTTTTGCATAAATGTTGTATGTGGGAAAGGGGGTTTAAACTGCTGCCTACTAATAGAACAGAATATAATACACATAAACAAATCGAAATGATACTGAATTTCCGGTACTCTCCTATGTGGAGACACATAGCAATTTGGGTGTGTCCACGAAACGTAAATAGGCGTTCTTTTTATCGTCTTTAATAACTTAACATTACCAAAGTTTAGAGAGCAAAGCATGTAGCCTGTCCGCGGAACATGTAATATCTTCAATTGTGTACAAATAACATGAACTGTCTTGTAACACCACACACTTTTCCCGTCTACAAGGGATCTTATTGGCCGTTTATCGCAGAACAAAATTGTATTACATCAAATTAGAATCAATATTGGCTATTTGTTAAAACGGCCAAACGATAGTGACAAATTGCACGTGGAAGCACAGGGGAGTCAACACCGGGTGTGTCCGACGATGTTTGTTTACATGAAGGACACATGTCCACACTCTGATATTCAGTCCACTTACAGGTAAAAAAGGATTGCATGCCATACGTCAGTTACTTGCAAAGAGCTACAGTAAGCTTTTAAATACAGAAAAACTGTAAAAGCAACTAGCAGATCTGTGGATGTTAGTTTTTTTCAACATAAAGATGTATAGCCATGTCAACATGAGAAGCATCCCATTTCCAAGATATGGTGTTATGAAACCTATTTCTAACTTCATTAAATCTGCAGCGAATGACTAAAAATATTTTGTAAAAACTATTAAAAATGTGCACATGTATAAATGAAACAAACTATAATTGAACTAAGTTGAAAACATTGTTGGCAAGGGAAGAGTTGCTCATTATGAGTAATTTCTCCTCTTGCCTCACGTTTTCAAAATTCATCTGCTGCAGAGGCGTCGCAATTTCAGAAAGTGTCTGAATATTAGCAAGGGTTAAAGGATTCATACTATTTTTTTTAAAAGGGTTTCTGCTGAAGAATGGTCGTATGTACAAAGGGTTAAAACACATTTATGAATTAATACTATTTTCATTTCATTGAAACCGACTTGCAGAGGACTTGTGTAGCTCTAATCCATGCGCAAACTCCGGAACTTGTAGCTTGAGTGGAAGCAGCTATACATGTACATGTACATCACAATATACCGGACTAAATTGCACCCAAGGTAAACTATCTGTTTTGAATGCTATTTCTTTCCCACATAAAGAAGTTTTCTGAAGCTTCTGCAGCAGACTGCTTTTGAAAACAAGGTGACAAAAGCAAAAATGTATAATAGTTTCTCCTTTTGACACAACGTTTTCAAATTTATTCTACAATTGTCCTTGATTTATATATGGTTTTCATGTGTTGACTACATATTTTCAACATTGTCTTCAGAAGATATGTTGTATGTTGGAAAGGTTTTTTTAAATTGCTGCCTACTGAAACGGATGTTACAAGAAGGAAATCTTACAATTACACAAAACAATTTCATTTGATTGTTTATTCACTTCTATGTTGCACTCACGTTCTATGTCATTTGTACTATTTTAGTTTCATTGGAGTTGAATACAGTTCCATCTTAAAACGAAAATTGAATATAAGATAACTAAAAAGTACAAGAGATACGTGTAGATTAATAAAACTTCATGTGTAAGTCTAAAAGACAACTGGGAGATTTTAAAAACGTTTATGTGCTTTAAAGTAAGGGTCACACTTCAAGCTTATCACATCTGACTTATGATAGCCAAACGATAGTGAAAAATCGCACGGGCGGTGTTGGAGCATATGGGAATCCAGAACCGTGTGTGTCCTACGATATTTATTTACATGAAAGACACAGGTACACACTCTGAAATTCCAACCACTTACAGGTAAAAAAAGATTGAGTGCTATACTTCAGTAGCTTGCAAAGAGCGTTTAAATCCAGAAAAACTGTTGAATCAGCTTTAAATACAGATCTGGTGATGGTAGAGAAAATTGTTAGCAATGTATCTGAATGAGAAGCATCCTATTTCCCAGTAGGAATATCTTCCAATGGATGGTATTTTGAAACCCTTTCCCAATTCCATTAAATCTGCAGCGGATCACTAAAAACATTTTGTAAACAATATTGAAAATGTATACATGTATAAATGAAAAACAATAATTGAATTTAGTTAAAAAACATTTTTGGCAAGTGGATAAGTTGCTCATTATAAGTAGTTTCTCCTTTTATATCAGGTTTTTAAAAGTCATTTGCTGCAAAGGCGTTACAATTTCAAAGAGTTTCTGAAGGTTAGCAAGGGTTAAAGGTTATTGTTATTCGAATTTAACAGGTTGTCTTGGTTGTATTAATACAATTAACATACTCAATTGAATAATGAATTGAGTGTCTGTCATTTACTGATCCCCACATACAAAAAGCTGCAGCAGACGACAGGCAAATATTAGGATTGTTTTTATATTTAACTATGTTGTAGATTGAAAATAATGTAGCCAACGAAGATACTGCTCATGATGGATGATAAGCTATTCCACAACGTTTTTCATTCATATTCAATAATTAAACATTCATTTTAAGACAGTTTCCGTAAGATGTTTTTCAAAAGGAGTCTGCTGAAGATTGTTCGTATCTACAAAAGGGTTAAACACACATTAATAAATTGAAATAACATTTTTCCATTTCATTGAAACCCACTTGCAGAGAATTTTTGTAGCTCTAGTCCATGCGCTAATTCCGGAACTTGTAGCTTGACTGGAAATAGCTATACATGTACATGTACATCACAATATACCGGACAAAACTGCACCCAAGGTAAACTATCAGTTTTGAATGCTATTCCTTTCCCATATACAGAAATTGTCAGACGCTTCTGCAGCAGACGGCTTTTTAAGCAAGATGGTAAACGCAAAATTGATAATAACTTCTCCTTTTGACACAATGTTTTCAACTTCATTCAATAATTGTTATTTCATTTATAGATGGTTTTTATATTTTGACTACATCTTTGCAACGTTGTCTGCTGCTGATATGTTGTATATGGGAAAGGATTAAACTGCTGCCTACCGAAACAGATGTTACAAGAAGGAAAATATTACAGTTACACAAAACACTTTTCTTTGATTTCTAATTCACTCCTGTGTTTATAAACTGCACACATGTTCTATTTCACTTGTCCTCTTTCAGTTTAATTGGAGTTTAATATAGGTTCATCTAAAAAGAAAATTGAATTGGAGATAACTAAAAAGTACAAGAGATACGTGTAGGTTAATTTAACTTGATGTGTATGTGTAAAGGTCAACTGGGAGATTTTAAACACGTTTATGTGCTTGAAGGTCAATTTCACACTTCAAGCTTAACACATCTGACTTAATCAGGAATATGCCATATCTCTAAAATAATAAGCCTAGGTTCACACCATATACAATTGGCAGATTCTGCACATCATTTGTTTACCATGGTCGGACACCAATAGTTGTTGCCTATGCTACAATCCAACATCACCCATGGGACTTTTCACTATCGTTTCGCTGTTTTAATATAACAGAATATAATACACATAAACAAATCGAAATGATACTTACATTTCCGGTACTCTCCAACGTTAAGACCCATAGCAAGTTGACTTTGCCTACGAAATGTTAATGTGCGCTCTGTTTATCGTATTTAAAAACTAAACATTACCGAAGTTTATAGAGAAAAGCATGTAGCTTGTTCGGTGCTCGAACCCATGATCTCTCGCTTTAGGGTCGAACATTGTACCAGCTGAGCTAATCGGGTGGCTTACATGTAATATCTCCAATTGTGTACAAATAACATGAACTATCTGGTAACCCCACTAAAAACATTCCAACCTACGGGGGATCTTATTGGCTGTTTCGAGCAGAAAAACATTGTATTGCATCAAATTAGAATCAATATTGACTATTTGTCCAAACGTCCAAACGATAAGGAAACATTGCACGTGTGGTGTTGAAGCATAGGGGAGTCAACAACCGTGTGTGTCCGACGATGTTTGTTGACATGAAGAACACAGGTACACACTCTGATATTCCACCCACTTACAGGTAAAAAAAAGATTGCATGCCATACTTCAGTAACTTGCAAAGAGCTACAGTAAGCTTTTAAATACAGAACAACTGTATAAGCAGCTTAAAGCAGATCTGTGGATGCTAGTTTTTTCAACATGAAGATTTATAGCTATATCTACATGAGAAGCATCCCATTTATTATTGATGGTATTTTGAAACCCTTTTTTAACTACATTAAATCTGCAGCGGATGTCTAAAACATTTTTTTTTAAAGACTATTGAAAATGTGCACATGTTTAAATGAAACAAACAATAATTGAACTAAGTTAAGAACATTGTTGGCAAGAGGAAAAGTATTTTTTCCTTTTGCCTCACGTTTTCAAAACTTATCTGCTGCAGAGGCGTCGCAATTCCAGAAATTGTCTGCATATTAGCAAGGGTTGAAGGATCTTTTATATCACATCAGTTTTGTTATTCTTATTTTTACAAGTTGTCTTGATTGTATTAATACAATAAACATCCTAAATTGAATAATATTGCGAGTTTCTGCCCTTTACTAATCCCCACATACAAACAACTACTGCAGAGGACAGGCAATTATTAGGATGTGTTTTTATATTTAACTATAGTGTAGGTTGAATATAATTTGGAAAAGGAGAAACTGCTCATAATGGATGATAAACTATGCCACAATGTTTTTCCATTCCTAATCAATAACTAAACTTTCATTTTGACACAGTTTCCATAATATTCATTTTTAAAGGGAATCCGCTGAGGAATGGTTGTATGTAAAAAGGGTTAAAACACATTGATAAATTGAAACTATTTCCATTTCATTGAAACCGACTTGCAGAGGACTTTTGTAGCTCTAATCCATGCGCTAATTCTGGAACTTGTAGCTTGACTGGAAACAGCTATACATGTACATGTACATCACAATATACCGGACAAAATTGCACCCAAGGTAAATCATCTGTTTTGAATGCTATTTCTGTCCCACCTACAGAAGTTTTCTGACGATTCTGACAATTTTGAAAGCAAGATTACAAAAGCAAAAAATGATAATTCAATTATTGTACTTTGATTTTACAGATGTTTTTCATATGTTGACTACATCTTTACAATGTTGTCTTTTGCATAAATGTTGTATGTGGGAAAGGGGGTTTAAACTGCTGCCTACTAATAGAACAGAATATAATACACATAAACAAATCGAAATGATACTGAATTTCCGGTACTCTCCTATGTGGAGACACATAGCAATTTGGGTGTGTCCACGAAACGTAAATAGGCGTTCTTTTTATCGTCTTTAATAACTTAACATTACCAAAGTTTAGAGAGCAAAGCATGTAGCCTGTCCGCGGAACATGTAATATCTTCAATTGTGTACAAATAACATGAACTGTCTTGTAACACCACACACTTTTCCCGTCTACAAGGGATCTTATTGGCCGTTTATCGCAGAACAAAATTGTATTACATCAAATTAGAATCAATATTGGCTATTTGTTAAAACGGCCAAACGATAGTGACAAATTGCACGTGGAAGCACAGGGGAGTCAACACCGGGTGTGTCCGACGATGTTTGTTTACATGAAGGACACATGTCCACACTCTGATATTCAGTCCACTTACAGGTAAAAAAGGATTGCATGCCATACGTCAGTTACTTGCAAAGAGCTACAGTAAGCTTTTAAATACAGAAAAACTGTAAAAGCAACTAGCAGATCTGTGGATGTTAGTTTTTTTCAACATAAAGATGTATAGCCATGTCAACATGAGAAGCATCCCATTTCCAAGATATGGTGTTATGAAACCTATTTCTAACTTCATTAAATCTGCAGCGAATGACTAAAAATATTTTGTAAAAACTATTAAAAATGTGCACATGTATAAATGAAACAAACTATAATTGAACTAAGTTGAAAACATTGTTGGCAAGGGAAGAGTTGCTCATTATGAGTAATTTCTCCTCTTGCCTCACGTTTTCAAAATTCATCTGCTGCAGAGGCGTCGCAATTTCAGAAAGTGTCTGAATATTAGCAAGGGTTAAAGGATTCATACTATTTTTTTTAAAAGGGTTTCTGCTGAAGAATGGTCGTATGTACAAAGGGTTAAAACACATTTATGAATTAATACTATTTTCATTTCATTGAAACCGACTTGCAGAGGACTTGTGTAGCTCTAATCCATGCGCAAACTCCGGAACTTGTAGCTTGAGTGGAAGCAGCTATACATGTACATGTACATCACAATATACCGGACTAAATTGCACCCAAGGTAAACTATCTGTTTTGAATGCTATTTCTTTCCCACATAAAGAAGTTTTCTGAAGCTTCTGCAGCAGACTGCTTTTGAAAACAAGGTGACAAAAGCAAAAATGTATAATAGTTTCTCCTTTTGACACAACGTTTTCAAATTTATTCTACAATTGTCCTTGATTTATATATGGTTTTCATGTGTTGACTACATATTTTCAACATTGTCTTCAGAAGATATGTTGTATGTTGGAAAGGTTTTTTTAAATTGCTGCCTACTGAAACGGATGTTACAAGAAGGAAATCTTACAATTACACAAAACAATTTCATTTGATTGTTTATTCACTTCTATGTTGCACTCACGTTCTATGTCATTTGTACTATTTTAGTTTCATTGGAGTTGAATACAGTTCCATCTTAAAACGAAAATTGAATATAAGATAACTAAAAAGTACAAGAGATACGTGTAGATTAATAAAACTTCATGTGTAAGTCTAAAAGACAACTGGGAGATTTTAAAAACGTTTATGTGCTTTAAAGTAAGGGTCACACTTCAAGCTTATCACATCTGACTTATGATAGCCAAACGATAGTGAAAAATCGCACGGGCGGTGTTGGAGCATATGGGAATCCAGAACCGTGTGTGTCCTACGATATTTATTTACATGAAAGACACAGGTACACACTCTGAAATTCCAACCACTTACAGGTAAAAAAAGATTGAGTGCTATACTTCAGTAGCTTGCAAAGAGCTTTTAAATCCAGAAAAGCTGTTAAATCAGCTTTAAATACAGATCTGGTGATGGTAGAGAAAATTGTTAGCAATGTATCTGAATGAGAAGCATCCTATTTCCCAGTAGGAATATCTTCCAATGGATGGTATTTTGAAACCCTTTCCCAATTCCATTAAATCTGCAGCGGATCACTAAAAACATTTTGTAAACAATATTGAAAATGTATACATGTATAAATGAAAAACAATAATTGAATTTAGTTAAAAAACATTTTTGGCAAGTGGATAAGTTGCTCATTATAAGTAGTTTCTCCTTTTATATCAGGTTTTTAAAAGTCATTTGCTGCAAAGGCGTTACAATTTCAAAGAGTTTCTGAAGGTTAGCAAGGGTTAAAGGTTATTGTTATTCGAATTTAACAGGTTGTCTTGGTTGTATTAATACAATTAACATACTCAATTGAATAATGAATTGAGTGTCTGTCATTTACTGATCCCCACATACAAAAAGCTGCAGCAGACGACAGGCAAATATTAGGATTGTTTTTATATTTAACTATGTTGTAGATTGAAAATAATGTAGCCAACGAAGATACTGCTCATGATGGATGATAAGCTATTCCACAACGTTTTTCATTCATATTCAATAATTAAACATTCATTTTAAGACAGTTTCCGTAAGATGTTTTTCAAAAGGAGTCTGCTGAAGATTGTTCGTATCTACAAAAGGGTTAAACACACATTAATAAATTGAAATAACATTTTTCCATTTCATTGAAACCCACTTGCAGAGAATTTTTGTAGCTCTAGTCCATGCGCTAATTCCGGAACTTGTAGCTTGACTGGAAATAGCTATACATGTACATGTACATCACAATATACCGGACAAAACTGCACCCAAGGTAAACTATCAGTTTTGAATGCTATTCCTTTCCCATATACAGAAATTGTCAGACGCTTCTGCAGCAGACGGCTTTTTAAGCAAGATGGTAAACGCAAAATTGATAATAACTTCTCCTTTTGACACAATGTTTTCAACTTCATTCAATAATTGTTATTTCATTTATAGATGGTTTTTATATTTTGACTACATCTTTGCAACGTTGTCTGCTGCTGATATGTTGTATATGGGAAAGGATTAAACTGCTGCCTACCGAAACAGATGTTACAAGAAGGAAAATATTACAGTTACACAAAACACTTTTCTTTGATTTCTAATTCACTCCTGTGTTTATAAACTGCACACATGTTCTATTTCACTTGTCCTCTTTCAGTTTAATTGGAGTTTAATATAGGTTCATCTAAAAAGAAAATTGAATTGGAGATAACTAAAAAGTACAAGAGATACGTGTAGGTTAATTTAACTTGATGTGTATGTGTAAAGGTCAACTGGGAGATTTTAAACACGTTTATGTGCTTGAAGGTCAATTTCACACTTCAAGCTTAACACATCTGACTTAATCAGGAATATGCCATATCTCTAAAATAATAAGCCTAGGTTCACACCATATACAATTGGCAGATTCTGCACATCATTTGTTTACCATGGTCGGACACCAATAGTTGTTGCCTATGCTACAATCCAACATCACCCATGGGACTTTTCACTATCGTTTCGCTGTTTTAATATAACAGAATATAATACACATAAACAAATCGAAATGATACTTACATTTCCGGTACTCTCCAACGTTAAGACCCATAGCAAATTGACTTTGCCTACGAAATGTTAATGTGCGCTCTGTTTATCGTATTTAAAAACTAAACATTACCGAAGTTTATAGAGAAAAGCATGTAGCTTGTTCGGTGCTCGAACCCATGATCTCTCGCTTTAGGGTCGAACATTGTACCAGCTGAGCTAATCGGGTGGCTTACATGTAATATCTCCAATTGTGTACAAATAACATGAACTATCTGGTAACCCAACTAAAAACATTCCAACCTACGGGGGATCTTATTGGCTGTTTGGAGCAGAAAAACATTGTATTGCATCAAATTAGAATCAATATTGACTATTTGTCCAAACGTCCAAACGATAAGGAAAAATTGCACGTGTGGTGTTGAAGCATAGGGGAGTCAACAACCGTGTGTGTCCGACGATGTTTGTTGACATGAAGAACACAGGTACATACTCTGATATTCAACCCACTTACAGGTAAAAAAAAGATTGCATGTCATACTTCAGTAACTTGCAAAGAGCTACAGTAAGCTTTTAAATACAGAAAAACTGTTGAAGCAGCTTAAAGCAGATCTGTAGATGCTAGTTTTTTCAACATGAAGATTTATAGCTATATCTACATGAGAAGCATCCCATTTATAATTGATGGTATTTTGAAACCCTTTAACTACATTAAATCTGCAGCGGATGCCTAAAACATTTTGTTTAAAGACTATTGAAAATGTGCACATGTTTAAATGAAACAAACAATAATTGAACTAAGTTAAGAACATTGTTGGCAAGAGGAAAAGTATTTTTTCCTTTTGCCTCACGTTTTCAAAACTCATCTGCTGCAGAGGCGTCGCAATTTCAGATATTGTCTGCATATTAGCAAGGGTTAAAGGATCTTTTATATCACATCAGTTTTGTTATTCTTTTTTTTACAAGTTGTCTTGATTGTATTAATACAATAAACATCCTAAATTGAATAATATTGCGAGTTTCTGCCCTTTACTAATCCCCACATACAAACAACTACTGCAGAGGACAGGCAATTATTAGGATGTGTTTTTATATTTAACTATAGTGTAGGTTGAATATAATTTGGAAAAAGAGAAACTGCTCATGATGGATGATAATCTATGCCACAATGTTTTTCCATTCCTAATCAATAATTAAACTTTCATTTTGACACAGTTTCCATAATATTTATTTTTAAACGGAATCCGCTGAGGAATGGTTGTATGTAAAAAGGGTTAAAACACATTGATAAATTGAAACTATTTCCATTTCATTGAAACCGACTTGCAGAGGACTTTTGTAGCTCTAATCCATGCGCTAATTCTGGAACTTGTAGCTTGACTGGAAACAGCTATACATGTACATGTACATCACAATATACCGGACAAAATTGCACCCAAGGTAAATCATGTTTTTAATGCTATTTCTGTCCCACCTACAGAAGTTTTCTGACGATTCTGACAATTTTCAAAGCAAGATTACAAAAGCAAAAAATGATAATTAAATTATTGTTCTTTGATTTTACAGATGTTTTTCATATGTTGACTACATCTTTACAACGTTGTCTTTTGCATAAATGTTGTATGTGGGAAAGGGGGTTTAAACTGCTGCCTACTAATAGAACGAATATAATACACATACACAAATCGAAATGATACTGAATTTTCGGTACTCCCCTATGTGGAGACACATAGCAATTTGGGTGTGTCCACGAAACGTAAATAGGCGTTCTATTTATCGTCTTTAATAACTAGACATTACCAACGTTTAGAGAGCAAAGCATGTAGCCTGTCCGCGGAACATGTAATATCTTCAATTGTGTACAAATAACATGAGTAATTTCTCCTCTTGCCTCACGTTTTCAAAATTCATCTGCTGCAGAGGCGTCGCAAATTCAGAAAGTGTCTGAATATTAGCAAGGGTTAAAAGATCCATAAGATTTTTTTTTAAAAGCGAGTCTGCTGAAGAATGGTCGTATGTACAAAGGGTTAAAACACATTAACGAATTGAAAATATTTCCATTTCATTGAAACCGACTTGCAGAGGACTTTTGTAGCTCTAATCCATGCGCTAACTCCGGAACTTGTAGCTTGAGTGGAAACAGCTATACATGTACATGTACATCACAATATACCGGACCAAATTGCACCCAAGGTAAACTATCTGTTTTGAATGCTATTTCTTTCCCACATAAAGAAGTTTTTTGAAGCTTCTGCAGCAGACTGCTTTTGAAAACAAGGTGACAAAAGCAAAAATGTATAATAGTTTCTCCTTTTGACACAACGTTTTCAACTTTATTCAATAATTGTTCTTTGATTTACAGATGGTTTTCATATGTTGACTACATATTTACAACGTTGTCTTTTGCATATATGTTGTATGTGGGAAAGGGGGTTTAAACTGCTGCCTACTGAAACGGATGTTACAAGAAGGAACACTTACAGTTACACAAAACAATTTTCTTTGATTGTTTATTCACTCCTGTGTTTATAAACTGCACACACGTTCTATGTCACTTGTCCTCTTTTAGTTTCATTGGATTTGTATACAGGTCCATCTTAAACGAACATTGAATATGAGATAACTAAAATGTACAAGAGATACGTGTAGATTAATAAAATGTCATGTGTAAGTGCAAAGGTCATCTGGGAGATTTTAAAGACGTTCATGTGCTTGAAAGACAATGTCACACTTCAAGCTTATCACATCTGACTTAATCAGGAGTATGCAATATCTCTGAAATCATAAACCTAGGTTCATACCAAGTAAAATTTAAATATTCTACACATAATGTTGAATGACCATCGTCGGTAACCAATATTTGTTGCCTCCCCTACGCTCTTACATCATCCGTGGGAATTGTTACTGTCGTTTCGCTGTTTTAATAGAACAGAATATAATACACATAAACTTATCGAAATGATACTGAATTTCCGGTACTCTCCTATGTGGAGACACATAGCAATTTGGGTGTGTCCACGGAACGTAAATAGGCGTTCTATTTATCGTCTTTAATAACTAAACATTACCAAAGTTTAGAGAGCAAAGCATGTAGCCTGTCCGCGGAACATGTAATATCTTCAATTGTGTACAAATAACATGAACTGTCTAGTAACACCACACACTTTTCCCTTCTACAAGGGATCTTATTGGCCGTTTATCGCAGAACAACATTGTATTGCATCAAATTAGAATCAATATTGGCTATTTGTTAGAACCGCCAAACGATAGTGACAAATTGCACGTGGAAGCACAGGGGAGTGAACACCGTGTGTGTCCGACGATGTTTGTTTACATGAAGGACACATATCCACATTCTGATATTCAATCCACTTACAGGTAAAAAAGGATTGCATGCCATACGTCAGTTACTTGCAAAGAGCTACAGTAAGCTTTTAAATACAGAAAAACTGTAAAAGCAACTAGCAGATCTGTGGATGCTAGTTTTTTTTCAACATAAAGATGTATAGCCATGTCAACATGAGAAGCATCCCATTTCCAAGATATGGTGTTATGAAACCTATTTCTAACTTCATTAAATCTGCAGCGAATGACTAAAAATATTTTGTAAAAACTATTAAAAATGTGCACATGTATAAATGAAACAAACTATAATTGAACTAAGTTGAAAACATTGTTGGCAAGGGAAGAGTTGCTCATTATGAGTAATTTCTCCTCTTGCCTCACGTTTTCAAAATTCATCTGCTGCAGAGGCGTCGCAATTTCAGAAAGTGTCTGAATATTAGCAAGGGTTAAAGGATTCATACTATTTTTTTTAAAAGGGTTTCTGCTGAAGAATGGTCGTATGTACAAAGGGTTAAAACACATTTATGAATTAATACTATTTTCATTTCATTGAAACCGACTTGCAGAGGACTTGTGTAGCTCTAATCCATGCGCAAACTCCGGAACTTGTAGCTTGAGTGGAAGCAGCTATACATGTACATGTACATCACAATATACAGGACTAAATTGCACCCAAGGTAAACTATCTGTTTTGAATGCTATTTCCTTCCCACATAAAGAAGTTTTCTGAAGCTTCTGCAGCAGACTGCTTTTGAAAACAAGGTGACAAAAGCAAAAATGTATAATAGTTTCTCCTTTTGACACAACGTTTTCAAATTTATTCTACAATTGTCCTTGATTTATATATGGTTTTCATGTGTTGACTACACATTTTCAACATTGTCTTCAGAAGATATGTTGTATGTTGGAAAGGTTTTTTTAAATTGCTGCCTACTGAAACGGATGTTACAAGAAGGAAATCTTACAATTACACAAAACAATTTCATTTGATTGTTTATTCACTTCTATGTTGCACTCACGTTCTATGTCATTTGTACTATTTTAGTTTCATTGGAGTTGAATACAGTTCCATCTTAAAACGAAAATTGAATATAAGATAACTAAAAAGTACAAGAGATACGTGTAGATTAATAAAACTTCATGTGTAAGTCTAAAAGACAACTGGGAGATTTTAAAAACGTGTATGTGCTTTAAAGTAAGGGTCACACTTCAAGCTTATCACATCTGACTTATGATAGCCAAACGATAGTGAAAAATCACACGGGCGGTGTTGGAGCATATGGGAATCCAGAACCGTGTGTGTCCTACGATATTTATTTACATGAAAGACACAGGTACACACTCTGAAATTCCAACCACTTACAGGTAAAAAAGATTGAGTGCTATACTTCAGTAGCTTGCAAAGAGCGTTTAAATCCAGAAAAGCTGTTAAATCAGCTTTAAATACAGATCTGGTGATGGTAGAGAAAATTGTTAGCAATGTATCTGAATGAGAAGCATCCTATTTCCCAGTAGGAATATCTTCCAATGGATGGTATTTTGAAACCCTTTCCCAATTCCATTAAATCTGCAGCGGATCACTAAAAACATTTTGTAAACAATATTGAAAATGTATACATGTATAAATGAAAAACAATAATTGAATTTAGTTAAAAAACATTTTTGGCAAGTGGATAAGTTGCTCATTATAAGTAGTTTCTCCTTTTATATCAGGTTTTTAAAAGTCATTTGCTGCAAAGGCGTTACAATTTCAGAGAGTTTCTGAAGGTTAGCAAGGGTTAAAGGTTATTGTTATTCGAATTTAACAGGTTGTCTTGATTGTATTAATACAATTAACATACTCAATTGAATAATGAATTGAGTGTCTGTCATTTACTGATCCCCACATACAAAAAGCTGCAGCAGACGACAGGCAAATATTAGGATTGTTTTTATATTTAACTATGTTGTAGATTGAAAATAATGTGGCAAACGAAGATACTGCTCATGATGGATGATAAGCTATTCCACAACGTTTTTCATTCATATTCAATAATTAAACATTCATTTTAAGACAGTTTCCGTAAGATGTTTTTCAAAAGGAGTCTGCTGAAGATTGTTCGTATCTACAAAAGGGTTAACACACATTAATAAATTGAAATAACATTTTTCCATTTCATTGAAACCCACTTGCAGAGAATTTTTGTAGCTCTAGTCCATGCGCTAATTCCGGAACTTGTAGCTTGACTGGAAATAGCTATACATGTACATGTACATCACAATATACCGGACAAAACTGCACCCAAGGTAAACTATCAGTTCTGAATGCTATTCCTTTCCCATATACAGAAATTGTCATACGCTTCATCAGTAGACGGCTTTTAAAGCAAGACGGTAAACGCAAAATTGATAATAACTTCTCGTTTTGACACAATGTTTTCAACTTTATTCAATAATTGTTATATCATTTATAGATGGTTGTTATATTTTGACTACATCTTTGCAACGTTGTCTGCTGCTGATATGTTGTATATGGGAAAGGATTAAACTGCTGCCTACCGAAACAGATGTTACAAGAAGGAAAATATTACAGTTACACAAAACACTTTTCTTGGAGATAACTAAAAAGTACAAGAGATACGTGTAGGTTAATTTAACTTGATGTGTATGTGTAAAGGTCAACTGGGAGATTTTAAACACGTTTATGTGCTTGAAGGTCAATTTCACACTTCAAGCTTAACACATCTGACTTAATCAGGAATATGCCATATCTCTAAAATAATAAGCCTAGGTTCACACCATATACAATTGGCAGATTCTGCACATCATTTGTTTACCATGGTCGGACACCAATAGTTGTTGCCTATGCTACAATCCAACATCACCCATGGGACTTTTCACTATCGTTTCGCTGTTTTAATATAACAGAATATAGTACACATAAACAAATCGAAATGATACTTACATTTCCGGTACTCTCCAACGTTAAGACCCATAGCAAATTGACTTTGCCTACGAAATGTAAATGTGCGCTCTGTTTATCGTATTTAAAAACTAAACATTACCGAAGTTTATAGAGAAAAGCATGTAGCTTGTTCGGTGCTCGAACCCGGGATCTCTCGCTTTAGGGTCGAACATTGTACCAGCTGAGCTAATCGGGTGGCTTACATGTAATATCTCCAATTGTGTACAAATAACATGAACTATCTGGTAACCCAACTAAAAACATTCCAACCTACGGGGGATCTTATTGGCTGTTTGGAGCAGAAAAACATTGTATTGCATCAAATTAGAATCAATATTGACTATTTGTCCAAACGTCCAAACGATAAGGAAAAATTGCACGTGTGGTGTTGAAGCATAGGGGAGTCAACAACCGTGTGTGTCCGACGATGTTTGTTGACATGAAGAACACAGGTACACACTCTGATATTCCACCCACTTACAGGTAAAAAAAAGATTGCATGTCATACTTCAGTAACTTGCAAAGAGCTACAGTAAGCTTTTAAATACAGAAAAACTGTTGAAGCAGCTTAAAGCAGATCTGTAGATGCTAGTTTTTTCAACATGAAGATTTATAGCTATATCTACATGAGAAGCATCCCATTTATAATTGATGGTATTTTGAAACCCTTTAACTACATTAAATCTGCAGCGGATGCCTAAAACATTTTTTTTAAAGACTATTGAAAATGTGCACATGTTTAAATGAAACAAACAATAATTGAACTAAGTTAAGAACATTGTTGGCAAGAGGAAAAGTATTTTTTCCTTTTGCCTCACGTTTTCAAAACTCATCTGCTGCAGAGGCGTCGCAATTTCAGATATTGTCTGCATATTAGCAAGGGTTAAAGGATCTTTTATATCACATCAGTTTTGTTATTCTTTTTTTTACAAGTTGTCTTGATTGTATTAATACAATAAACATCCTAAATTGAATAATATTGCGAGTTTCTGCCCTTTACTAATCCCCACATACAAACAACTACTGCAGAGGACAGGCAATTATTAGGATGTGTTTTTATATTTAACTATAGTGTAGGTTGAATATAATTTGGAAAAAGAGAAACTGCTCATGATGGATGATAATCTATGCCACAATGTTTTTCCATTCCTAATCAATAATTAAACTTTCATTTTGACACAATTTCCATCATATTTATTTTTAAACGGAATCCGCTGAGGAATGGTTGTATGTAAAAAGGGTTAAAACAAATTGATAAATTGAAACTATTTCCATTTCATTGAAACCGACTTGCAGAGGACTTTTGTAGCTCTAATCCATGCGCTAATTCTGGAACTTGTAGCTTGACTGGAAACAGCTATACATGTACATGTACATCACAATATACCGGACAAAATTGCACCCAAGGTAAATCATGTTTTTAATGCTATTTCTGTCCCACCTACAGAAGTTTTCTGACGATTCTGACAATTTTGAAAGCAAGATTACAAAAGCAAAAAATGATAATTAAATTATTGTTCTTTGATTTTACAGATGTTTTTCATATGTTGACTACATCTTTACAACGTTGTCTTTTGCATAAATGTATGTATGTGGGAAAGGGGGTTTAAACTGCTGCCTACTAATAGAACGAATATAATACACATAAACAAATCGAAATGATACTGAATTTTCGGTACTCTCCTATGTGGAGACACATAGCAATTTGGGTGTGTCCACGAAACGTAAATAGGCGTTCTATTTATCGTCTTTAATAACTAGACATTACCAACGTTTAGAGAGCAAAGCATGTAGCCTGTCCGCGGAACATGTAATATCTTCAATTGTGTACAAATAACATGAGTAATTTCTCCTCTTGCCTCACGTTTTCAAAATTCATCTGCTGCAGAGGCGTCGCAATTTCAGAAAGTGTCTGAATATTAGCAAGGGTTAAAGGATCCATAAGATTTTTTTTTAAAAGCGAGTCTGCTGAAGAATGGTCGTATGTACAAAGGGTTAAAACACATTAACGAATTGAAAATATTTCCATTTCATTGAAACCGACTTGCAGAGGACTTTTGTAGCTCTAATCCATGCGCTAACTCCGGAACTTGTAGCTTGAGTGGAAACAGCTATACATGTACATGTACATCACAATATACCGGACCAAATTGTACCCAAGGTAAACAATCTGTTTTGAATGCTATTTCTTTACCACATAAAGAAGATTTCTGACGCTTCTGCAGCAGAATGCTTTTGAAAACAAGGTGACAAAAGCAAAAATGTATAATAGTTTCTCCTTTTGACACAACGTTTTCAACTTTATTCAATAATTGTTCTTTGATTTACAGATGGTTTTCATATGTTGACTACATATTAACAACGTTGTCTTTTGCATATATGTTGTATGTGGGAAAGGGTGTTTAAACTGCTGCCTACTGAAACGGATGTTACAAGAAGGAACACTTACAGTTACACAAAACAATTTTCTTTGATTGTTTATTCACTCCTGTGTTTATAAACTGCACACACGTTCTATGTCACTTGTCCTCTTTTAGTTTCATTGGAGTTGAATACAGGTCCATCTTAAACGAAAATTGAATATGAGATAACTATAATGTACAAGAGATACGTGTAGATTAATAAAATGTCATGTGTAAGTGCAAAGGTCATCTGGGAGATTTTAAACACGTTCATGGGCTTGAAATACAAGGTCACACTTCAAGCTTATCACATCTGACTTAATCAGGAGTATGCAATATCTCTGAAATCATAAACCTAGGTTCATACCAAGTAAAATTTAAATATTCTACACATAATGTTGTATGACCATCGTCGGTAACCAATAGTTGTTGCCTCCCCTACGCTCTTACATCACCCGTGGGAATTGTTACTGTCGTTTCGCTGTTTTAATAGAACAGAATATAATACACATAAACAAATCGAAATGATACTGAATTTCCGGTACTCTCCTATGTGGAGACACATAGCAATTTGGGTGTGTCCACGAAACGTAAATAGGCGTTCTATTTATCGTCTTTAATAACTAAACATTACCAAAGTTTAGAGAGCAAAACATGTAGCCTGTCCGCGGAACATGTAATATCCTCAATTGTGTACAAATAACATGAACTGTCTTGTAACACCACACACATTTCCCTTCTATAAGGGATCTTATTGGCCGTTTATCGCAGAACAACATTGTATTGCATCAAATTAGAATCAATATTGGCTATTTGTTAGAACGGCCAAACGATAGTGACAAATTGCACGTGGAAGCACAGGGGAGTGAACACCGTGTGTGTCCGACGATGTTTGTTTACATGAAGGACACATGTCCACACTCTGATATTCAATCCACTTACAGGTAAAAAGGGATTGCATGCCATACGTCAGTTACTTGCAAAGAGCTACAGTAAGCTTTTAAATACAGAAAAACTGTAAAAGCAACTAGCAGATCTGTGGATGCTAGTTTTTTCCAACATAAAGATGTATAGCCATGTCAACATGAGAAGCATCCCATTTCCAAGATATGGTGTTATGAAACCTTTTTCTAACTTAATTAAATCTGCAGCGAATGACTAAAAAATTTTTGTAAAAACTATTAAAAATGTGCAAATGTATAAATGAAACAAATTATAATTGAACTAAGTTGAAAACATTATTGGCAAGGGTATGAGTAATTTCTCCTCTTGCCTCACGTTTTCAAAATTCATCTGCTGCAGAGGCGTCGCAATATCCGAAAGTGTCTGAATATTAGCAAGGGTTAAAGGATCCATAAGATTTTTTTTAAAAGGGTTTCTGCTGAAGAATGGTCGTATGTACAAAGGGTTAAAACACATTTATGAATTAATAGTATTTTCATTTCATTGAAACCGACTTGCAGAGGACTTTTGTAGCTCTAATCCATGCGCTAACTCCGGAACTTGTAGCTTGAGTGGAAGCAGCTATACATGTACATGTACATCACAATATACCGGACCAAATTGCACCCAAGGTAAACTATCTGTTTTGAATGCTATTTCTTTCCCACATAAAGAAGTTTTCTGAAGCTTCTGCAGCAGACTGCTTTTGAAAACAAGGTGACAAAAGCAAAAATGTATAATAGTTTCTCCTTTTGACACAACGTTTTCAACTTTATTCAATAATTGTTCTTTGATTTACAGATGGTTTTCATATGTTGACTACATATTTACAACGTTGTCTTTTGCATATATGTTGTATGTGGGAAAGGGGGTTTAAACTGCTGCCTACTGAAACGGATGTTACAAGAAGGATTACTTACAGTTACACAAAACAATTTTCTTTGATTGTTTATTCACTCCTGTGTTTATAAACTGCACACACGTTCTATGTCACTTGTCCTCTTTTAGTTTCATTGGATTTGTATACAGGTCCATCTTAAACGAACATTGAATATGAGATAACTAAAATGTACAAGAGATACGTGTAGATTAATAAAATGTCATGTGTAAGTGCAAAGGTCATCTGGGAGATTTTAAAGAATTTCATGTTCTTGAAAGACAATGTCACACTTCAAGCTTATCACATCTGACTTAATCAGGAGTATGCAATATCTCTGAAATCATAAACCTAGGTTGATACCAAGTAAAATTTAAATATTCTACACATAATGTTGTATGACCATCGTCGGTAACCAATATTTGTTGCCTCCCCTACGCTCTTACATCATCCGTGGGAATTGTTACTGTCGTTTCGCTGTTTTAATAGAACAGAATATAATACACATAAACTTATCGAAATGATACTGAATTTCTGGTACTCTCCTATGTGGAGACACATAGCAATTTGGGTGTGTCCACGGAACGTAAATAGGCGTTCTATTTATCGTCTTTAATAACTAAACATTACCAAAGTTTAGAGAGCAAAGCATGTAGCCTGTCCACGGAACATGTAATATCTTCAATTGTGTACAAATAACATGAACTGTCTAGTAACACCACACACTTTTCCCTTCTACAAGGGATCTTATTGGCCGTTTATCGCAGAACAACATTGTATTGCATCAAATTAGAATCAATATTGGCTATTTGTTAGAACGGCCAAACGATAGTGACAAATTGCACGTGGAAGCACAGGGGAGTGAACACCGTGTGTGTCCGACGATGTTTGTTTACATGAAGGACACATATCCACATTCTGATATTCAATCCACTTACAGGTAAAAAAGGATTGCATGCCATACGTCAGTTACTTGCAAAGAGCTACAGTAAGCTTTTAAATACAGAAAAACTGTAAAAGCAACTAGCAGATCTGTGGATGCTAGTTTTTTTCAACATAAAGATGTATAGCCATGTCAACATGAGAAGCATCCCATTTCCAAGATATGGTGTTATGAAACGATTTTCTAACTTCATTAAGCGAATGACTAAAAAATTTTTGTAAAAACTATTAAAAATGTACACATGTATAAATGAAACAAACTATAATTGAACTAAGTTGAAAACATTGTTGGCAAGGGTATGAGTAATTTCTCCTCTTGCCTCACGTTTTCAAAATTCATCTGCTGCAGAGGCGTCGCAATTTCAAAAAGTTTCTGAATATTAGCAAGAGTTAAAGGATCCATAAGATTTTTTTTAAAAGGGTTTCTGCTGAAGAATGGTCGTATGTACAAAGGGTTAAAACACATTTATGAATTAATACTATTTTCATTTCATTGAAACCGACTTGCAGAGGACTTTTGTAGCTCTAATCCATGCGCTAACTCCGGAACTTGTAGCTTGAGTGGAAGCAGCTATACATGTACATGTACATCACAATATACCGGACCAAATTGCACCCAAGGTAAACTGTCTGTTTTGAATGCTATTTCTTTCCCACATAAAGAAGTTTTCTGAAGCTTCTGCAGCAGACTGCTTTTGAAAACAAGGTGACAAAAGCAAAAATGTATAATAGTTTCTCCTTTTGACACAACGTTTTCAAATTTATTCTACAATTGTTCTTTGATTTACATATGGTTTTCATGTGTTGACTACACATTTTCAACATTGTCTTCAGAAGATATGTTGTATGTTGGAAAGTTTTTTTTAAATTGCTGCCTACTGAAACGGATGTTACAAGAAGGAAATCTTACAGTTACACAAAACAATTTCATTTGATTGTTTATTCACTTCTATGTTGCACTCACGTTCTATATCATTTGTACTATTTTAGTTTCATTGGAGTTGAATACAGTTCCATCTTAAAAAAACGAAAATTGAATATAAGATAACTAAAAAGTACAAGAGATACGTGTAGATTAATAAAACTTCATGTGTAAGTCTAAAAGACAACTGGGAGATTTTAAAAACGTTTATGTGCTTTAAAGTCAGGGTCACACTTCAAGCTTATGACATCTGACTTATGATAGCCAAACGATAGTGAAAAATCGCACGGGTGGTGTTGGAGCATATGGGAATCCAGAACCGTGTGTGTCCTACGATATTTATTTACATGAAGGACACAGGTACACACTCTGAAATTCCAACCACTTACAGGTAAAACAGGATTGAGTGCTATACTTTAGTAGCTTGCAAAGAGCTTTTAAATCCAGAACAACTGTTGAATCAGCTTTAAATACAGATCTGGTGATGGTAGAGAATATTTCTAGCAATGTATCTGAATGAGAAGCATCCTATTTCCCAGTAGGAATATCTTCCAATGGATGGTATTTTGAAACCCTTTCCCAATTCCATTAAATCTGCAGCGGATCACTAAAAACATTTTGTAAACAATATTGAAAATGTATACATGTATAAATGAAAAACAATAATTGAATTTAGTTAAAAAACATTTTTGGCAAGTGGATAAGTTGCTCATTATAAGTAGTTTCTCCTTTTGTATCAGGTTTTTAAAAGTCATTTGCTGCAAAAGCGTTACAATTTCAAAGAGTTTCTGAAGGTTAGCAAGGGTTAAAGGTTATTGTTATTCGAATTTAACAGGTTGTCTTGATTGTATTAAATACAATTAACATACTCAATTGAATAATGAATTGAGTGTCTGTCATTTGCTGATCCCCACATACAAAAAGCTGCAGCAGACGACAGGCAAATATTAGGATTGTTTTTATATTTAACTATGTTGTAGATTGAAAATAATGTGGCAAACGAAGATACTGCTCATGATGGATGATAAGCTATCCCACAACGTTTTTCATCCATATTCAATAATTAAACATTCATTTTAAGACAGTTTCCGTAAGATGTTTTTCAAAAGGAGTCTGCTGAAGATTGTTCGTATCTACAAAAGGGTTAACACACATTAATAAATTGAAATAACATTTATCCATTTCATTGAAACCCACTTGCAGAGAATTTTTGTAGCTCTAGTCCATGCGCTAATTCCGGAACTTGTAGCTTGACTGGAAATAGCTATACATGTACATGTACATCACAATATACCGGACAAAACTGCACCCAAGGTAAACTATCAGTTTTGAATGCTATTCCTTTCCCATATACAGAAATTGTCAGACGCTTCTGCAGCAGACGGCTTTTTAAGCAAGATGGTAAACGCAAAATTGATAATAACTTCTCGTTTTGACACAATGTTTTCAACTTTATTCAATAATTGTTATTTCATTTATAGATGGTTTTTATATTTTGACTACATCTTTGCAACGTTGTCTGCTGCTGATATGTTGTATATGGGAAAAGATTAAACTTCTGCCTACCGAAACAGATGTTACAAGAAGGAAAATATTACAGTTACACAAAACACTTTTCTTTGATTTCTAATTCACTCCTGTGTTTATAAACTGCACACATGTTCTATTTCACTTGTCCTCTTTCAGTTTCATTGGTGTTTATTATAGGTTCATCTTAAAAGAAAATTGAATTGGAGATAACTAAAAAGTACAAGAGATACGTGTAGGTTAATTTAACTTGATGTGTATGTGTAAAGGTCAACTGGGAGATTTTAAAACACGTTTATGTGCTTGAAGGTCAATTTCACACTTCAAGCTTAACACATCTGACTTAATCAGGAATATGCCATATCTCTAAAATAATAAGCCTAGGTTCACACCATGTACAATTGGCAGATTCTGCACATCATTTGTTTACCATGGTCGGACACCAATAGTTGTTGCCTATGCTACAATCCAACATCGTTTTAATATAACAGAATATAATACACATAAACCAATCGAAATGATACTTACATTTCCGGTACTCTCCAACGTGAAGACCCATAGCAAATTGACTTTGCCTACGAAACGTAAATGTGCGTTCTGTTTATCGTATTTAAAAACTAAACATTACCGAAGTTTATAGAGAAAAGCATGTAGCTTGTTCGGTGCCCGAACCCGGGATCTCTCGCTTTAGGGTCGAACATTGTACCAGCTGAGCTAATCGGGTGGCTTACATGTAATATCTCCAATTGTGTACAAATAACATGAACTATCTGGTAACCCCACTAAAAACATTCCAACCTACGGGGGATCTTATTGGCTGTTTGGAGCAGAAAAACATTGTATTGCATCAAATTAGAATCAATATTGACTATTTGTCCAAACGTCCAAACGATAAGGAAAAATTGCACGTGTGGTGTTGAAGCATAGGGGAGTCAACAACCGTGTGTGTCCGACGATGTTTGTTGACATGAAGAACACAGGTACACACTCTCATATTCCACCCACTTACAGGTAAAAAAAAGATTGCATGTCATACTTCAGTAACTTGCAAAGAGCTACAGTAAGCTTTTAAATACAGAAAAACTGTTGAAGCAGCTTAAAGCAGATCTGTAGATGCTAGTTTTTTCAACATGAAGATTTATAGCTATATCTACATGAGAAGCATCCCATTTATTATTGATGGTATTTTGAAACCCTTTTTTAACTACATTAAATCTGCAGCGGATGCCTAAAACATTTTTTTTTAAAGACTATTGAAAATGTGCACATGTTTAAATGAAACAAACAATAATTGAACTAAGTTAAGAACATTGTTGGCAAGAGGAAAAGTATTTTTTCCTTTTGCCTCACGTTTTCAAAACTCATCTGCTGCAGAGGCGTCGCAATTTCAGAAATTGTCTGCATATTAGCAAGGGTTAAAGGATCTTTTATATCACATCAGTTTTGTTATTCTTTTTTTTACAAGTTGTCTTGATTGTATTAATACAATAAACATCCTAAATTGAATAATATTGCGAGTTTCTGCCCTTTACTAATCCCCACATACAAACAACTACTGCAGAGGACAGGCAATTATTAGGATGTGTTTTTATATTTAACTATAGTGTAGGTTGAATATAATTTGGAAAAGGAGAAACTGCTCATGATGGATGATAATCTATGCCACAATGTTTTTCCATTCCTAATCAATAATTAAACTTTCATTTTGACACAGTTTCCATAATATTTATTTTTAAACGGAATCCGCTGAGGAATGGTTGTATGTAAAAAGGGTTAAAACACATTGATAAATTGAAACTATTTCCATTTCATTGAAACCGACTTGCAGAGGACTTTTGTAGCTCTAATCCATGCGCTAATTCTGGAACTTGTAGCTTGACTGGAAACAGCTATACATGTACATGTACATCACAATATACCGGACAAAATTGCACCCAAGGTAAATCATGTTTTTAATGCTATTTCTGTCCCACCTACAGAAGTTTTCTGACGATTCTGACAATTTTGAAAGCAAGATTACAAAAGCAAAAAACGATGATTAAATTATTGTTCTTTGATTTTACAGATGTTTTTCATATGTTGACTACATCTTTACAACGTTGTCTTTTGCATAAATGTTGTATGTGGGAAAGGGGGTTTAAACTGCTGCCTACTAATAGAACGAATATAATACACATAAACAAATCGAAATGATACTGAATTTTCGGTACTCTCCTATGTGGAGACACATAGCAATTTGGGTGTGTCCACGAAACGTAAATAGGCGTTCTATTTATCGTCTTTAATAACTAGACATTACCAACGTTTAGAGAGCAAAGCATGTAGCCTGTCCGCGGAACATGTAATATCTTCAATTGTGTACAAATAACATGAGTAATTTCTCCTCTTGCCTCACGTTTTCAAAATTCATCTGCTGCAGAGGCGTCGCAATTTCAGAAAGTGTCTGAATATTAGCAAGGGTTAAAGGATCCATAAGATTTTTTTTTAAAAGCGAGTCTGCTGAAGAATGGTCGTATGTACAAAGGGTTAAAACACATTAACGAATTGAAAATATTTCCATTTCATTGAAACCGACTTGCAGAGGACTTTTGTAGCTCTAATCCATGCGCTAACTCCGGAACTTGTAGCTTGAGTGGAAACAGCTATACATGTACATGTACATCACAATATACCGGACCAAATTGTACCCAAGGTAAACAATCTGTTTTGAATGCTATTTCTTTACCACATAAAGAAGATTTCTGACGCTTCTGCAGCAGACTGCTTTTGAAAACAAGGTGACAAAAGCAAAAATGTATAATAGTTTCTCCTTTTGACACAACGTTTTCAACTTTATTCAATAATTGTTCTTTGATTTACAGATGGTTTTCATATGTTGACTACATATTAACAACGTTGTCTTTTGCATATATGTTGTATGTGGGAAAGGGGGTTTAAACTGCTGCCTACTGAAACGGATGTTACAAGAAGGAACACTTACAGTTACACAAAACAATTTTCTTTGATTGTTTATTCACTCCTGTGTTTATAAACTGCACACACGTTCTATGTCACTTGTCCTCTTTTAGTTTCATTGGAGTTGAATACAGGTCCATCTTAAACGAAAATTGAATATGAGATAACTATAATGAACAAGAGATACGTGTAGATTAATGAAATGTCATGTGTAAGTGCAAAGGTCATCTGGGAGATTTTAAACACGTTCATGTGCTTGAAAGACAAGGTCACACTTCAAGCTTATCACATCTGACTTAATCAGGAGTATGCAATATCTCTGAAATCATAAACCTAGGTTGATACCAAGTAAAATTTAAATATTCTACACATAATGTTGTATGACCATCGTCGGTAACCAATAGTTGTTGAATTGTTACTGTCGTTTCGCTGTTTTAATAGAACAGAATATAATACACATAAACAAATCGAAATGATACTGAATTTCCGGTACTCTCCTATGTGGAGACACATAGCAATTTGGGTGTGTCCACGAAACGTAAATAGGCGTTCTATTTATCGTCTTTAATAACTAAACATTACCAAAGTTTAGAGAGCAAAACATGTAGCCTGTCCGCGGAACATGTAATATCTTCAATTGTGTACAAATAACATGAACTGTCTTGTAACACCACACACTTTTCCCGTCTACAAGGGATCTTATTGGCCGTTTATCGAAGAACAACATTGTATTGCATCAAATTACAATCAATATTGGCTATTTGTTAGAACGGCCAAACGATAGTGACAAATTGCACGTGGAAGCACAGGGGAGTGAACACCGTGTGTGTCCGACGATGTTTGTTTACATGAAGGACACATGTCCACACTCTGATATTCAATCCACTTACAGGTAAAAAGGGATTGCATGCCATACGTCAGTTACTTGCAAAGAGCTACAGTAAGCTTTTAAATACAGAAAAACTGTAAAAGCAACTAGCAGATCTGTGGATGCTAGTTTTTTCCAACATAAAGATGTATAGCCATGTCAACATGAGAAGCATCCCATTTCCAAGATATGGTGTTATGAAACCTTTTTCTAACTTAATTAAATCTGCAGCGAATGACTAAAAAATTTTTGTAAAAACTATTAAAAATGTGCACATGTATAAATGAAACAAACTATAATTGAACTAAGTTGAAAACATTGTTGGCAAGGGTATGAGTAATTTCTCCTCTTGCCTCACGTCTTCAAAATTCATCTGCTGCAGAGGCGTCGCAATATCAGAAAGTGTCTGAATATTAGCAAGGGTTAAAGGATCCATAAGATTTTTTTTAAAAGGGTTTCTGCTGAAGAATGGTCGTATGTACAAAGGGTTAAAACACATTTATGAATTAATAGTATTTTCATTTCATTGAAACCGACTTGCAGAGGACTTTTGTAGTTCTAATCCATGCGCTAACTCCGGAACTTGTAGCTTGGGTGGAAGCAGCTATACATGTACATGTACATCACAATATACCGGACCAAATTGCACCCAAGGTAAACTATCTGTTTTGAATGCTATTTCTTTCCCACATAAAGAAGTTTTCTGAAGCTTCTGCAGCAGACTGCTTTTGAAAACAAAGTGACAAAAGCAAAAATGTATAATAGTTTCTCCTTTTGACACAACGTTTTCAACTTTATTCAATAATTGTTCTTTGATTTACAGATGTTTTTCATATGTTGACTACATATTTACAACGTTGTCTTTTGCATATATGTTGTATGTGGGAAAGGGGGTTTAAACTGCTGCCTACTGAAACGGATGTTACAAGAAGGAACACTTACAGTTACACAAAACAATTGTCTTTGATTGTTTATTCACTCCTGTGTTTATAAACTGCACACACGTTCTATGTCACTTGTCCTCTTTTAGTTTCATTGGATTTGTATACAGGTCCATCTTAAACGAACATTGAATATGAGATAACTAAAATGTACAAGAGATACGTGTAGATTAATAAAATGTCATGTGTAAGTGCAAAGGTCATCTGGGAGATTTTAAAGTCGTTCATGTGCTTGAAAGACAATGTCACACTTCAAGCTTATCACATCTGACTTAATCAGGAGTATGCAATATCTCTGAAATCATAAACCTAGGTTCATACCAAGTAAAATTTAAATATTCTACACATAATGTTGTATGACCATCGTCGGTAACCAATATTTGTTGCCTCCCCTACGCTCTTACATCACCCGTGGGAATTGTTACTGTCGTTTCGCTGTTTTAATAGAACAGAATATAATACACATAAACTTATCGAAATGATACTGAATTTCCGGTACTCTCCTATGTGGAGACACATAGCAATTTGGGTGTGTCCACGGAACGTAAATAGGCGTTCTATTTATCGTCTTTAATAACTAAACATTACCAAAGTTTAGAGAGCAAAGCATGTAGCCTGTCCGCGGAACATGTAATATCTTCAATTGTGTACAAATAACATGAACTGTCTAGTAACACCACACACTTTTCCCTTCTACAAGGGATCTTATTGGCAGTTTATCGCAGAACAACATTGTATTGCATCAAATTAGAATCAATATTGGCTATTTGTTAGAACGGCCAAACGATAGTGACAAATTGCACGTGGAAGCACAGGGGAGTGAACACCGTGTGTGTCCGACGATGTTTGTTTACATGAAGGACACATATCCACATTCTGATATTCAATCCACTTACAGGTAAAAAAGGATTGCATGCCATACGTCAGTTACTTGCAAAGAGCTACAGTAAGCTTTTAAATACAGAAAAACTGTAAAAGCAACTAGCAGATCTGTGGATGCTAGTTTTTTTCAACATAAAGATGTATAGCCATGTCAACATGAGAAGCATCCCATTTCCAAGATATGGTGTTATGAAACGTTTTTCTAACTTCATTAAGCGAATGACTAAAAAAAAAATTTTTGTAAAAACTATTAAAAATGTGCACATGTATAAATGAAACAAACTATAATTGAACTAAGTTGAAAACATTGTTGGCAAGGGTATGAGTAATTTCTCCTCTTGCCTCACGTCTTCAAAATTCATCTGCTGCAGAGGCGTCGCAATTTCAAAAAGTGTCTGAATATTAGCAAGAGTTAAAGGATCCATAAGATTTTTTTTAAAAGGGTTTCTGCTGAAGAATGGTCGTATGTACAAAGGGTTAAAACACATTTATGAATTAATACTATTTTCATTTCATTGAAACCGACTTGCAGAGGACTTTTGTAGCTCTAATCCATGCGCTAACTCCGGAACTTGTAGCTTGAGTGGAAGCAGCTATACATGTACATGTACATCACAATATACCGGACCAAATTGCACCCAAGGTAAACTATCTGTTTTGAATGCTATTTCTTTCCCACATAAAGAAGTTTTCTGAAGCTTCTGCAGCAGACTGCTTTTGAAAACAAGGTGACAAAAGCAAAAATGTATAATAGTTTCTCCTTTTGACACAATGTTTTCAAATTTATTCTACAATTGTTCTTTGATTTACATATGGTTTTCATGTGTTGACTACATATTTTCAACATTGTCTTCAGAAGATATGTTGTATGTTGGAAAGTTTTTTTTAAATTGCTGCCTACTGAAACGGATGTTACAAGAAGGAAATCTTACAGTTACACAAAACAATTTCATTTGATTGTTTATTCACTTCTATGTTGCACTCACGTTCTATATCATTTGTACTATTTTAGTTTCATTGGAGTTGAATACAGTTCCATCTTAAAACGAAAATTGAATATAAGATAACTAAAAAGTACAAGAGATACGTGTAGATTAATAAAACTTCATGTGTAAGTCTAAAAGACAACTGGGAGATTTTAAAAACGTTTATGTGCTTTAAAGTCAGGGTCACACTTCAAGCTTATCACATCTGACTTATGATAGCCAAACGATAGTGAAAAATCGCACGGGTGGTGTTGGAGTATATGGGAATCCAGAACCGTGTGTGTCCTACGATATTTATTTACATGAAGGACACAGGTACACACTCTGAAATTCCAACCACTTACAGGTATAAAAGGATTGAGTGCTATACTTTAGTAGCTTGCAAAGAGCTTTTAAATCCAGAACAACTGTTGAATCAGCTTCAAATACAGATCTGGTGATGGTAGAGAATATTTCTAGCAATGTATCTGAATGAGAAGCATCCTATTTCCCAGTAGGAATATCTTCCAATGGATGGTATTTTGAAACCCTTTCCCAATTCCATTAAATCTGCAGCGGATCACTAAAAACATTTTGTAAACAATATTGAAAATGTATACATGTATAAATGAAAAACAATAATTGAATTTAGTTAAAAAACATTTTTGGCAAGTGGATAAGTTGCTCATTATAAGTAGTTTCTCCTTTTGTATCAGGTTTTTAAAAGTCATTTGCTGCAAAAGCGTTACAATTTCAAAGAGTTTCTGAATGTTAGCAAGGGTTAAAGGTTATTGTTATTCGAATTTAACAGGTTGTCTTGATTGTATTAATACAATTAACATACTCAATTGAATAATGAATTGAGTGTCTGTCATTTACTGATCCCCACATACAAAAAGCTGCAGCAGACGACAGGCAAATATTAGGATTGTTTTTATATTTAACTATGTTGTAGATTGAAAATAATGTGGCAAACGAAGATACTGCTCATGATGGATGATAAGCTATTCCACAACGTTTTTCATCCATATTCAATAATTAAACATTCATTTTAAGACAGTTTCCGTAAGATGTTTTTCAAAAGGAGTCTGCTGAAGATTGTTCGTATCTACAAAAGGGTTAACACACATTAATAAATTGAAATAACATTTTTCCATTTCATTGAAACCCACTTGCAGAGAATTTTTGTAGCTCTAGTCCATGCGCTAATTCCGGAACTTGTAGCTTGACTGGAAATAGCTATACATGTACATGTACATCACAATATACCGGACAAAACTGCACCCAAGGTAAACTATCAGTTTTGAATGCTATTCCTTTCCCATATACAGAAATTGTCAGACGCTTCTGCAGCAGACGGCTTTTTAAGCAAGATGGTAAACGCAAAATTGATAATAACTTCTCGTTTTGACACAATGTTTTCAACTTTATTCAATAATTGTTATTTCATTTATAGATGGTTTTTATATTTTGACTACATCTTTGCAACGTTGTCTGCTGCTGATATGTTGTATATGGGAAAAGATTAAACTGCTGCCTACCGAAACAGATGTTACAAGAAGGAAAATATTACAGTTACACAAAACACTTTTCTTTGATTTCTAATTCACTCCTGTGTTTATAAACTGCACACATGTTCTATTTCACTTGTCCTCTTTCAGTTTCATTGGTGTTTAATATAGGTTCATCTTAAAAGAAAATTGAATTGGAGATAACTAAAAAGTACAAGAGATACGTGTAGGTTAATTTAACTTGATGTGTATGTGTAAAGGTCAACTGGGAGATTTTAAACACGTTTATGTGCTTGAAGGTCAATTTCACACTTCAAGCTTAACACATCTGACTTAATCAGGAATATGCCATATCTCTAAAATAATAAGCCTAGGTTCACACCATGTACAATTGGCAGATTCTGCACATCATTTGTTTACCATGGTCGGACACCAATAGTTGTTGCCTATGCTACAATCCAACATCGTTTTAATATAACAGAATATAATACACATAAACAAATCGAAATGATACTTACATTTCCGGTACTCTCCAACGTGAAGACCCATAGCAAATTGACTTTGCCTACGAAACGTAAATGTGCGCTCTGTTTATCGTATTTAAAAACTAAACATTACCGAAGTTTATAGAGAAAAGCATGTAGCTTGTTCGGTGCTCGAACCCGGGATCTCTCGCTTTAGGGTCGAACATTGTACCAGCTGAGCTAATCGGGTGGCTTACATGTAATATCTCCAATTGTGTACAAATAACATGAACTATCTGGTAACCCCACTAAAAACATTCCAACCTACGGGGGATCTTATTGGCTGTTTGGAGCAGAAAAACATTGTATTGCATCAAATTAGAATCAATATTAACTATTTGTCCAAACGTCCAAACGATAAGGAAAAATTGCACGTGTGGTGTTGAAGCATAGGGTAGTCAACAACCGTGTGTGTCCGACGATGTTTGTTGACATGAAGAACACAGGTACACACTCTGATATTCCACCCACTTACAGGTATAAAAAAGATTGCATGTCATACTTCAGTAACTTGCAAAGAGCTACAGTAAGCTTTTAAATACAGAAAATCTGTTGAAGCAGCTAAAAGCAGATCTGTAGATGCTAGTTTTTTCAACATGAAGATTTATAGCTATATCTACATGAGAAGCATCCCATTTATTATTGATGGTATTTTGAAACCCTTTTTTAACTACATTAAATCTGCAGCGGATGCCTAAAACATTTTGTTTAAAGACTATTGAAAATGTGCACATGTTTAAATGAAACAAACAATAATTGAACTAAGTTAAGAACATTGTTGGCAAGAGGAAAAGTATTTTTTCCTTTTGCCTCACGTTTTCAAAACTCATCTACTGCAGAGGCGTCGCAATTTCAGAAATTGTCTGCATATTAGCAAGGGTTAAAGGATCTTTTATATCACATCAGTTTTGTTATTCTTATTTTTACAAGTTGTCTAGATTGTATTAATACAATAAACATCCTAAATTGAATAATATTGCGAGTTTCTGCCCTTTACTAATCCCCACATACAAACAACTACTGCAGAGGACAGGCAATTATTAGGATGTGTTTTTATATTTAACTATAGTGTAGGTTGAATATAATTTGGAAAAGGAGAAACTGCTCATGATGGATGATAATCTATGCCACAATGTTTTTCCATTCCTAATCAATAATTAAACTTTCATTTTGACACAGTTTCCATAATATTTATTTTTAAAGGGAATCCGCTGAGGAATGGTTGTATGTAAAAAGGGTTAAAACACATTGATAAATTGAAACTATTTCCATTTCATTGAAACCGACTTGCAGAGGACTTTTGTAGCTCTAATCCATGCGCTAATTCTGGAACTTGTAGCTTGACTGGAAACAGCTATACATGTACATCACAATATACCGGACAAAATTGCACCCAAGGTAAATCATCTGTTTTGAATGCTATTTCTGTCCCACCTACAGAAGTTTTCTGACGATTCTGACAATTTTGAAAGCAAGATTACAAAAGCAAAAATTGATAATTCAATTATTGTTCTTTGATTTTACAGATGTTTTTCATATGTTGACTACATCTTTACAACGTTGTCTTTTGCATAAATGTTGTATGTGGGAAAGGGGGTTTAAACTGCAGCCTACTAATAGAACGAATATAATACACATAAACAAATCGAAATGATACTGAATTTCCGGTACTCTCCTATGTGGAGACACATAGCAATTTGGGTGTGTCCACGAAACGTAAATAGGCGTTCTATTTAGTGTCTTTAATAACTAAACATTACCAACGTTTAGAGAGCAAAGCATGTAGCCTGTCCGCGGAACATGTAATATCTTCAATTGTGTACAAATAACATGAGTAATTTCTCCTCTTGCCTCACGTTTTCAAAATTCATCTGCTGCAGAGGCGTCGCAATTTCAGAAAGTGTCTGAATATTAGCAAGGGTTAAAGGATCCATAAGATTTTTTTTTAAAAGCGAGTCTGCTGAAGAATGGTCGTATGTACAAAGGGTTAAAACACATTAATGAATTGAAAATATTTCCATTTCATTGAAACCAACGTGCAGAGGACTTTTGTAGCTCTAATCCATGCGCTAACTCCGGAACTTGTAGCTTGAGTGGAAACAGCTATACATGTACATGTACATCACAATATACCGGACCAAATTGTACCCAAGGTAAACAATCTGTTTTGAATGCTATTTCTTTACCAAATAAAGAAGATTTCTGACGCTTCTGCAGCAGACTGCTTTTGAAAACAAGGTGACAAAAGCAAAAATGTGTAATAGTTTCTCCTTTTGACACAACGTTTTCAACTTTATTCAATAATTGTTCTTTGATTTACAGACGGTTTTCATATGTTGACTACATATTTACAACGTTGTCTTTTGCATATATGTTGTATGTGGGAAAGGGGGTTTAAACTGCTGCCTACTGAAACGGATGTTACAAGAAGGAACACTTACAGTTACACAAAACAATTTTCTTTGATTGTTTATTCACTCCTGTGTTTATAAACTGCACACACGTTCTATGTCATTTGTCCTCTTTTAGTTTCATTGGAGTTGAATACAGGTCCATCTTAAACGAAAATTGAATATGAGATAACTAAAATGTACAAGAGATACGTGTAGATTAATAAAATGTCATGTGTAAGTGCAAAGGTCATCTGGGAGATTTTAAACACGTTCATGTGCTTGAAAGACGAGGTCACACTTCAAGCTTATCACATCTGACTTAATCAGGAGTATGCAATATCTCTGAAATCATAAACCTAGGTTCATACCAAGTAAAATTTAAATATTCTACACATAATGTTGTATGACCATCGTCGGTAACCAATAGTTGTTGCCTCCCCTACGCTCTTACATCACATGTGGGAATTGTTACTGTCGTTTCGCTGTTTTAATAGAACAGAATATAATACACATAAACAAATCGAAATGATACTGAATTTCCGGTACTCTCCTATGTGGAGACACATAGCAATTTGGGTGTGTCCACGAAACGTAAATAGGCGTTCTATTTATCGTCTTTAATAACTAAACATTACCAAAGATTAGAGAGCAAAGCATGTAGCCTGTCCGCGGAACATGTAATATCTTCAATTGTGTACAAATAACATGAACTGTCTTGTAACACCACACACTTTTCCGGTCTACAAGGGATCTTATTGGCTGTTTATCGCAGAACAACATTGTATTGCATCAAATTAGAATCAATATTGGCTATTTGTTAGAACGGCCAAACGATAGTGACAAATTGCACGTGGAAGCACAGGGGAGTGAACACCGTGTGTGTCCGACGATGTTTGTTTACATGAAGGACACATGTCAACACTCTGATATTCAATCCACTTACAGGTAAAAAGGGATTGCATGCCATACGTCAGTTACTTGCAAAGAGCTACAGTAAGCTTTTAAATACAGAAAAACTGTAAAAGCAACTCGCAGATCTGTGGATGCTAGTTTTTTCCAACAAAAATATGTATAGCCATGTCAACATGAGAAGCATCCCATTTCCAAGATATGGTGTTATGAAACCTTTTTCTAACTTCATTAAATCTGCAGCGAATGACTAAAAAAAAATTGTAAAAACTATTAAAAATGTGCACATGTATAAATGAAACAAACTATAATTGAACTAAGTTGAAAACATTGTTGGCAAGGGTATGAGTAATTTCTCCTCTTGCCTCACGTCTTCAAAATTCATCTGCTGCAGAGGCGTCGCAATTTCAGAAAGTGTCTGAATATTAGCAAGGGTTAAAGGATCCATAAGATTTTTTTTAAAAGGGTTTCTGCTGAAGAATGGTCGTATGTACAAAGGGTTAAAACACATTTATGAATTAATACTATTTTCATTTCATTGAAACCGACTTGCAGAGGACTTTTGTAGCTCTAATCCATGCGCTAACTCCGGAACTTGTAACTTGAGTGGAAGCAGCTATACATGTACATGTACATCACAATATACCGGACCAAATTGCACCCAAGGTAAACTATCTGTTTTGAATGCTTTTTCTTTCCCACATAAAGAAGTTTTCTGAAGCTTCTGCAGCAGACTGCTTTTGAAAACAAGGTGACAAAAGCAAAAATGTATAATAGTTTCTCCTTTTGACACAATGTTTTCAAATTTATTCTACAATTGTTCTTTGATTTACATATGGTTTTCATGTGTTGACTACATATTTTCAATATTGTCTTCAGAAGATATGTTGTATGTTGGAAAGTTTTTTTTAAATTCCTGCCTACTGAAACGGATGTTACAAGAAGGAAATCTTACAGTTACACAAAACAATTTCATTTGATTGTTTATTCACTTCTCTGTTGCACTCACGTTCTATGTCATTTGTACTATTTTAGTTTCATTGGAGTTGAATACAGTTCCATCTTAAAACGAAAATTGAATATAAGATAACTAAAAAGTACAAGAGATACGTGTAGATTAATAAAACTTCATGTGTAAGTCTAAAAGACAACTGGGAGATTTTAAAAACGTTTATGTGCTTTAAAGTCAGGGTCACACTTCAAGCTTATCACATCTGACTTATGATAGCCAAACGATTGTGAAAAATCGCACGGGTGGTGTTGGAGCATATGGGAATCCAGAACCGTGTGTGTCCAACGATATTTATTTACATGAAGGACACAGGTACACACTCTGAAATTCCAACCACTTACAGGTATAAAAGGATTGAGTGCTATACTTTAGTAGCTTGCAAAGAGCTTTTAAATCCAGAAAAACTGTTGAATCAGCTTTAAATACAGATCTGGTGATGGTAGAGAAAATGTATAGCAATGTATCTGAATGAGAAGCATCCTATTTCCCAGTAGGAATATCTTCCAATGGATGGTATTTTGAAACCCTTTCCCAATTCCATTAAATCTGCAGCGGATCACTAAAAACATTTTGTAAACAATATTGAAAATGTATACATGTATAAATGAAAAACAATAATTGAATTTAGTTAAAAAATATTTTTGGCAAGTGGATAAGTTGCTCATTATAAGTAGTTTCTCCTTTTATATCAGGTTTTTAAAAGTCATTTGCTGCAAAGGCGTTACAATTTCAAAGAGTTTCTGAAGGTTAGCAAGGGTTAAAGGTTATTGTTATTCGAATTTAACAGGTTGTCTTGATTGTATTAATACAATTAACATACTCAATTGAATAATGAATTGAGTGTCTGTCATTTACTGATCCCCACATACAAAAAGCTGCAGCAGACGACAGGCAAATATTAGGATTGTTTTTATATTTAACTATGTTGTAGATTGAAAATAATGTGGCAAACGAAGATACTGCTGATGATGGATGATAAGCTATTCCACAACGTTTTTCATCCATATTCAATAATTAAACATTCATTTTAAGACAGTTTCCGTAAGATGTTTTTCAAAAGGAGTCTGCTGAAGATTGTTCGTATCTACAAAAGGGTTAACACACATTAATAAATTGAAATAACATTTTTCCATTTCATTGAAACCCACTTGCAGAGAATTTTTGTAGCTCTAGTCCATGCGCTAATTCCGGAACTTGTAGCTTGACTGGAAATAGCTATACATGTACATGTACATCACAATATACCGGACAAAACTGCACCCAAGGTAAACTATCAGTTTTGAATGCTATTCCTTTCCCATATACAGAAATTGTCAGACGCTTCTGCAGCAGACGGCTTTTTAAGCAAGATGGTAAACGCACAATTGATAATAACTTCTCCTTTTAACACAATGTTTTCAACTTTATTCAATAATTGTTATTTCATTTATAGATGGTTTTTATATTTTGACTACATCTTTGCAACGTTGTCTGCTGCTGATATGTTGTATATGGGAAAGGATTAAACTGCTGCCTACCGAAACAGATGTTACAAGAAGGAAAATATTACAGTTACACAAAACACTTTTCTTTGATTTCTAATTCACTCCTGTGTTTATAAACTGCACACATGTTCTATTTCACTTGTCCTCTTTCAGTTTCATTGGTGTTTAATATAGGTTCATCTTAAAAGAAAATTGAATTGGAGATAACTAAAAAGTACAAGAGATACGTGTAGGTTAATTTAACTTGATGTGTATGTGTAAAGGTCAACTGGGAGATTTTAAACACGTTTATGTGCTTGAAGGTCAATTTCACACTTCAAGCTTAACACATCTGACTTAATCAGGAATATGCCATATCTCTAAAATAATAAGCTTAGGTTTACACCATGTACAATTGGCAGATTCTGCACATCATTTGTTTACCATGGTCGGACACCAATAGTTGTTGCCTATGCTACAATCCAACATCACCCATGGGACTTTTCACTATCGTTTCGCTGTTTTAATATAACAGAATATAATACACATAAACCAATCGAAATGATACTTACATTGCCGGTACTCTCCAACGTGAAGACCCATAGCAAATTGACTTTGCCTACGAAACGTAAATGTGCGCTCTGTTTATCGTATTTAAAAACTAAACATTACCGAAGTTTATAGAGAAAAGCATGTAGCTTGTTCGGTGCTCGAACCCGGGATCTTTCGCTTTAGGGTCGAATATTGTACCAACTGAGTTAATCGGGTGGCTTACATGTAATATCTCCAATTGTGTACAAATAACATGAACTATCTGGTAACCCCACTAAAAACATTCCAACCTACGGGGGATTTTATTGGCTGTTTGTAGCAGAAAAACATTGTATTGCATCAAATTATAATCAATATTGACTATTTGTCCAAACGTCCAAACGATAAGGAAAAATTGCACGTGTGGTGTTGAAGCATAGGGGAGTCAACAACCGTGTGTGTCCGACGATGTTTGTTGACATGAAGAACACAGGTACACACTCTGATATTCCACCCACTTACAGGTAGAAAAAAGATTGCATGCCATACTTCAGTAACTTGCAAAGAGCTACAGTAAGCTTTTAAATGCAAAAAAACTGTTGAAGCAGCTTAAAGCAGATCTGTGGATGCTAGTTTTTTCAACATGAAAATTTATAGCTATATCTACATGAGAAGCATCCCATTTATAATTGATGGTATTTTGAAACCCTTTAACTACATTAAATCTGCAGCGGATGCCTAAAACATTTTGTTTAAAGACTATTGAAAATGTGCACATGTTTAAATGAAACAAACAATAATTGAACTAAGATAAGAACATTGTTGGCAAGAGGAAAAGTATGTTTTCCTTTTGCCTCACGTTTTCAAAACTCATCTACTGCAGAGGCGTCGCAATTTCAGAAATTGTCTGCATATTAGCAAGGGTTAAAGGATCTTTTATATCACATAAGTTTTGTTATTTTTATTTTTACAAGTTGTCTTGATTGTATTAATACAATAAACATCCTAAATTGAATAATATTGCGAGTTTCTGCCCTTTACTAATCCCCACATACAAACAACTACTGCAGAGGAAAGGCAATTATTAGGATGTGTTTTTATATTTAACTATAGTGTAGGTTGAATATAATTTGGAAAAGGAGAAACTGCTCATGATGGATGATAATCTATGCCACAATGTTTTTCCATTCCTAATCAATAATTAAACTTTCATTTTGACACAGTTTCCATAATATTTATATTTAAAGGGAATCCGCTGGGGAATGGTTGTATGTAAAAAGGGTTAAAACACATTGATAAATTGAAACTATTTCCATTTCATTGAAACCGACTTGCAGAGGACTTTTGTAGCTCTAATCCATGCGCTAATTCTGGAACTTGTAGCTTGACTGGAAACAGCTATACATGTACATGTACATCACAATATACAGGACAAAATTGCACCCAAGGTAAATCATCTGTTTTGAATGCTATTTCTGTCCCACCTACAGAAGTTTTCTGACGATTCTGACAATTTTGAAAGCAAGATTACAAAAGCAAAAAATGATAATTCAATTATTGTTCTTTGATTTTACAGATGTTTTTCATATGTTGACTACATCTTTACAACGTTGTCTTTTGCATAAATGTTGTATGTGGGAAAGGGGGTTTAAACTGCTGCCTACTAATAGAACAGAATATAATACACATAAACAAATCGAAATGATACTGAATTTCCGGTTCTCTCCTATGTGGAGACACATAGTAATTTGGGTGTGTCCACGAAACGTAAATAGGCGTTCTATTTGTCGTCTTTAAAAACTAAACATTACCAAAGTTTAGAGAGCAAAGCATGTAGCCTGTCCGCGGAACATGTAATATCTTCAATTGTGTACAAATAACATGAACTGTCTTGTAACACCACACACTTTTCCCGTCTACAAGGGATCTTATTGGCCGTTTATCGCAGAACAACATTGTATTGCATCAAATTAGAATCAATATTGGCTATTTGTTAAAACGGCCAAACGATAGTGACAAATTGCACTTTTTCTAACTTCATTAAATCTGCAGCGAATGACTAAAAATATTTTGTAAAAACTATTAAAAGTGTGCACATGTATAAATGAAACAAACTATAATTGAACTAAGTTGAAAACATTGTTGCCAAGAGGAAGAGTTGCTCATTATGAGTAATTTCTCTTCTTGCCTCATGTTTTTAAAATTCATCTGCTGCAGAGGCGTCGCAATTTCAGAAAGTGTCTGAATATTAGCAAGGGTTAAAGGATTCATAAGATATTTTTTTAAAAGGGAGTCTGCTGAAGAATGGTCGTATGTACAAAGGGTTAAAACACATTAACGAATTGAAAATATTTCCATTTCATTGAAACCAACTTGCAGAGGACTTTTGTAGCTCTAATCCATGCGCTAACTCCGGAACTTGTAGCTTGAGTGGAAACAGCTATACATGTACATGTACATCACAATATACCGGACCAAATTGTACCCAAGGTAAACCATCTGTTTTGAATGCTATTTCTTTACCAAATAAAGAAGTTTTCTGACGCTTCTGCAGCAGACTGCTTTTGAAAACAAGGTGACAAAAGCAAAAATGTATAATAGTTTCTCCTTTTGACACAACGTTTTCAACTTTATTCAATAATTGTTCTTTGATTTACAGATGGTTTTCATATGTTGACTACATATTTACAACGTTGTCTTTTGCATATATGTTGTATGTGGGAAAGGGGGGTTAAACTGCTGCTTACTGAAACGGATGTTACAGGAAGGAACACTTACAGTTACACAAAACAATTTTCTTTGATTTATTATTCACTCCTGTGTTTATAAACTGCACACACGTTCTATGTCACTTGTCCTCTTTTAGTTTCATTGGAGTTGAATACAGGTCCATCTTAAACGAAAATTGAATATGAGATAACTAAAATGTACAAGAGATACGTGTATATTAATAAAATGTCATGTATAAGTGCAAAGGTCATCTGGGAGATATTAAACACGTTCATGTGCTTGAACGACAAGGTCACACTTCAAGCTTATCACATCTGACTTAATCAGGAGTATGCAATATCTCTGAAATCATAAACCTAGGTTCATACCAAGTAAAATTTAAATATTCTACACATAATGTTGTATGACCATCGTCGGTAACCAATAGTTATTGCCTCCCCTACGCTCTTACATCACCCGTTGGAATTGTTACTGTCGTTTCGCTGTTTTAATAGAACAGAATATAATACACATATACAAATCGAAATGATACTGAATTTCCGGTACTCTCCTATGTGGAGACACATAGCAATTTGGATGTGTCCACGAAACGTAAATAGGCGTTCTATTTATCGTCTTTAATAACTAAACATTACCAAAGTTTAGAGAGCAAAGCATGTAGCCTGTTCGCGGAACATGTAATATCCTCAATTGTGTACAAATAACATGAACTGTCTTCTAACACCACACACTTTTCCCGTCTACAAGGGATCTTATTGGCCGTTTATCGCAGAACAACATTGTATTGCATAAATTAGAACCAATATTGGCTATTTGTTAGAACGGCCAAACGATAGTGACACATTGCACGTGGAAGCACAGGGGAGTGAACACCGTGTGTATCCGACGATGTTTGTTTACATGAAGGACACATGTCCACACTCTGATATTCAATCCACTTACAGGTAAAAAAGGATTGCATGCCATACGTCAGTTACTTGCAAAGAGCTACAGTAAGCTTTTAAATACAGAAAAAATGTAAAAGCAACAAGCAGATCTGTGGATGCTAGTTTTTTTCAACATAAAGATGTATAGCTATGTCAACATGAGAAGCATCCCATTTCCAAGATATGGTGTTATGAAACCTTTTTCTAACTTCATTAAATCTGCAGCGAATGACTAAAAATATTTTGTAAAAACTATTAAAAATGTGCACATGTATAAATGAAACAAACAATAATTGAACTAAGCTTAAAACATTGTTGGCAAGAGGAAGAGTTGCTCATTATGAGTAATTTCTCCTATTGACTCACGTTTTCAAAATTCATCTGCTGCAGAGGCGTCGCAATTTCAGAAAGTGTCTGAATATTATCAAGGTTTAAAGGATCCATAACATTTTTGTAAAAGGGAGTCTGCTGAAGAATGGTTGTATGTACAAAGGGTTAAAACACATTAATGAATTGAAACTATTTCCATTTCATTGAAACCGACTTGCAGAGGACTTTTGTAGCTCTAATCCATGCGCTAACTCCGGAACTTGTAGCTTGAGTGGAAACAGCTATACATGTACATGTACATCACATTATACCGGACCAAATTGTACTCAAGGTAAACCATCTGTTTTGAATGCTTTTTCTTTACCACATAAAGAAGTTTTCTGATGCTTCTGCAGCAGACCGCTTTTGAAAACAAGGTGACAAAAGCAAAAATGTATTATAGTTTCTCCTTTTGACACAACGTTTTCAACTTTATTCAAGAATTGTTCTTTGATTTACAGATGGTTTTCATATGTTGACTTCATATTTACAACATTGTCTTCAGCAGATATGTTGTATGTGGGAAAGGGGGTTTAAACTGTTGCCTACTGAAACGGATGTTACAAGAAGGAAAACTTACAGTTACAAAAAACACTTTTCTTTGATATATAATTCACTCCTGTGTTTATAAACTGCAGACATGTTCTATTTCACTTGTCCTTTTTCAGTTTCATTGAAGTTTATATAGGTCCATCTAAATAAGAAAATTGAATATGAGATAACTAAAATGTAAACGAGATACTTGTAGGTTAATTTAACTCGATGTGTATGTGTAAAGGTCAACTGGTATATTTTAAACTTGTTTATGTGCTTGAAGGTCAATTTCACACTTGAAGCTTATCACATCTGACTTAATCAGGAGTATGCCATATCTCTAAATAAATAAGCTTAGATTCACACCATGTACAATTAGGAGATGCTGCACATAATTCGTTGACCATCGTCGGACACCAATAGTTGTTGCCTATTCTACACTGCAACATCACCCAAGGGATTTTTCACTATCGTTTCGCTGTTTTAATTGAACAGAATATAATACGCATAACAAAATTGAAATGATACTTACATTTCCGGTACTCTCCAACGTGAAGACACATAGCAAATTGACTTTGCACACGAATCGTAAATGTGCGTTCTGTTTATCGTATTTAAAAACTAAACATTACCGAAGTTTAAAGAGAAAAGCATGTAGCCTGTCCGGGGCTCGAACCCGGGATCTCTCGCTTTAGGGTCGAATATTGTACCGACTGAGCTAATAAGGCGGCTTACAAGTTATATATTCAATTGTGTACAAATAACATGAACTATCTTGTTACACCTCACACTTTTCCCGTCTACGAGAAGCATCCCATTTCCAATTGATGGTATTTTGAAAGCCTTTCCTATCTTCATTAAATCTGCAGCGGATGACTAAACTATTTTGTAAAGACTATGAAAATGTGCACATGTATAAGTGAAACAAGGGTTAAAGGATCCATAATATTTATTATTTAAATGGAGTCTGCTGAAGATTGGTCTTATGTACAAAGGGTTAAAACACATTAATGAATTGAAACTATTTCCATTTCATTGAAACCGACTTGCAGAGGACTTTTGTAGCTCTAATCCATGCGCTAATTCCGGAACTTGTAGCTTGACTGGAGACAGCTATACATGTACATGTACATCCCAATATACCGGATCAAATTGTACCCAAGGTAAATCATCTGTTTTGAATTCCATTTCTTTCCTACATAAAGAAGTTATCTAACGTCTTTGGAAAACAAGGTGACAAAACCAAAAATGTATAATAATTTCTCCATTTGACACAACGTTTTCAACTTTATTTAATAATTGTTCATTGATTTACAGATGGTTTTCATATGTTGACTATTTATTTACAACGTTGTCTGCTGCAGATATGTTGTATGTGGGAAAGGGGGTTTAAACTGCTGCCTACTGAAACGGATGTTACAAGAAGGAAAACCTACAGTTACTCAAAGCAATTTTCTTTGATTTCTTATTCACTCCTGTGTTTATAAACTGCACACACGTTCTATGTCACGTGTCCTCTTTTAGTTTCATTGGAGTTGAAAACAGGTCCATCTTATAACGAAAATTGAATATGAGATAACTAAAAATTAAAGAGATACGTGTAGATTAATAAAACTTCATGTGTAAGTCTAAAGGTCAACTGGGAGACTTTAAACTCGTTGTTGTGCTTTAAAGTCAAGGTCACACTTCAAGTTTATCACATCTGACATATGATAGCCAAACGATAGTGAAAAATTTCACGGGTGGTGTTGAAGCATAGGGGAATCCAGAACCGTGAGTGTCCTACGGTATTTGTTTACATGAAGGACACAGGTACACACTCTGAAATTCTAACCCATAATAGGTAAATAATGATTGACTGCCCTCATTATAAGTAGTTTCTCCTTTTGCACCACGTTTTTTAAAAGTCATCTGCTGCAGAGACGTCGCAATTTCAGATAATGTCTGCATGTTAGCAAGCTTAAGGGTTAAAGGTTATTGTTATTCTAATTTGATAAGTTGTCTTGATTGTTTTAATACAATTAACATATTCAATTGAATAATGATGTGAGTGTCTGCCCTTTACTAATGACCACATACAAAATGCTGCAGCAGACGACAGGCAAATATTAGGGTTTCTTTTTATATTTAACTATGTTGTAGATTGAAGAGAATGTGGCAAAAGAAGAAACTGCTCATGATGGATGATGATAATCTATGCCACAATGTTGTTCATTCCTATTCAATAATTAAACTTTCATTTTAAGACAGTTTACATAAGATGTTTTTCAAAAGGAGTCTGCTGAAGATCGGTCGTATGGACAAAAGGGTTAACACACATTAATAAATTGAAATAACATTTTTCCATTTCATTGAAACCCACTTGCAGAGAACTTTTGTAGCTCTAATCCATGCGCTAATTCCGGTACTTGTAGCTTGACAGGAAACAGCTATACATGTACATGTACATCACAATATACCGGACAAAACTGTACCCAAGGTAAACCATCTGTTTTGAATGCTATTCCTTTCCCATATACAGAAGTTTCAGTCGCTTCTGCAGCAGACAGCTTTTTAAACAAGATGGCAAAAGCAGAAATTGATAATAATTTCTGCTTTTGACACAATGTTTTTAACTTTATTCAATAATTGTTATTTCATTTTTCAACGTTGTCTGCTGCTGATATGTTGTAAATGGGAAAGGGTTAAACTGCTGCCTACTGAAACAGATGTTACAAGAAGGAAACTCTTACAGTTGCACAAAACACTGTTCTTTGATGTCTAATTCATTCCTGTGTTTATAAACTGCAGACATGTTCTATTTCACTTGTCCTCTTTCACAATATACCGGACAAAACTGCACCCAAGGTAAACTATCAGTTTTGAATGCTATTCCTTTCCCATATACAGAAATTGTCAGACGCTTCTGCAGCAGACGGCTTTTTAAGCAAGATGGTAAACGCAAAATTGATAATAACTTCTCCTTTTGACACACTGTTTTCAACTTTATTCAATAATTGTTATTTCATTTATAGATGGTTTTTATATTTTGACTACATCTTTGCAACGTTGTCTGCTGCTGATATGTTGTATATGGGAAAGGATTAAACTGCTGCCTACCGAAACAGATGTTACAAGAAGGAAAATATTACAGTTACACAAAACACTTTTCTTTGATTTCTAATTCACTCCTGTGTTTATAAACTGCACACATGTTCTATTTCACTTGTCCTCTTTCAGTCCATCTAAAAAAGAAAATTGAATATGAGATAACTGAAAAGTACAAGAGATACACGTAGGTTAATTTAACTTGATGTGTATGTGTAAAGGTCAATTGGGAAATTTTAAACACATGTATGTGCTTGAAGGTCAATGTCACACTTCAAGCTTAACACATCTGACTTAATCAGGAGTATGCCATATCTCTAAAATAATAAGCCTAGGTTCACACCATGTACAATTTGGAGATTCTGCACATAATGTGTTGACCATCGTCGGACACCAATAGTTGTTGCCTATGCAACACTTCAATATCACCCATGGGATTTTTCACTATCGTTTTGCTGTTTTAATAGAACAGAATATAATACACATAAACCAATCGAAATGATACTTACATTTCTGGTACTCTCCAACGTGAAGAAACATAGCAAATTGACTTTGCCTACAAAACGTAAATGTGCGTTCTGTTTATCGTATTTAAAAACTAAACATTAAGAAAGTTTAGAGAGAAAAGCATGTAGCTTGTCCAGGGCTCAAACCCGGGATCTCTCGCTTAAGGGTCGAATACAGTACCAACTGAGCTAATCGGGCAGCTTACATATAATATCTCCAATTGTGTACAAATAACATGAACTGTCTGGTAACCTCACACTTTTTTTTTCAACCTACGGGGGATCTTATTGTCTGTTTGGCGCAGAACAACATTGCACTGCATCCAATTAGAATCAAAAATGGCTATTTGTCAAAACGGCGAAACGATAAATCAAACGGGTGGTATTGAAGCAAAGAATGGTCAACAATCGTGTGTTCGACAATGTTTGTTGACATGAAGGACACAGGTACACACTCTGAAATTTCACCCACCTACAGGTCAAAAGGATTGCATGCCATACTTCAGTAACTTGCAAAGAGCTACAGTAAACTTTTAAATCCAGAAAAACTGTTAAAGCAGCTTAAAACAGCTCTCGTGATGCTAGTTATTTCATCATGAAGATTTTTAGCAATATATCTGAATCAGAAGCATCACATTTCCCAGTAGGAATACCTTCCAAGGGATGGTATTTTGAAACCCTTTCCCAACTTCCTTAAATCTGCTAAAGATGACTCAAAACATTGTGTAATGAATATAGAAAATGTATACATGTATGAATGAAAACATAATAATTGAACTAAGTTAAAAATATATTTGGCGAACGGAGAAGTTGCTCATTATAAGTAATTTCTCCTTTTGCATCACGTTTTCAAATGTCATCTGCTGCAGAGGCATCGCAATTTCAGAAAGTGTTTTCATGATTGAATATGTTCTTTTATATTACATATATATTGTTATTCTATTTTTAATAAGTTTGTCGTGATTGTATTAAAACAATTAACACCCTCAATTGAATAATGGTGTGAATGTCTGACCTTTGCTAATCTACATATACACCAAAATGAAGGCACCCATAAAGATTTGTTTTTATATTTATTTATAGTGTTGATTGAAAATAATGTGGCAAAAAGAGAAACTCCATATGATAGCTTATGCCTAAATGTTTTTCATCAATGTTCAATAATTAAACCTTTATTTTGAGACGTTTTCCGTATGACGTTTTTAAAAGGAGTATGTTGCAGATTTGTCGTTTGTACAAAATGGTTAGAACACATTAATAAATTGTTATAAATATTTTCCATTTCATTGAAACCGACTTGCAGATAACTTTTGTAGCCCTACTCCATGCGCTAATTCCGGTAGTTGTAGCTTGACTGGAAGCAGCTATACATGCACATGTACATCGGAATATACTGGACAAAACAGCACCAAAGGTAAACCATCTATTTTGAACGCTATTCCTTTCCCACATACAGAAGTTTGATAACGCCTCTGCAACAGACGGCTTCAGAACATACTGTGGCAAAGCAGAAATTAATCGTATTTTCTCCTTTTGCCCCAATGTTTTCAACTTTATTCAATAATTATCCTTTTATTTAAGGAGAGTTTTCATAGATTTCTTATTCACTCCTGTGTTTATAAACTGCACACATGTTCTTTTTCACTTGTCCTCTTGCAGTTTCATTGGAGTTGAATATAGGTACATCTAAAAAAGAAAATTGAATATGAGATAACTAAAATGTACAATAGATACGTGAAGGTTAATTTAACTTCATGTGTATGTGTAAAGGTCCACCTGGTGATTTGAAACACGATTATATGCTTGAAGGTCAAGGTCACATTGCAAGCTAAGCACATCTTACCTAATCAAGAGTATGTCATATCTCTAACATCGTAAATTAAGTTCAAACCAAGGACAAATAGGAGATTCTACATATAACTTGTTAACCCTCCACGGACACCAATACAATTCTTTATAAACAAAACATTACCAAAGTTTGGAGAGAAAAGTATGCAACCAGTTTGGGACTGAACTAATCGGACGGCTTACATATAATCTCCTCAGTTGTGTACACATAACATAAAGTGTCTGGTAACAGCACAGACCTTCCCACCTACGAGTGATATAATTGGCTGTTAGGAGCAGAACAACGTTGTAATTCATCCAATCAGATGTTTGCGTCACACCTTTGTTAAGTTTTTAGAACCATGTCACTTTTTTTCAAAACCATTACAGATATTGCTTTTAAACTTACAATACTTGACGATATATCATAACCTGCATCACAGACAAGAGTACATAACTCTGTCAAGGATGTTGAAAGAATATTGGCCCCTTTTCGACTTGAATTTTGATTACGTTTTCAGTATCACCCAACTTTGTTAGCCCGACCTTTCGAAGACAAATGAAGCTATCATATATGCCTCGGCGTCGGCCTCTACGTTGGCGTCACACCGTGTTTAAGATTTTTGTACCACCCTTTTTTTCAAAACCATTAGAGATATAGCTGTGAAACTTACAAAACGTGTTCACCATCATAACTTCCATCAGCAGATCAAAGAACATAACATCTCTAAAGATTTTTGTAAGAATTATGGCTGTATTTCGACTTAAAATTTAAAAGATATAGCTTAGACAATTACAACACTTGTTTACCATCATAACCTTCATCAACACAAAAAAGTGCATAACTCTGTCAAAGTTAATGTAAGAATTGTGGCTGTGTGTCGACTTATTAAATACATTGAATCTCGGTAAAATCCAAATATTGACCCTTTTGGATATTGCTGTAAAATTTGGCAAACTTGTTTACCATAATAACCCCGTCTGAAAACAAGAGAAAGATATTTTAATTATTAGGCCCTTTTACGACTTAGTGTCTCGGTTCATTTTTATGTACCAGCTTATTCTTTTTCTTAACCATTTCAAACTTTGCTGTAGTGTTCAGAGGTATCACTGCAAATTGGCAGGCACTAAGCAGTTGAGCGCCCTTAACTTTCGTGTCTTTTGGACAGAATATGTGTCTAAACCATAAGGGATATTGCTTTAAATCTTACAATACTTGTTCACCATCATTACCTCCATCAACAGACAAGAGTGCACAACTCTGTCAACGTTTTGTAATAATGATGGCCCCTTTTCAACTTAGAAAATACATTGAATCTGGGTAAAATCCAAAATTTACTTAACACTTTTGGATGTTCTTTTTCAGCTAAGAAAATACATTGAATCTGGTTACAATCCAAATACTGACTTTATCCTTTTGGATATTGCTTTGAAACTTGGAATACTTGTTACCATGATGACCCGCATATGTAGACCAAAAAAAGTAACTCTGTCACCAATAATTTAAAAAAAAAAAATAAGCCCCTCTATTCACTTAAAATCCCAGTTCAGTTTTTTTTGTACCAGCCAATTTTTGAATTAACCATCTCAAACTTTGCTGTAGTGTTCAGGTGTAAAACAATTCAATAAGGTAACTATTGATTTGACATCTTGCTGCTAATGACCATTGTTTACACTTAGTACAATATAGATTGTGTTTGCCTTTTTTACTGCAATTCATTTTATTTTATTGGCAAGCACTAAAATGGCACTGTCTTTTAGACAGCTATTGTTAGAATACGATCAGTAATGTAAACATTTTACAATGTTAATGAAGTATTTTTGTTCCCAAGTATCTCATACATTTCTACATATTTATCTGACCTTTTTTTCAGAATGCTTGTTGTAGGCCCAGTAATCCTCATACTGATATACACTGTACTGTTAACCTAACCATAGTGTAAACTCAGTATGTAGACCGCCTTAGTTGTCAAGATGAAAATAGTCACCTCAAAATTGGGGGGGGGGGGGGGGATAACAAGTGTGCAAACACCACATCATTGCATGGAAATGCTGCCTTATAATGAAGCAAATTTGATGTGCCATCTTGTCATTAGGAAGGCCCCTTGGCTAAAACAAATAATATGGCATTTGAGATCAGTGTAAATCAAGACCAGTGCATCTGTGTAGTCGCCTGTTTTGCCTTTTACCCCGGTGTATAACTAGTCAATGAAGTGTTCAAGAATCATATGTAAACAAGTATCCATTTGGAATCACATGCAGGCATAACCACATGTGTACTATTTATAGCTAAGGTTGGTTATTGCAGAGCAGAGCTCATTTATACAATTCAAGTATGTCAGATGAACACAGGCAGACATTACCACATGTTAACTATTTATAGCTAAGGTTGGTTTTCGCAGAGCACTACTTATTTATACAATTCCATTATGTCAGATGAACACAGGCAGACATTAGCAAATTCGTACTATTTATGGCTAAGGTTGGTTTTCGCAGAGCAGAGCTCATTTATACCATTCAAGTATGTCAGATGAACACATGCAGACATTACGACATGTGTTCTATCTAAGGTTGTTTTTTTACAGAGCGCTACTCATTTACAAGTTTACTCAAGTATATTAGATGAACACAGGCGGGTATTACCACATGTGTACTGTTTATAGATAAGTTTGGTTTTCACAGAGCACTACTCATTTAAAGAATTCAAGTAAGGAACACAGGCAGACATTACCACATGTGTACTATGTATAGCCAAGGTCGGATTGAACAGAGCACTCACTCATTTATACAATTCAAGTATGTCAGATGAACACAGTCCGACATTACCACATGTGTACTATTTATAACTAAGGTTCGTTTTCTCATAGAGCACTACTCATTTATAATATTTATAGCTAAGATTGGTTTTCTCATAGAGCACTATTTATTTATATATTTCAAGTATGTCAGATGAGCACAAGCATGCGTTATCACATGTGTAATATTTATAGCTAAGGTTGGTTTTCTCATAGAGTTCTATTTATTTATACAATTCAAGTATGTCAGATGAACACAGACATACCACATGTGTAATATTTATAGCTAAGGTTGGTTTTCTCATAGAGTTCTATTTATTTATACAATTCAAGTATGTCAGATGAACACAGACAGACCACATGTTTACTATTTATAGCTAAGGTTGGTTTTCTCATAGAGTTCTATTTATTTATACAATTCAAGTATGTCAGATGAACACAGACAGACCACATGTGTAATATTTATAGCTAAGGTTGGTTTTCTCATAGAGCACTATTTATTTATATAATTCAAGTATGTCAGATGTGCACAGGCATGCGTTATCACATGTGTAATATTTATAGCTAAGGTTTGTTTTCTCATAGAGTTCTTTTTATTTATACAATTCAAGTATGACAGATGAGCACAGGCATGCGTTACCACATGTGTAATATGTATAGCTAAGGTTCGTTTACGCAGTGCACTACCCAATTCTTGACGAGTTCGCGCGATTCAAACCACCATCCTGGGTTCTTACACATTTATAGATTGTTCTAGTCTTAAAACTAGTTATTGGAAAGCAAACAAGACGTGAATACCAATATGCTTCAATGTTCTGATGTGATGGCATCAGAAATGAGAAAAAAAATCCAGATGTTTGCAGTTAAATATTTGCTTCTATACTATGACTTAGGTGATCGATTCAGGGCCATCTCGGCCCTCTTGTTTTCATGTGACAAGTTCGTTTAAACCGCAGAAAGTCAAGCTCATGCAAACCCCAGAAGCTCTGTTTTGCGTATGACATGCTCGTTTCCACCCCAGAAAGTATGTTTTATGTGTGACAAGTTACTTTTAATCCCCTTTTCCCAGAAACATGAAATCAGCAATCTTGAGAATATCCAAATTCTTAGTAATTAAAAGTATAATCATTGAACTATGTTGGCATATTTTGAAACCATTAAATAAGTGGTAACACGAATATTATCTAGTTAACCAGTTAGTATGTTACTTATAAAGTGAAATTCGCAAACCCTAACTAGATAATCTGTTAATATTGTACACAACAGTAACGTGTTATCTTACGGCAGTAATATGCCACCATAGTGAACAGATAGAAACATTTCGGCAAAAGAAAAAAACAACCTTATGAGCAATTTAATCTTACTGCAATATTTTCAAAATTCGGGAAAGAGTTGATTAATGATTTTCAAACCAAAGACTTTGTTCTATAGCTTCAGGTACAGATGAACAGAATGCTACTAAATGTGACATAGGTTTACAAGTTGGTTTAACGACCGCTGGGGTGGCGCTTTTGATATTACTATTTGTAGTAATCTATTATAGGAAAAAGATGTAAGTATACGTTTAGATTAACATATTCAACAAATCTGCAGCAGACTAATTTAAAACCCATCTATGTGAAGAATGGGAAAATTTCTATAAATGAAAGAATTCTTGATGAATAGAGTTGAAAACATTTTTGTCAAAAGCCCTCTGCTGCAGAATTCCTCATATTCCATCTGCATGTAGGAAATGGTAATTTTTATCTGGTTGGATTCATCCCTCTGTTGGCCATTTCCTTGCAGGCCCGAATTTGATTTTTAGCTCAACTATTCAGAGATTTAAGAGCTATTGTACTCACCCTGTCTTCTGTGTCGGCATCGGCGACAAACCTTGGTTAAGGTTTTGCATGGAAGTACATATATTTCACCAAAGATCAGTTACTACTAGATATATTGCATTGAAACTAACTATAATGCTTCCCAACTTTCACACCTATGTAAACAATCAAATTAAATAACTCTATCTAGCATATAATTATGGCCCTTTCTTTATTTAGAAATTCTGGTTAAATTTTTGCGCGGAACTATATAACTTTATACAACTCTTCCCAAACAACTGTTTCTAAAATGGGAATATGCTTTTAGCTCACATTAGCCAGAGGAAGTGCACTCTAGATTAATTAATAGTGCATATAGAGATAAGCCTTTTGATTATTAAATAGTGCATCTAGAGATAAGCCTCTAGCATAATAATTGCAGATAGAGATCAGTTTGTATTAAGTTTACTCTGTGTCTCTACTAATAATAATAAAATGGTTTTCTTTAGCCTCGCCATGCATTGAACTATTTGGCGAGCAGTCTCTACTTTATTTACTATTTGTTTATATTTACCCTCGCCGTGCAGAATTAACTATTTGGCGAGCAGAGTCTCTACTTACAAATTGTATTTGCTTATATACTCAGCGGCCAGGTTGACAATTTGTTACACTGGGGTGATATGTGCATACACTGTGTCAATAACAGTTTGACCCTTTCCATGAAACAAACGTCTTGTTGCAGCAGAGAACTGCCATTAATGTTGAAAAGCTAATTTCTCTTTCCTAGGAATAAATTCAACTGTTTCTCAAAACTGTACCCCCAATCTTTCAGATATGACATTTTTCCCATCGTTGTTTTAAAGGCGTATGCTACAGTTTTTTCACAAAAAAATTCCCGATCATAGAATTTCTTTATTCTTTGTATTTTATTAGTACATACATTAACTGGTTGAAATAAGAAAAAAAATATATTATTAATCGATCTAAAAAAAAAAATATTGGTCTTTCAATGACATGACCAATTTCATCAAAGGCACAAATATAGGCATTTTGGCCAAAAACCTAAACACACACACAAAAAAAAATGAAAACTACAAATCATATCAAAGTTCAAATATAACTTTATATATAGAATGTAAATCAATATGAAAAAAAAAAATTGAGAACAAAATGAAAAAGAATATATTAAGCTGTTTTTCAAGATCGAAATGGTGTCACATTTTACCACCAAAAAAGTTAAACTCATAGAAATTTTCCATTCTACATAATAGAATTTTCTGTAATTATCCTTACACACTAAACATCGTTTACTTTAATAAAAAATATAGGTCACCGTACTCCTTTTAGAGTAAAAGGGACTTTTTCCTTGCTTTTTCTTGCGTTTTCTTAGAAATACAGCAGTTTTCCTAAAAAAACAGGCCAAATGCGATTAACCAGAAAAGAAGTACGGTGACCTATCTTTTTTTTTGCATTTTTTATTAAAGTGAACCATGTTCAGTGTTTATGGATAATTATAGAAAATTCTATTATGTAGAATGGAAAATATTTTGAAAAATTATATGATTTTAACTTTTTCAGGATTAAAATGTGACACCATTTCGACGTTGAAAAACAGCTTAATATATATTTTTTCATATTTTTCTCACAAATTCTCTTTTCATATTGATTTAAATTCTATATATAAAGTTATATATGAACTTTAATATGATTTGTAGTTTTCATATTTTTTTTTGAGTGTGTTTTAGTTTTTCGGCCAAAATGCCTATATTTGTGCCTTTGATGAAATTGGTCATGTCATTGAAAGGCCAATATTTTGTTTTTAAATCAATAATATTGTTTTTCTTTTTCTTATTTCACCTAGTACTAGCAAAATACAAAGAATAATGAAATTCTATGATTGGGAAGTTTTTGGATAAATAACTGTAGCATACGCCTTTAAAAGCATTCAAAGCACTATTAAAATATCACTCCATTTTGTTATAGAAATTCATATGAGTAGTGCTCCAGGAAAACCAACCTTAACATAACGATAACAACTGTTGTAAAAACACTTGCCTGTATACCCCTTTCGCCTCTGCAGCAGACGTCTCTTGACAGCGAATAACAATTTCCGCTTTTGCCACAAGGCTTTCAACCTTTTTCTGTAATTATACCTTCATTTATAGAGGTTTACAGTGTTCATTCACTAGATGTTTTCAAAGTTGGCTGGTGCTGATTTGTTATATGTGGGAAAGGGTAAAGGGTCCAAGTTGATGTTACTTGATGAAAGCTTGTTTACACCTTTAATGACTTCTTGGTCAACAGTGCAGATACTTTTCAAGAGCTAGATTAACTGTGTAACGGTTGGTTTCCAGAGAGCACCACTCCTATTTTAGTTTGTGTTACATCAGTTATGTTGCATCATCTTACTGCTTTAACCCATTACACCTCCCCAGGTGTTAGACCAGTTCTATTGCATCTTCTTACTGATTTGACCCCCCATTACTCTCCCCGCTCCCATAGGCTACTTCTGTAATACTCTCATTCATAATAATACACATGGACATTGTACTAACTGATTCTTCATTGATCTCCGTTTCCCATATATAGATGCTTTCAAGGTGAGTATTGTTATCCCCTTGTGTATGTTATCCGTCTGATGTGTTAACACTCGACATGCATTATGTTGAATCCAATCTTCATGGAAATTTATCAAAACATAATCTCAATTTGCCATTATTTGAAACTGGGTAGAAATATTAGGTCACTCGGCCATATTTGTGAAAATCTTGTTGACACTCTAGGAACCACATTTTCAAAACTTAATCAAAATGTTTGTCTTTATGATAATTGGCTCATTTGGGCCAAATTTGAGGAAAATCATGAAAGTAGTCTTGAAATCGCAATTTTTACTTGAACATTTTAAATTTTGATAGAAAAGAAAACTTTTTCAAATGAGTCATGTCCATGCATGATGTCTAGGTCAATTTGAAGCATAATCTTGTTAACGCTCTTGAAGCTGTTAATTGACTTAATCATGTTGACGCTTTGTCGGAATGGTATCTAGCTTTTTTAACTTGTGCATGTTGAGATATTGCGTCAAGTTCGTATATGGATCATGTCTTGTCTAAACCTAGGTCACTAGGCCAAATTGAAGGGAAATCTTAACACTCTGGAAGCTGCAGTTGTATGCATTTTAACATTTGTCATAATGGTTGTCTTGATAATATCTAGGCTATGTTCAAATTTGGCTTATTCAAGTAAAACAATAGGGCCAAACTTACCAAGGCTATACAGAGCTATGCATGATTGTAATACTTGAAAGACATCATCTACAAATCATTTCATTTTAGCTAGACACTACTAACAACATTGCTCATCTAAACAGCTTAACTATAATTTAGAGGCACATTCTGTGTTGTTGTCTGAATAGAGGTTACCGTAATATTTACCTTCAACCAAATTAATTCCTCCACTTAGACATCTATAAACCCAAATCTCACAAACAAGGAAAAGCTCTACTTCTATTTTTAAAGTCTTTTTTACGATCCAAAGTGGGGAATAAACTAAGGTTCACTGCATGACAGTAGAAATATCTAATAATGGGGATTGTGAAATAGTCAACCAGTCCAGATTTCAGTTTCTTTTTAAATAAAGATTTTCTGTCCTTCTTTAATTCGTAGAAATCTATTTTATTAAGTTTTCCTGTAGAAAATGGTGTCTTTTGTTTCTTTTTGGTAGAGGATCTTTCTTTCGAGATACTGATGGACCAGAGAGCAGTGAAAATCATACGAACCAAACAGCTTGTGGTTTAACACCAATTAATCAACGGTATTGGAAGGCACATTCAAGAGATTCGTTTTCCATCGAGAGGAATATATATAATTATTGGGAACCACTACCTGACTACAAGTAACACAAACGATAAAAAAGAAAAGAGTGTAGCCAGATGGCATTGCCGGTCAAGATAGTTCAATAACTCCTCTCCCACCTATTGACATGAAATATAATATTTAAAATATGAACATTGTTTATTAATGGCAAATTATTTGAGATAAGAATTTCTATCCATCTACACTTTCCAATTTTTTTTCCCACATGCAGACACATTTTGACTCGCATGCGTAAGACGTCTTTAGTACGGATATGAACTATGGCATTCTATGTCTTCTACAGTTAACCAGAATGTTGAAAAACTTCAAAAATTATGTGCCCAAAAAATCACAGCATTTGCCTACTAGAACACGTGCAGATATGGTTTTCTGTCTGCTAGGTTGGTACAGTATACAATGTGAAATTGACAAACACAAAGTAGCTTTCCTTCAACGACTGTGTAAAATGTCTACGAACTGTCTCACCAAGCAGATTTTCACTTATCGTCTGAATGTCAGTAAATGTACTGGACAAAAAGATTTTTGTCCTGATACTTTCAACCTATTGCAAACATATGATGTTACTGCATCTATGAAGTCGTATCTTACTACTTGCAAATTCCCTGAAAAGAAATCTTGGAAAAGGATAGTTTTTAGAGTCGTTGAAAGGAAGTTTGAATGCGAATGTCAGGAAAGAATGAACGTTCACCATGACTTCGACCGTTTTGTGTCTGTTCACAAAAACAGCCTTACGTCATTATTTTGGTTATGTGCAAAAACGCACAAAACTATGTATCATGCATCATGCACGTGCTATACAAGTATTAGTAAGTAGCAAACACTTAAAAGAAACTGTCAGTCAGTGTGTGTACTGCCAACATATTATGATCACAGATATCCAGGGACACTTCATATCCGAATGAGCTCATTTCTCAATTGAACGAAATTTATTAAGTCAGTGTGTGTACTGCCAAAATATGATCACAGATATCCAGGTACACTTCATATTCGAATGAACTCATTTCTCAATTGAACGAAATTTATTTTTTGAAAACAACATTTTATACTGTATATGTTGCTCTTTGTGAGACGATTTACTACCCCAAAAGAGCAATTTATCAGATATCTCCTTGACACTAATTTGCCAACAGTATTTAGTCTACCCGGATACAATCGAACCTGTTATGTTCAATTGTGTTTGCGATACATACATTGTGTATTGCGAAACAGTTCTGTTTAGCTGTAAATATACCCAACGGATGGGCTTATGTTGTACACGTGTATGTATATGAAAATATATATGTATGTGTGTGTTTGTTTTTTATGTGTATGTCTGTGTACTCATGCGTACGTGTGTGTATGTATATGTGCGTGTATGTATATAGACGTGTGTATGTATGTATGTGTATATGTATTTCTGTATATGTATATATATCTCTTCTTCTTCACCCTCTGTCTTTCATCTGTTTTGATTTCTCATTCTCTCCTATAAAGAGAGACACACAGATTATATCCCTCCTCTCATCTGTCTGTCAGTTATTCTGTTATTTCTTCTCAGATTGTACATTTACTATACCATTCAGAGCACTTCATATTTTTTTTCGATGAGGTGCTTCTCGGAGGCATCTAAGAATATGTCTTGCGAACAAAAACTAACTCTGTATGTGTTGTGCTTGTAACGTGAATGAAGGTAACTGTACTCATGTATATACTTGTGTCTATTCACAAACGCGTCTGCACATGTGCAGGGCTTCATACGTACATTGCCCTGTTCATGTATTGATGTATAAGTGCTTTTTCAATCAACTTTACGAAATAAATGATGTTTGTGTAAATGAGTTAACTATTTAATTGTTATCACTGTTTTTTCAATGTTTGTGTCAATGTTCTCTGTCAAATTTATATTGTTTCTTTGTACTTTGTACTATCTTCGTTGGTCGGAAGAAATAAAGATAATACAAAATAACGACTTATTATTTCAAATAATAATTGGTTAACTAGATAAGATTCGGTTTGCCAGTTATGAAAAGATAGACTTATAATTAACGTACAACTGCAATCCTATCTAGTTAACTACTTATCATGTCACATACTAACTGGTTAACTAAATAAGTTTCGTGTTACCATTTAATGAGCATCAGTGGATGATCCAGGAATGAAGGGGAGGGGGGGGGGACTTTATGTGTTTACATCTTTATTGAAGTGACACGTTTTAGGCGGTTGACCTATTTCATCCCTTTGTTCTTGAGTTATTTTCTTCATCTTATGAATTGAACACAGTTATAATAACAACTATTTACATCTGTATCTACATTTTCTAGTTATTTTAAAGAAAACGGGACCTGTGTCATACCTTGTTTGAAAGAAATAACGCTTTTAAAATAAACAAATTCGTTTTATTACCAGGCGAATTCTTACAGTGTGCTATTGTGTTTAACCTATACTAGACAAAAAGGGAAATGTGCTTTTGCTAAGATTATTTTACAGTAAACTAATTCAAATCAAACTAATATATAATACAAATCTTAGGGATACGTCTAACATGGCTTAATCAATAGTTACAGCTGTGACAATACAACTGAAAAAATGCTTTGTTTTCACAAACCACAGGTGAACTAAATGCAGTGGTTTTTATTTTCTTAAATTCACAACATTTTGTTCGAATCAGCACGTTGCAGAAGGCGTTTACATTAATCATATGACACATTAATGATAACAAACGATCACACTACTCGAACCGGCGCACGTCTTATGCGATTTTTTGTTTAAACCAAGTGCGTTACCAATGCACTAAGTGCCTACTTATTAAGTGAAATTCACAAACCCTAACTGGATAAATTGTTTATATTGTAAAAAACATTACGGCAGTAATACGCCCCCATAGTATACATATACTATCAGTTAGATTAGGTAAGCATTTTTATCTCTCTTTTTTTTCGTAACATATATTAACACACCCAATTTCATATTGGCGTTCTTGTAAGTAAAGATATAAAATCTAGCTGTAGTGTAAATCTGAATGTTTTGCATTCATTGACGGATGTTCCTGGTGATGGGATGTGTGTTCAATGTCTGATCTAAGATGTTCTTCGTGGTTAATTTGTTTCACTCTCAATGCTACGCATACCTGCTAAAGTCGTCAGTAGTTCTGACAAAAAATGCTTCGGACTTTCAAAGATCGATGCAAAAAATGGTTGAACATACACCCTGTGACCCAAATCAGAGAGACATGTATTCATGTATCTGCCGAAAAACACCAAAATAGAGTTGAATCACAGGGACTGCTCCTGTATGATATAAGAAATAAATATGACCCTTTGCATAAATATCACTAAAATAGCACATACGAAAGTAAATCAAATTTTAGAAGTGTTCTTCGAAGTTCTCGAGTGCAGATTATTTACACATTATACGACATACTATCTTAAGTTTCTGCTGTATGGCATCCACTTCATTTTGTTAGTGGTGAAACACATTTGCAATGTGGACGGACTATTTAAGATTAATGGCTAATCAGTGAAAACTAACTTTTTAGAAGTCAAGAAAAAACGTCCTCAGTGAATTCAAGAGACATACCGGGTGTCCACAAAAGGAAGTTGACTGTAGACATGTCCATGGCCGAGACGGAATTATATGGGCATGCCTTGTGCTGTGGGTTCTTAATAAAATTCAATGAAAATGTTTTTACAAGTGATAAAGGATGTGATAACCAAAAATGAATCTTAACAAGGCACATTTCATGTCAGGACGGTAGCCAGAAATCTCGACCCAAATAATTCTCGACACCAGTTTCCTAAGAATAATCGACCCCAGTTTTAGGTGACCCCATTTTCGGTTTATATAGGTGTGAATGGATGGTGTAACACATATGTCTGTCAGGCTTTTTTCACATGTCTGTCAGGCTGTGACATATGTCTGTTCAGCTGTTTCATATGTTTGTTAGGATGTACACTAGTTGTTCATATTTATTTCTGTTTGGCGGATCCATTTTAAAGTTGCCACACTTATACAATCTAAAGAATGGAACAATACAAGAAACGTAACTGTAGCCTGCTTATTTTTAAAATTATATTCCTTTTTAAAAAAAGTGTACGTCCATTGTCTAACTTATTATGCAGGTATCACATGTATTCCATGGAGCGATATTGCTTTTTTTCGTTTTCTTTTTTGGTGAGGTGATTCAATGATTTTCAGACGTTCAAAAGTCGAATATTAAGGTGGGTACGTATTTTTAAGGTGAAAGAGGTAATAAAGTTAAGTAGGGCGTGGGTCTTGTTTCCATTAAAATCATGCCTTTAATGCAAAGTTTGAAAATCTCCTACATTAAAAGCTTGGGTCTCATTTAAAAATGATTTCATCGTCTACAAACACATTCAAGCCATTGGTCGAAAAACATGACAAGTACATTTCTATTTCACCCTTAACCACTTACAGAAAACTTCGGTGAATCTGCAGCAGAATACTTTTATGAAATATTATGACAAAGGAAGAATTGCCCAATAAACTCTTTTTGTCATAATGTTTTCATTTGTTTTCTTTAACTATACCTTCATTTATGGCGCTTTGCCTTATTTAATTCTAAATGTTTTCAAAATCTTCTGCTGATGATTTGTTTTGTATGGAAAATGCTAAACTCAGGTGAGGGATAAGGCTTTTCTTATTTACCAAGAGTGTTCACACTCTTCTGATCCTTTGATAAAGATTGCCACTGCGTAGAGAACAAACTTTGAAAACTATTGACGTTCTATTAAATCAGGCGAATGATATAGGACTTTCATGGTCCTCTTGTTTTTCTAATTACATCTGTTGTTTTACAATCAATATTATTACATTATTCTATTTAATATTTATCTTTTCATTCTCCATTCGTTAGAGTAGTTTTGACGGATTATTGGATGGTTGACTTATATTTGAAAATCTCTTCAATTCATTCAATGTTTTCCTTTCTGTCTATATATCTTGATTTGCTTGAGACATAATGAGATTGACAGTCCTTCAATAGCCTATTTAGAAAATGTTTAAGATTTCAAAGTTGTTTAAATGGAATGCTTTAAACAAGTGTAAGATGTAAGAGTGTTATTCTACTAAACTGTAAAATAAATCAAATTAACAGTTTCATGTATGATTTCCTGACTTGACCTTTTCTCACCCGCAGATGCATTTTGACAAATTTGCTGCAGAAGACTTGAAAACATCGGGACACATAAGTTGCTCCTAATGATATGATTATAACAATTGTAAAGAAAGTCGCCTTGATTTAACCCTTTCACACATACAGACGTTTTCTTGTTCCTCTGCATTATACAGCTTTAGAAAACATTTTTAATTTTGTTCAATAAATTTTCTTTCATTTATAGATACATATAGTTTCCATAATTTGTTGACTAAATGTTTTCAAAGTCGTCTGCTTCAGATTTGTTGTATGTGAGAAAGGGTTAAATGCTTAAAAAGAGATGCAACCCACCAGCTTTTGCTTCATGATCCAACTCATGTAGAGATGAGCCAGCTCAAGTAAAAACGGGCTCTTGTTGCATATCCATTATAGGGGCCACATCGTTTTACATAATAGTGAATTCTGTTTTAGTTCAATATTAGTTTGCGTTGAAAGTTTCTTAACCCTCATCCAAATACAACAAAACTACAGCACGTTGAAACATCTGCGAATGTTATAGGGAAAATCTGTATAAATGATAATTTTAGTCAATGAAGAAATTGCTCATTAGGAGCGATTCTCCTTTTTGCTTCATTGTTTTAAAAAAGTATCTGCTGCAGAATCGTCAAAAAGTGGCTATATATGGGAAGAAGTAAATGTATGCAAACAGTGTCTTTTTTATGAATCGTTATACCACTTTCTTAAATGTGTCCTTGTTGTGCAGCAATGGGTCTACCAACTTTCCCGCGAAACAGACATGACAACCTTAGAAGAGATAGCTGTGTCATTGAATACAAATCCTGCTACTACTTTTACTGCTATTGACAACAATGAAGGTGGGCTGATCTAAAGGATGCTTCAGTTTCATTGAAAGATTATCAAAATAACCCTAAAAATAGTAATGACACCAATGAAACAGACCCAGCCAAGAAGGGTAGTCTTACGGATGAACCAGTCTTGCCTAACATGGATCAACAAGAAAACCAGACGACAGAACATTTGTAAACTTACATGCATAACCTAATTCAGATAATACTTACAACAGTTGCCTTTGATCCATTTCCAACATATTGATGCATGTTCAGCAGATGACTTGTGAAAACGTTGTAAGAAAAGTTTAATTGCACATTATTATATATTTGTAAAATTCCAATCTCATTGTTAGAACCAGGAGTCGTGATGTGATATAATGGGAATCATAGCAGGTACACAGGGATCAATTATCTGCCCATCGTTCTGTCTCCAATTTAACTAACTGACATATTGGCAAATGACTCATGCATTCCTTGGGATTCTTGTATTGAAGGAGTACCTTTTTGTGCCTCCTATCATGGTAGGTTGCCGCTTTTAAATCAACCATCTCGGTGTTGTTGGGGTAAAGCGTCCGCTTCGATGGTGTATTGGTAAGAGCGTCCACCTCGGTCGTGTAATGTTTAAAGCGTCCGCCTCGATGGTGTATTGGTAACAGCGTCCAGCTCGGTCGTGTAAAAGCGTCCGCCTTGTAAGCAGGAGACAATGGTTCTCTCCCTGCTCGGTCCGGTCATACCAAATAATTTAAAATTGGTAGAAGTGACTTCTCTCCTTGGCGCTCAAGTTTGCGGGGAAAGCAATAACTTTGATAAGCTGGTGTCAGGAAAAGATTAACAGTAGTACTGTTTTATGATCGTAAACACAAAGCGATATTACTGTATTACTATTGAAAGACTGCATCCATAGATTGCCTATTGTTTTGAAAGTCTAAGCAGCTCTTTAATTTTACACTAACCCCCTCCGTTTTTGTTGGGTGATTTTAGGAGTAAAGGGTAAAATTGCTCTTTTTGTCCTGCCTTTTTCATCCTGTTTCAGACCATTTTGTGGCCAATTCTTTCCAGGTTTTTGACGGAGAATGTGACTTATAATTATAGCATTCCTTGATACAGGAAAATCATTTTAATAATACAAGAATGGATATTATGAGTAATAGTGAGAGAATAAAGTCGGGATGTCCCCAGGAAACAGAAAATCAGCTTTCAACTGTGTATTGCGACCTATATAAATCTGAAATTGTCTCCCATTGGACACAAATTATTTCGTTGAAAGTTGAAAGTGTGTTTTATAAAGTTGAGTAACCTCTGTCTGATTTATAACCCAAATATTGTTTTCTTTTAGCTATATTGACACCTTAAGAGTCATTTTCACAAAATCCTGTATTTTCTGAAATTGAAAGTAAAATTCAGCGCACTGAATGTACAAGCATCCCAATAGTTTGCAGGTGAAAAAGGGTTAAACAGGAAGTAATTACAACAGTGACGAACAATGACAAGGAAGAATGAAACAACGCATGTATATATATATATATATATATAAGAGGAATGATAACCAATCAATCTGCAACAGACGACTTTAAACCATCTAGGCAAAAGCATGCAGCATAACAAAAAGAGAAAATGCTTATTATGACAAATTTTCCTTTTTTCACTATGCTTTCAAAAGTCGTCTTCTGCAGAGGCGTCAGAAAGCATTTGTATTAGTGAATTTCTTTTTTTTAATTTAAAAAAAAAGTAGTCAAGCTTATTATGACAATATCAAGGCTATTAATTGAAAGTTTCAATATTTACTAATACAATAGATGCAACTAATTCACTTTTTGTCGATTGTTTATACTGAATAATATCAGTCTATAATTGGTGAAACAAAATTGTTTAAATTCCAAAACCACGTGTATGAATATATGTGTTCTGTACATGTGTCATATATGAATTTAACGTTTTAGTTGATAGAAAATGTGGAATTTTGGACGATTTTGTTTTCCCTATGAAACATGTATTTAAATCATGCAAGTGACTCGTTTGTGTGATGATAAATGGACCAGTGAAAAAAGAAACACAAGAGAATTCCTTACTCCTTCTTATCTGAATCGATGTATAACATGCTACGACTTTCATTGTGTAAACAACAAGGAGAGTTACTTACCACGTCTTATCTGAATCGATGTATAACATGCTACGACTTTCCTTTTAAAAAACAAGTTCGCTTAATTCGACAACATTTCCAGACTTAGTCTTCTATACCAAAGTTCCCGGGTTCGAATCCCTCGATGAGCGGGTGCTGCCTTTGTATCTATTTTCATATAAACGGCGCGAGTACTAGTCAAGTCTCCAGGAAGTAGACACGAACGCGATTGATATAACCATTTCCCACATATAGACGCTTTCTGGCGTCTCTGCAGCAGACGAATTTTGAAATGATTGTGACAACAGGAGAAATTGCTCAAAACGAGCAATTTCTCCTTTTGCCAAAATGTTTTTGAACTTTTTTTAAATATTGTCTAATTTATGGAGATGTTTCACGTTTTTGCCAATACGTTTTCAAAGTCGCCTATTGCAGCTTTGTTGTATGACGGAAAGGGAAAAGCTAAACACTTGTTTCGCTATCAATGACAAATAGACCAGCTAAGCTTAAAATAGTTATCCACTGGTAACGACATGTTTTGTGTATTGAACTTTACTTTCTAGTCGACATAGGATGATATTGTGTAACGTTTATTCAGGTAATGTCTGCTTTGTTTATTATTTATTTCTCTGTTATAATGTTAACTTGTATACATTGACTACTAGCAGCTAACATCTAACACATCCGGGGGCTACTAGTTTCGCGTGTGTGTGTGTGTGTGTGTGTGTGTGTGTTTGTGTGTGTGTGTTTGTGTGAGTTTGTGTGTGTGTGTGAGTGTGTGGGTGTGTGTGTGTGTGTGTGGGTGTGTGTGTGTGTGTATGTGTGTTTGTGTGTGTGTGTTTGTGTGAGTTTGTGTGTGTGTGTGAGTGTGTGGGGGGGACATGTATTTACCTATTTTAGTTCAATGTTGCAAAAGAAGACATTGCACAATATGTGCATTCACTCTGCTTAATAATAACACTTTGATTTATATAAGTCGTCTGCTACAGATGCGTTGACATCTGCAGATGGGAAAGAGTTATGGAAAAGGAATAATTAAAACCAGGATACCAAATGTCACGTGTTACATGTGTATAATGTCTTCATGTTCATGCATACTGAAATTGAATGAGTTAAAGCAATAAGTTAAGACACGCTTGCAGTTGAGATAACTTTTGAAAAACAATATGGATAAACAAGGAGTTGCTTCTTTTCACATACAGTCAATCCTGTGCTAAATACCACATTAATTTAGTAATTCCTTGTCTTTAGCAACGACACTTTTAGTTTCCCAATTACTAATTTTTTGCATAATCCTGTAATTGAAGACCACCTGTTAGCTAAGACCATATTGTTCTTTTCCCATGGGTGGTCTTTAAACACACGTGTGCATGTTTTTAAACTGTATAAATCATAATTATTTACACTGTTATGTGTGAGTGTTCTAAGTACAGTATATCAGCAATCATGAATGTATCTATTTCAAATCTCGGTCAAGTTTGAAACTAGATTAGTGGCGTCTAAAACCTAAGTCACTATGTCAATCGTTAAGAAACCACAATCATGTGCACACTCTGTAAGCCATGATTATGTTCATGACATCGTATCATAATAGCCAATTGGTAAAATTTGCGAGGAATGACATAAACTCTATATATCACTGAGTTTGAGCTAATAAAACATTGTCCACACTCTAGAGACTACTTTTCTTATCCAATCATCAGGAAATATAAATATAGCATTTTCCTGTATTAAATAGTTTACAAAGTTTGTTGATTTACATCTGGGCAAAAGGTTATTTCAAGCAGGGGAGCTATATAGGGTCATTCTGATCCTCTTGTTATAATGATTTGTGATTTGAGACACTGTTTACGACAGTTGCAGTACATACTCAATCACAATGGCAGTTAATACTATAGTTTTAGTTGTAAACAATGTACATTAAATGTAACGTGATACTTTGGATGTAGTTTCTATTCCTAACGACTAGATCTTATTACGCTCAGGGGTATCGATTAAGATATTGGTCCAAAGAAACGTTACATGAACTAATGTAATTGTATGCTTAAAGCACTTAATTTATTCAACAGGAAACGCGCCTTTTTGTTGCAATGATTAATACTGTAATGAATAGTGGCACATTATGCATTTTCCTCATATTAATAATTAAAATCTGCTTAAATTTATAGTGTTTATTTATTCATTTATTTAGAGAATATAATGTCATGGAACGAATTAAATCCGGTATGGACGTAGGAAAACAGACGCCTATAACCTTTGGAGTGAATGTTCAAGCATCTCTCATGTTTCATATGTTTACATAGCATTTGTATCTATTTATATAACCCTGTCCAACATATAAACGCCTTTTAATGCCTTTAAAGTATTTTGCTTTTGGAAACAATGTAGCAAAAAGAGAAATGTCTCATGTTGAATGATTTCTCTTTTTTCACAATGTTTCTATATTTTTTTTTCAATAATTATTCTTACATGCATAGAGTTTCCATATATCTGGAAATATGTTTCGAAAGTCGTCTGCTGCAGATCTAGTGTATGTTGGAAAGGGTTAGCCCTATACATTTTGGTTCATTTAGAGTGTATGTAATTTAATCATTTCTCACTGGATTATTGGACATGGAGAACATTATGAGAAAACCAATTATTTTTCCCCTTTGTGAATATTGTTTCATCATTTTGTCTTTCCTATGGTATGGATGCTTTCCCACATATAGACGTATTTTGACGATATTTCAGCAAATGACTTTTTTAAACTTTGTGACAAAATGAGAAATATATATATTTATAGTGAGCAATATCTCCTGTTACCACAATGTTTTAAACTGTATTCAATAAGAGGTTTTCGATATTTGTTAATAGTTGTTTTTAAATTCCATTGCTGCCAATTTGTTGTATGTGTGAAAGATTAAATGTAGAATATCTATACTTATTTGTTATTATCGGGTTGTGAGGTCAGGGCACCAAGGTGATTGATAAATTGTATGCATACTTACATGTATGATACATTTATTGGGGATGTAAGAACGGTTTGATAACATTTGTAAACAGTTTTCAAGTTCTTATAATTATAATGTATAACTAAATATACAGCGTGCTCCAACGTCAACTATGAAATCGGTCGTAACCCTTTTCCGATTGCAGACGTAATATAATTTTAAATAGTTTAGATGTTTTCAAATTCGTCTGCTGCAGATGTTTAGTATTAAAAGGTTAATCATAAGCATACCTAACATTCCAGATTTATGATCTACTATAGAGTACATGGGATTGATATGCTATAGAGTACATGGGATTGATATGCTATAGAGTACATGGGATTTATCTGCTATAGAGTACATGAATTGATATGCTATAGAGTACATGGGATTGATCTGCTATAGAGTACATGGGATTGATCTGCTATAGAGTATATGGGATTGATATGCTGTAGAGTACATGGGATTGATCTACTATAGAGTACATGGGATTGATATGCTGTAGAGTAGATGGGATTGATATGCTATAGAGTACATGGGATTGATCTGCTATAGAGTACATGGGATCGATATGCTATAGAGTACATGGGATTGGTATGCTATATGGTACATGGGATTGATATGCTATAGAGTACATGGGATTGATCTGTTATAGGGTACATGAGATTGATATGATATAGGGTACATGGGATTGATATGCTATAGTGTACATGGTATTGCTCTTTCCCACATACAACACATCTGCAGCAGACGACTTTGGAAACATATAAATAAAAAAATAGGTATTATCTTTATTAATGTCAATACAATTAATGTATAGAGTTGAACATTTAGATTTCTAGTTTTACTACACTGTTTACAAACTAATTCGTCTGCTGCAGATGCATAGTAAAGCAAATGGGGTACTCTTATCCATGTTTGTTTAAAGTAAGTTTTTTCATCACATAAAGCCCTCCCTTGGAGTGACAAAATCCCATTACATAAATGACAATTTTCCTCCACACAGATAATTATCGAAATAGATATTTATGTGTTGCTTGTCCTGTCTGAAAATAGTTGTATCGAAAAAAGAGACAAATAATATTATTTAAATTTAATTATAAGGCTTTCGTTTGACCATATCTTTAAAATTAAGGACACTGATTTTTCGCATTCATAATTAAACAACGTTTTTTGACAAAACGCGACCATTTTTCTCAACACATTTTCGTTATTTGGTCATTTGAGCAAAATAATCGCTCAGTTGGTAGCGACGCAGGCTATTCAACTCTAGCTCGGCCAACGTCTCATACGTCTGACTTAAGCCAATGCTAGAAGCGGTTCCATCTTGAATGTTTGTATAGATCCTCGGATGTGATCAGTGTATTCAGCAGATAGCCGGAGCTCAAGATAAGGAGATCATGTTACGCTATAAAATCCTTATCCGAAATACTTTGAATAATAAGATTCTTTTTGCGTAACACAGTAAACAGGTTAAATTTGTATTAAGGTAATAACATAATAAATACTGAAGAGCCAATATCAAAACCCTCATTATTGCCATTGAAGTTGACTCTGATAGCAAAACTAACCCTAACACCTAAATAAACATTAACTAGGGTACCGTATATACCTAATTTAGAGTGTAGTAATTCAGGCGTCAGCGTTAAATTTGTGTTCGCAATTTATATATCTGATTGAACATAATTAATAAATAATATGATAAATAATGTGATAAATAATGTGATAAATAATGTGATCTCACTTTCACAGGAGTCCGAAATGTATGATCTATTTACGGTGGTTGAATAGGAAGTGTTAGATTCAATAAATCGTTATCTTCAAGTATATACACCTCATGCTCCACCCTTACAATGAGATCACTCTTAACCCCTTTTCCATGCTCCACCCTTACAATGATTTCACTCTTAACCCCTTTCCCATGCTCCACCCTTACAATAAGATCACTCGTAATCCTTTCCCACATACATTAATGTTACAGCAGACAACTTTGAATATTTTTTGGTAAATCTTTAGAATGTTTTTATTAAAAAATGAGTAGAAAATGAAAAAAAAATGCTTATTATGAGCAACCCTTCTTTTATCTCATTGTTTTCAAAATTCGTTCGTTAGCTTTCTTTTTTAGAAGGATTTCGTCTGACATAATCAACATTTTATTTCGTGGTCTTAAGTCGTAAACAACCTTATTTTGAATTGTCGTATGTCGTTAACATTCTAAAATTCTAAATATAAATAATCTTGAATAGTGCATACCGATTATTTCTGAGGAGTATTGGGTCTCAGTACTTCAGGTAAGCTTAGGAAGTTCAAATATAATGACATACGTGTTATATGTGAGAAACGACGAAGAAGTTCTTATAGATAAACGGAACAGTTTTAATTTCAAGTAAGTACAATGTAAATATTTTATTATACTGAAGTTTGTACATCGACAAAACAATAGTAAAACAAATTAATAGATAACGTCCGATCCCATGGGCCTATCAGTCACTTATAAAATATATATAATTCAGAAAATAAAAAAATGTGGGTTTTTGACTTATACCTCTAACATTTGGAATACATATTTGCTTAATTAAGTAACATATTACATCATAACGACTAATATCAGTTAGGCAGAAATAGGCAATACAATTCAAAAACATATATTCGCGTGACTCTTTCTCCAAGAATCGAAAACAAATATAGACTATTCAATAAGTGGGAACTTGTCAATGTGCATGTTGCTACATTACGATTAGACTACACAAGTGTGTGGCTGAACTTGGTATATACTGTTCGCTAGTATGATTTAAAGTTGTGTATGAAGGCATACACAAATGGTGACTAACCCTTCCCCACTTGTAGACAATTTTCGATGCATCTGCTGCAGACGACTTTTGCAAACATTATGACAAAAGATACCTAGATTTATTTAATGTCGTCTGTTGTCAATTTATTGTATTTTGGGTTAAATTAGCTTAAAGCTGAGAGGGAACCCAGACACGGACAGGAGAGAAAAGCTCACTTAATCAGGTCAGTCACGTCTGGTTACAATTACTGCAGACTGAGATCAGAACATTACAAACACCGCACACTGAGTTGAGATCTTTACAAAAACTTCAGACAGTCCAGATCGTTACAAACACTGCAGACTGAGTTCAGATCGTTCGTTACAAACACTGAAGACTGAGTATAGATCCTTACAAATACTGAAGACTGAGTTCAGATCGTTAAAAACACTGCAGACTGTGATCAGATCGTTACAAACACTGCAGAACTAAATCAGATCGTTACAAATACTGCAGAACTAGATCAAATCGTTACAAATAATGCAGACTGAGATTAGATCGTTACAAACACTGAAGACTGAGTTTAGATCGTTACAAACACTGCAGACTGTGATCATATCGTTACAAACAATGCAGACTGTGATCAGATCGTTACAAACACTGCAAAACTAGATCAGATCGTTACAAACACTGCAGAACTAGATCAAATTGTTACAAATACTGCAGAACTAGATCAGATCGTAACAAACAATACAGACTCATTTCAGAACGTTAAAAACACTGAAGACTGAGTTCAGATCAATACAAACACTGCAGACTGTGATCAGATCGTTACAAACACTGCAGAACTAGATCAGATCGTAACAAACACTGCATACTGAGTTCAGATAGTTACAAACATTGCTCACTGAGATCAGATCGTTACAAACGTTACAGACTGAGATCAAATCGTTACAAATACTGCAGAACTATATCAAATCGTTACAAACGTTGCAGATTGAGATAAGATAGTTACAAACATTGCAGACTGAGATCAGATCTTAACAAATACTGCAGATGGAGATCAGATTGTTACAAATACTGCAGACTGAGATCATATGGTTACAAAAACTGCAGCATGAGATCAGATCGTAAAAAACTAACTGCAGACTAAGATCAGATCGTAAAAAAAAAAGCATTGCATAACTAAATTAGATCGTTACAAACACTGTATAACTAGATCATATCGTTACAAACACTACATAACTAGATTAGATAATTAAAAACACTGTAGAACTAGATCATATCGTTACAACCACTGCATAACTAGATTATATCGTTACAAACACTGTAGAACTAAATCAGATCGTTACAAACACTGTATAACTAGATCATGTCGTTACAAACACTGTAGAACTATATCGGATCGTTACAAACACTGCAGCCTGAGATCAGATCGTTACAAACACTACAGACTGAGATCAGATCGTTGGAAACACTGCAGAACTAGATCAGATTGTTACAAATACTACGGACTGAGATTATATAGTTCCAAATACTGCGGACTGAGATTATGTCTTTACAAACGTTGCAGACTGAAATTAGATCGTTACAAATAATGCAAACTGAGAATAGATCGTCACAAATACTGCGGACTCAGATTATATCGTTACAAACGTTGCAGACTGAGATTATATCGTTACAAATAATGCAAACTGAGAATAGATCGTTACAAATAATGCAGGCTGAGATAAGATCGTTACAAATAATGCCGACTGTGATTAGATCGTTACAAACACTGCAGACTGAGATCATTTTGTTACAACCACTGCAGAATTAGATCAGATAATTGCAATCACTGTAGAACTAGATCAGATCGTTAAAACACTGCAGAGCTAGATCAGATCGTTATAAACACTGCATACCGAGATCAGATCGTTACAAACATTGCATAACTAGATAAGATTGTTACAAACACTGCAGAACTAGATCAGATCTTTACAAACACTGCAGACTGAGATCAGATCGGTACAAACATTGCAGAACTAGATAAGATCGTTACAAACATTGCAGACTGAGTTCAGATCGTTACAAACATTGCAGAACTAGATCAGATCGTTACAAACGCTGCAGACTGTGTTAAGATCGTTACAAACCTTGCAGAACTAGATCAGATCGTTACAAACCTGTCAGAACTAGATAAAAGCGTTACAAACACTGCGGAGCTAGATTATATCGTTATCAACACTGCAGACTGAGAACAGATCGTTACAAAAACTGAAAACTGAGATCAGTAGAATCGGAAACAAAATGGCCGACAACAAAATTATGGGGTTGAGATTTGATATGTGAAAAACAGTAAGATTGTACTGAATACTCGTTTTTTGATATATTATGATGTCTTCGTACGGGTAACCTATAGGCGTGCTTAGCTTTGGGTTTCGGCTCGAGCTTTCACACGTATTAAAGACATAAATTCAGAAATAAAATGTTAATAGGCAAAACATAAGCCGTGTTAAAGCAATAACAATTAATTGTCCGTCCCCAAACAAGAAACAACTGAATAGACAAATTGTAGAAATTTACAAAAAAGACAGCTTGTTCATGATCAGCAAGTTCTCCTTTGGCCACAATGTTTCCAATTCAATTAATTAATTAAATCAATAATTTACGGAACTACATTTGTGACGAGTCAAACTATCTTTTTCTACTATTTCTATCGTTTTCCTTTTGTTATTTAGTCATTGCAGTGCAATGACGTCACATTTGGATGATACTTTAGCATTAGCGTATGTTGCAAGTATCCGGGACGAGTTAATAATTCGTAAATTCCATTAGATAAACTGCAATACTTGATTAATCAAGTACAAACTTGAATTATTTGAAACAATCGTAACCGTAATATATTCGAGGAAAATTTATAGTTTATCCTAATAAAAACTCGTCCTCCCATGTGAATTCTGAAAAGCTTTACAGCTATAGTCGCCGGTTCCTACCCGGCGACTAATTGAAACAGTTCAAACTTTTAAACTATGTCCGGCTTCAGGATTGTACAATATCCACCATTAAGACGCATTTGCAGCAGACGACGACTTTGAAATCATTGCGACACAAGAAGAGCAATTTCTCCTTTTGCAACAATGTTTCCAAGTGTATTAAATAGTTACAATTTATTTATATAGATTTACCATATTGTTTTTGATGATACAATGTCGTCTGCTGCAGATTTGTTGGATGAGGAATAGCGTTAATATGACATTAATGCTATAACGCCTGTTTAACAGTCACAAATAACGTAACCCATTCTAAAATTTATGCTATCTGTATTCTGGTCGCAAAGCACGTAACCCAGTTTAACATTAATGATATAAAGCCTGTAAAGAACTTAACCCATTCTACTTTTCAGATGTTTCTAACACACCTTTAGCATACGGCTTTTGCAATCATTGTATCAAAAGGAGTCAAGTAATTTCTTCTTAAGTCACAATGTTTTCATCTCTATTCGAAACCTATACTTTCAAGTTGTCTGCTGCAAATTTGGTGTATGTGAGAAACATCACGAACAATTTGTTGTTTTTCAACCTGTTGGCAACCGAAAGAGAAAACCTTTAACATTTTTCTTCTCCCATTGACCCTTGGTGACCCTCTATCAGATCTCTACACGCTATGCTGATTGATAGAAAAATATTGCCACCAGGTGGCGGGGCTATTTTGCCTTATCTTTTTCTGTGACCAATTTTCAAATCATTATGTTGTAATGATCCTTGATGGCCTATCAGCCCTGCGACAAATCGCTCTATGACAAATGTACGTTATACAGATACTCTAGTTTTAGTAAATGTTTGATACATATGTCTCACTATGTTATCTTTATCATGTTTGTAAGCTTATATTTTGATTGTTTATCTCACCTTTGACCGAAATATTTGCTAGCAGTTCATGCTGATGTCTAGGTATTTCTACAGATAGAAAATCATGCTGATTTCTAGGTATTTATACAGGTAGCAATTCCTGCTGATGTCTATGTATTTATACAGATTCAATTCATGTTGTTGTCTATATTTCTACAATTAGCAATTCATGATGTTGTCTAGTAATTTATACATGTAGGAATTCATGCTGATGTTTAGGCATTTCTACAGATTTTAATTCAGCTGATGTCTAGGTATTTCAACAGGTAGAAACTCATGCTGATGTCTAGGTATTTCTACAGGTAGAAAATCATGCTTATGTCTGGCATTTCTACAGGTAGAAAATCAGGCTGATGTCTACGTATTTCTACAGGTAGAAAATCATGCTGATGTCTAGGTATTTATACAGGTAAACATTCATGCTGATATCTAGGTATTTCTAAGTGTAGCAATTCATGCTGATGTCTAGGTTTTTCTTCAGGTAGCAGTTCATGCTGATGTCTAGGTATTTATACGGGTAGCAATTCATGCTGATGTCTATGTATTTCTACAGGTAGCAATTACTGCTGATTTATATGTTGTTATACAGTTAGAAATTCATCTTGCTGATGTCTATGTATTTATACAGGTAGCAATTCATCCTGATTTCTATGTATTTCTACAAGTAACAACTATTCCTGATTTATATGTATTTATACAGGTAGCAATTCATCTTGCTGATGTCTATATATTTATACAGGTATCAATTCATCTTGCTGATGTCTATGTATTTATGCAGGTAGCAATTCATCCTGATTTCTATGTATTTCTACAGTGAGCAATATGCTGATGTCTATGTATTTCAACAGGTAGCAATTCATGTTGATGTCTATGTATTTATACTGGTGGTAATTCATGATGATGCCTAGGTATTTGTACATTTAGCAATTCATGGGGATGTCTAGGTATTTCTAAATGTAGCAGTTCATGCTGATGTTTATGTATTTCTACAGGTAGCAATTCATGCTGATGTATAGGTATTTATACAGTAAGGAATTCATACTGATGTCTAGGTATTGCTACAGGTTCAATTTCAGTGCTCAAGGTTGAATAAGTCAGATGATCCGGCAAAACTTGAGTTCTCTACCAAGAAAAGTAAGCTTATAATCTGAACATTTGTTTTCTGAACTGGTAAATCCAGGACATTCCAGTTATATGCTGAGATAACAAACATTGTCATACCCTGTTAGATCCAACATTCCAGTTATTTGCTGAGATAACATGGTCATACCCTGGTAGGTCAAACATTCAAGCTATATGCTGAGATAATATCGTCATACCCGGGTAAATACAGGACATTCCAGCTACAGCTGAGATAAAATTATCATATCCTGGTAGATTCAGGACCTTCCAGCTATATGCTGAGATAACACTGTCATACCCAGTTACATCCAGGACATTCCAGCTATATGCTGAGATAACACTGTCATACCCTAGTATATCCTGGACAGTCCAGCTACAGCTGATATATCATTGCCATACCCAGTTAAATCCAGGGCATTCCAGCTATATGCTGAGATAACATTGTCATACCCAGTTAAATCCAGGACATTCCAGCTATATGCTGAGAAAACATCGGCATACCCTGTTAAATCCAGGGCATTCCAGCTACATGCTGAGATAACATCGTCATATCCTGGACATTTTAGCTATATGCTGAGATAAAATTGTCATACACTGCTAAATCCAGGATATTCCAGCTATATGCTGAGATAACATTGCCACTCCTGGATAATCCAAGACATTCCAACTACAGCTGAGATAAAATCGTAATACCCTGGTAGATCCAGGACATTCCAGCTATATGCTGAGATAACATTGCCACACCCTGGTAAATCCAGGACATTCCAGTTATGTGCTGAGAAAACATTGTCATACCCTGGTAAATCCAGGACATTCTAGCTATATGCTGAGATAACATTGTCAGACCCTGGTAAATCCAGAACATTCCAGCTACAGCTGAGATAACATTGTCATACCCAGTTAAATTCAGGACATTCCAGCTATATGCTGAGATAACATCGTCATATCCTGGTAAATCCTGGACATTCCAGCTATATACTGAGATAACATTGTCATTTACTGGAAAATCCAGGACATTCCAGACTTACGATGGCAGAGTACTGATGTATTGAGTGCTGAGCACGCAGGGTCTGGTCTTCAATTGCTTCTGGTTGACATTGCTATTGGTTTTTTTACACGCCCAGATGTGTCAAAAAAGGTCTATGACATTCTATCTTATTGACAATAAAGATTAGAAATATCTTTCAAAAGGATTAACGGCGTTAAAAACAGAAGTGTACTAACTGTCTGATCCCTCTGTTTATTTTTGCACATGCACTCGGACATACAGCCATCTGATGGGCTATATAAAATGAACCAAGTTTAAAAATAGGCTGTAATGACTTCTATCCTTGGTGCTAAGGGTTCAGATGGGATACCACTATTTCGACTGATGCATCGGTGACGGATAGAAACACCCGGTAGTTCTTGTGAAATACTCTGAACAAACCATTATATCACTGTTGAAAACGACGTTAAACGCAATTGAAAAAGAAGCAAATAAAATACAAAACAAATACAAAACGTGCACAATACCTGATATTAAAAGCAGGTATACAGTTTAATTATTCGTTTATCGCCACGATAATAAGGCAGAAACACAAGCAGTTAGACATTCTTGACAATACAAAGAAAACTCGATAAATGGAAAGGTAAATATTGAATATATATAGACCATTGTCGAAAATGAAGAAAATATGCAAATTTCAGAATTGCCACAATATATTTCAAAAGTTGTCTACACTGCTGCACATGCATTTAAATGTGTCTACATTGTGAAAAAGGAGCAGCTAAGCTGCTTTTTAATGGTATAAACCCAGTTCCTGAAAAAGACGAGTACTACTTGCATCAAAGAATATTTGAATATATTGTTGACAAACTGAACCTTTATTCCCACAATATAACTAAGTTTGTTTTGCACCAAATTTGTCTGGCAGTTCTTAAAATGTTATATTGTTCATGTCGAAGCAGACAATTCCTCAATTTGCCTCAATGTTTTTAAAAGTTGTCTACTACAGATGTGTCAAAAGGTGTCTGTAAGCGGGGAAGTATTAACCATGTCAAACGATTACGATATTTTTTGATATTTAACACATCTAAGGGGGGACATGTAACATCAGAACTCTCTCTCTCTCTCTCTCTCTCTCTCTCTCTATTTCTCTCTCTCTCTCTCTCTCTCTCTCTCTCTCTTTCTCTCTCTCTCTCTCTCTCTCTCTCTCTCTCTCTCTATCTCTCTCTCTCTCTCTCTCTCTCTCTCTCTCTCTCTCTCTCTCTCTCTCTCTCTCTCTCTCTCTCTCTTTCTATCTCTCTCTCTCTATCTCTCTCTCTCTCTCTTTCTCCCTCTCTATATTCTCTCTCTCTTTATTAAATCAGTTAGAATAATAACTAAAAACAAATGTAATTAGAATTGCGGAGAAACAATGTTGGGGTGTCTTTTGTGAAAGTACATTTCTTAGTTACTGAGCAAGTATAACTAAAATACGGTGGGAAAACCCATACAAAACCCCAAGAAACAAACCAAGCATTTATTATTTATTATGATATTATAAAATTGAATTACGGAGCTAACTTAAGCCTTTCCCACATACAACAAGCTTGTAGCAAATTACTTTGAAAACATCCAGTCTAACACAATGATTTCGAAAGACATCAGCTGCAGATGCCTCAAAAAGCGTGTGCAATTTTAAAATGGTTAATTGGCATTTGACCAAATATAACATAAAACTGATCCTTTTATTTTAATGGTTTTGAAAACAAAAATGATGAACGTTTGTTTACATGTGAATGAACACTGAATACTCATGCAGATATAAGTTATATTATACAATATATCTCCAGAATTAATTGTACTCTTTTATCCACACTTTCTCACTTGCAGACACATTTGGACGTAGCAGACGACTTTAGAATAAATAGCTATATATGCGATAAAATGCATCTGTCAGTGAGAAGGGTTAAACAAGTTGGGTTTTTATCGGGTTGTATTGCATTGGTTGATCATTGAATTGGTATGGTTCTCCTATGTTTATTATATATCGAACGATTGCGGAAGATTAAATATGATATAATTAACATATCTTTTATACTCACCTTCTTAAGTATTTTGGAATTGAGCTCGCTTTATGACACCATTTATTTTCTTTATATAAGTGTAAATTCATGTACTCATTTCAATTAACTTACCCTGACGAAAGTGTAAGTTTGTAAAACTCATTTCAATTAACTTACCCTGACGAATGTGTAAGTACGTGTACTCGTTTCCATTTACTTACCCTGACTAGTGTGTAAATACGTGTACTCATTTCCATTAACTTATCGTGACGATTGTGTAAATACGTGTACTCGTTTCCATTTACTTATCCTGCCGATTGAGTGAATACCTGAATTCATTTCCATTTACTTACCCTGACGATTGTGTAAATACGTGTACTCATCTCCATTAACTTATCCTGACGATTGTGTAAGTACGTGTACTCGTTTCTATTAACTTACTCTTATGATTGTGTAAAATACGTGTACTCATTTCCATACACTTACCCTGACTATTGTGAGAATACGTGTACTCATTTCCATTAACTAGCCCTGACGATTGTTTAAATACGTGTACTCATTTCCATTGACTTACCCTTACAATTGTGTAAATACGTGTGCTCATTTCCATTGACTTACCCTTATGATTATGTAAGTATGTGTACTCATTTCCATTAACTTATCTTGACGAGTGTGTGAAGACGTGTACTCATTTCCATACACTTCGCTACGATTGTGTAAGTACGTGTACTCAGTTCCATTGACTTACCCTGACTATTGTGTGAATACGTGTACTCATTTCCATTAGCTTACCCTAACGATTGTGTGAAACGAGTACTCATCTCCATAAACTTACCCTGACGATTTTTGAGAATACGTGTACTCATTCTATACTTACCCTACGATTTCTGAGAATACGTGTACTTATTTCCATTAACTTACACTGACGATTGTGTAAATACGTGTACTCATTTCCTTATATTTACCCTGACAATTGTGTAAATACGTGTACTCATTTCCATTAATTTACCCTGACGATTGTGTGAATACGTGTACTCTTTTCCAATAACTTATCTTGACGATTGTGTAAGTACGTGTACTTATTTCCATTAACTTACCCTGTCTATTGTGTAATTACGTGTACGCATTTCCTTATAGTTACCCTGACAATTGTGTAAATATCCGTGCTCATTTCCATTAACTTACCCTGACATTTGTGTAAATACGTGTACACATTTCTATTAACATACCCTGACGATTGTGTAAATACGTGTACTCATTTCCATTGACTTATCCTGACCATTGTGTGAATACGTGTACTCATTTACATTAGCTTACCCTAACGATTGTGTAAATACGTGTACTCATTTCTATTAACTTACCTTAACAATTGTGTAAATACGTGTACTCATTTCTATTAACTTACCTTAACAATTGTGTAAATACGTGTACTCATTTCCATTGACTTATCCTGACCATTGTGTGAATACCTGTACTCAGGTCCCTTGACTCATCCCGACGATTGTGTAAGTACGTGTACTAATTTCCATTAACTTATTCTGGCTATTGTTTAAAAACGTGTACTCATTACCATTTGCTTACACTGACAATTGTGTAAATACGTGAACTCATTTCACTTAACTTACCCTGACGATGTGTGAATACGTGTACTCATTTGGATTAACTTGCCCTGACGAGTGTGTAAGTACGTGTACTCATTTCCATTAACTTACCCTCACAATTGGTAAATATGTGTACTCATTTCCATTAACTTACCTTGACGATTTTGTAAATACGTGTATTCATTTCCATTAACTTACCCTGACGATTGTGTAAATACGTGTACTCATTTATATTAACTTACCGTGACGAGTGTGTAAATACGTGTACTCATTTCCATTAACTTTCCGTGACGAGTGTGTAAATACGTGTACTCATTTCTATTAACTTACCCTGACGAGTGTGTAAATACGTGTACTCATTTCCATTAACTTACCCTGACGATTGTGTAAACACGTGTATTCATTTCGATTAACTTACCGTGACGAGTGTGTAAATACGTGTACTCATTTATATTAACTTACCCTGACGAGTGTGTAAATACGTGTACTCATTTCTATTAACTTACCCTGAGGATTGTGTAAATACGTGTATTCATTTCCATTAACTTACCCTGACGAGTGTGTGAATACGTGTACTCATTTCTATCAACTTACCCTGAGGATTGTGTAAATACGTGTATTCATTTCCATTAACTTACCCTGACGATTGTGTAAATACGTGTACTCTTTTCATTAACTTATCCTGCCGATTGAGTGAATACGTGAATTCATTTCCATTAACTTACCCTGACGATTGTGTAAATACGTGTACTCATCTCCATTAACTTACCCTGACGATTGTGTAAATACGTGTACTCTTTTCATTAATTTATCCTGCCGATTGAGTGAATACGTGAATTCATTTCCATTAACTTACCCTGACGATTGTGTAAATACAAGTACTCGTTTCTATTAACTTATCATGACGATTATGTAAATACGTGTACTCTTTTCCATTAACTTACCCTGACGATTGTGTAAATACGTGTACTCTTTTCATTAACTTATCCTGCCGATTGAGTGAATACGTGAATTCATTTCCATTAACTTACCCTGACGATTGTGTAAATACGTGTACTCATTTCCATTAACTTATCGTGACGATTGTGTAAATACGTGTACTCGTTTCCATTTACTTATCCTGCCGATTGAGTGAATACCTGAATTCATTTCCTTTAACTTACCCTGACGATTGTGTAAATACGTGTACTCTTTCCATTAACTTACCCTGACGATTGTGTACATACGTGTACTCATCTCCATTAACTTACCCTGACGATTGTGTAAGTACATGTACTCGTTTCAATTAACTTACCCTTATGATTGTGTAAAATACGTGTACTCATTACCATACACTTACCTTGACGATTGTGAGAATACTTGTACTCATTTCCATTAACTAGCCCTGACGATTGTTTAAATACGTGTACTCATTTCCATTGACTTACCCTTACAATTGTGTAAATACGTTTGCTCATTTCCATTGACTTACCCTTATGATTATGTAAGTATGTGTACTCATTTCCATTAACTTATCTTGACGAGTGTGTCAAGACGTGTACTCATTTCCATTGACTTACCCTGACTTTTGTGTGAATACGTGTACTCATTTCCATTAGCTTACCCTAACGATTGTGTGACACGAGTACTCATCTCCATAAACTTACCCTGGCGATTTTTGAGAATTGTGTACTTATTTCCATTAACTTAACCTGAGGATTGTGTAAATACGTGTACTCATTTCCTTATATTTACCCTGACAATTGTGTAAATATCCGTGCTCATTTACATTTAATTACCCTGACGATTGTGTAAATACGTGTACACATTTCCATTAATTTACCCTGACGATTGTGTGAATACGTGTACTCATTTCCAATAACTTATCTTAACGATTGTGTAAGTACGTGTACTTATTTTCATTAACTTACCCTGTCTATTGTGTAAGTACGTGTACTCATTTCCTTATAGTTACCCTGACAATTGTGTAAATATCCGTGCTCATTTCCATTAATTTACCCTGACATTTGTGTAAACACTTGTATTCATTTCCATTAGCTTACCCTGGCTATTGTGTAAGTACGTGGTCTCATTTCCATTGACTTATCTTGACCATTGTGTGAATACCTGTACTCAGGTCCCTTGACTCATCCCGACGATTGTGTAAGTACGTGTACTAATTTCCATTAACTTATTCTGGCTATTGTGTAAATACGTGTACTCATTGCCATTTGCTTACACTGACTATTGTGTAAATACGTGAACTCATTTCACTTAACTTACCCTGACGATGTGTGAGTACGTCTACTCATTTCCATTAACCTGCCCTGACGAGTTTGTAAATAGGTGTACTCATTTCGATTAACTTGCCCTGACGAGGGTGTAAGTACGTGTACTCATTTTCATTTATTTACCCTCACAATTGGTAAATACGTGTACTCATTTCCAATAACTTATTTTGACGATTGTGTAAGTACGTGTACTTATTTCCATTAACTTACCCTGGCTATTGTGTAAGTACGTGTACGCATTTCCTTATAGTTACTCTGACAATTGTGTAAATATCCGTGCTCATTTCCATTAACTTACCCTGACATTTGTGTAAATACGTGTACACATTTCTATTTAGTTACCCTGACGATTGTGTAAATACGTGTACTCATTTCCATTGACTTATCCTGACGATTGTGTGAATACCTGTACTCAGGTCCCTTGACTCCTCCCGACGATTGTGTAAGTACGTGTACTAATTTTCATTAACTTATTCTGGCTGTTGTGTAAATACGTGTACTCATTGCCATTTGCTTACACTGACAATTGTGTAAATACGTGAACTCATTTCACTTAACTTACCCTGACGATGTGTGAGTACGTCTATTTATTTCCATTCACCTGCCCTGACGAGTTTGTAAATAGGTGTACTCATTTCGATTAACTTGCCCTGACGAGTGTGTAAGTACGTGTACTCATTTCCATTTATTTACCCTCACAGTTGGTAAATACGTGTACTCTTTTCCATTAACTTACCTTGACGATTGTGTAAACACGTGTATTCATTTCCATTAACTTGTCCCGACGATTGTTTAAATACGTGTCCTCATTTCGATTAACTTATCCTGACGATTGTGTGAGTATACGTCTTTGTAACGAGAACCGAAGCCTCGTTCCAAATTCAACATGAGTATTATTTTTTTTTAAATCAACAAAAAGGTGAAGAAACAATTTGCCGTTACGTTATAATTACTGATCAGTAAATTACCCGTAACAATTTACAGTTACCTTATACTTATTGATCAGTAAATTACCTGTAACAATTTACTGAAACGTTATAATAACTTGTCAGTAAATTTCCCGTAACAATTTACTGATACGTTATGATAATTAATCAATAAATTACCAGTTACAATTTGCTGATACTTTATGATAATTGATCAGTAAATTACCAGTTACAATTTACTTATACGTTATGATAACTGATCAGTTAATTACCAGTTACAATTTATTAATACTTAATGATAACTGATCAGTAAATAACCAGTAACAATTAACCGATACGTTATGATAACTGATTATCAAATTACACGTTAACAATTACTTAAACGTAATTATAACTGACAAGTTAATTACCCGTAACAACGAACCGATACGGTATAATAACTGATCTGAAAATTTCAAGCTACAATTAACTGGTATCTTATGATTTCTGACAAGTAAATTACCTGTAACAATTTACCGATACGTTATGTGTAAGAGTTAGAGAGATAGATAAAAAGAGGAGATATAAAGAGAGAGATAGAGAGTGAGAGAGAGAAAGAGAGAGAGAGAGAGAGAGAGAGAGAGCGAGCGAGAGAGAGAGAGAGAGAGAAAGAGAGAGAGAGAGAGAGAGAGAGAGAGAGAGAGAGAGAGAGAGAGAGAGAGAGAGAGAGAGAGAGAGAGAGAGAGAGAGAGAGAGAGAGAGAGAGACAGACAGACAGACAGACAGACAGACAGACAGACAGACAGACAGACAGACAGACAGACTAAGCTATCTAGGTTCGTTTTCATGGTATATGTAACTAAGATGAGTGACCTGAATACATGATTTGGTAAAAGTTATTCAAATCAAATGTTGGTAACAATTCTATGTTTTTCTTTAATCTGTTTCCACATGTAGACGCATTTTCGCGCATCTACAATAGTCAACTTTCATAATGAGCAATTTTGCGTTTTGTCTTAATATTTTCTGAATGTTTTCAACTCCATTCAATTATTATACATCTTTTTCTAGATTTTTACAATGAAGTTTGCCAAGATGTTTTTAGGGTCGTCTGCTGCAGATTTGTTGTGTGTGGGAAAAGGTTAGATAAGCTGATACTGATACTAAGGGCTCTGTCTAAGCTGATACTGATACTGATGGCTCTGTCCACGTTGATACTGATACTGACGGCTCTGTCTGCGCTGATACTGATAATGAAGGCTCTGCCTAAGCTGATACTGAGGGCTCTGCATACGCTGATACTGATACTGTGGGCTCTGCATAAGCTGATACTGATACTGATGGCTCTGTCTGCGCTGATACTGATACTGATGGCTCTGTCTGCACTGATACTGATACTGATAGCTCTGTCTGCGCTGATACTGATATTAATGGCTCTGTCTGCGCTGATACTGATACTGATGGCTCTGTCTGCGATGATAATGAAGGCTCTGCCTACGTTAATACGGAGGGCTCTGCCTACGCTGATACTAATACCGAGGGCGCTGCCTACGCTGATACTGATACTGAGGGCTCTGCATTAGCTGATACTGATACTGATGGCTCTGTCTGCGCTGATACTGATACTGATGGCTCTATTTGCGCTGATACTGATAGTGATGGCTCTGTCTGCACTGATACTTAATGGTCTGCCTACGCTGATACGGAGAGCTCAGACTACGCTGAGACTGATACTGAGGGCTCTGGTCAGATTGATACTGATAATGAAGGCTCTGGCCATATTGATACTGATAATGAGGGCTCTGCCTACGCCGATATTGATTCTGAAGGCTCTGCCTACGCTGAAACTGATACTGAGGGCTCTGGCCAGACTGACACTGAGGGCTCTGCCTACGCGGATACTGAGGGCACTGCCTACGCTGATACTGATACTGAGGGCTATGGCAAGATTAATACTGATACTGATACTGATGGCTCTGGCCATGCTGATACTGATACTGATACTGATACTGAGGGCTCTGACCATGCTGATACTGATACTGATACTGATACTGAGGGCTTTGGCAAGACTGATACTGATACTGATACTGATGGCTCTGGCAAGACTGATACTGATACTGATACTGATACTGAGGTCTCTGGCCGGACTGATACTGACACTGATACTGAGGGCTTTGGCAAGACTAATACTGATTTTGGTACTGATACTGATACTGATACTGATGACTCTGGTAAGACTGATACTGATACTGAGGGCTCTGGCCGGACTAATACTGACACTGATACTAAGGGCTCTGGCAAAACTAATACTGATTCTGGTACTGATACTGATACTGATACTGATGACTCTGGCAAGACTGATACTGATACTGATACTACTACTGAGGGCTCTGGCAAGCCTGATACTGATACTGATAATGAGGGCTCTGGAAAGACTGATACTGACGGCTCCGGCAAAACTGATACTGATACTGAGGGCTCTGTCAAAACTGATACTGATAATAAATATGATACTGATGTCTCCGACAAGACTGATACTGATGGTTCTGGCAAGACTGATACTGATACTGATACTGATACTGATAATGATGGATCTGGCAAGACTGATACTGATGGCTCTGGTAAGACTGATACTGATACTGATACTGATGGCTCTGGTAAGACTGATACTGATACTGATACTGATGGCTCTGGCAAGACTTATACTGAGGGCTCTGGCAAGACTGATACTGATACTGATACTGAGGGCTCTTGTAAGACTGATACTGATACTGATGGCTCTGGCCAGACTGATACTGATAATGATGGCTCTGGCAAGACAAATACTGATACTGATACTGATACTAATACTGATACTGAGGGCTCTGGCAAGACTGATACTGAGGGCTCTGACAATACTAATACTGAAACTGATACTGATACTGATACTGATACTGATTGCTCTGGCCAGACTGATAATGATACGGATACTAAGGGCTCTGGCAAGACTGATACTGAGGGCTCTGGCAAGAATAATACTGATTCTGATACGGATGGATCCGGCAAGACTGATACTGATGGCTTTGGAAAGGCTGATACTGATACTAGTGGCTCTGGCAAGACTGATACTGAGGACTCTGGCAAGACTGATACTGATACTGATGGCTCTGGCAAGACTAATACTGATACTGATACTGATAATGTATTCTGATACTGAGGGCTCTAGCAAGACTAATACCGATACTGATGGCTCTGGCAAGACTGATACAGATACTGATACTGATGGTTCTGTCCAGACTGATACTAATTGCTCTGGCAAGACTGATACTGATACTGAAGGCTCTAGCCAGACTGTTATTGATGGCTCTGGCCGAACTGATATTGTTACTGATGGATCTGGCCAGACTGATACGGATGGCACTAACAAGACGGATATTGATAGTGAAGGCTCTAGCAATTTTGATACTTAAAGCTCTGACCAGGCTGAAACTGAAGGCTCCAGCCAAATTGATACTGTCAGTGCTTTGATCACATGAAAATTTGCGTGAAAATTACTCCGTTTGGCGTGAACATCTATTCTTCAATCTTTGTTTAATCATGTTTGCAAGCGAAGGTTCATGTGATTAAAGCTGAGTAACGTTTAAAATCGTCTGCTTTTCTGATGAACAATAAACATAATGGCGGATAGTGTTAACTAGTTTGAAATATTATGAAGAAATATCTGATAATTTCCACAAATATCGGATTGAAAATGGGAAATAAATATAAAATAAAGTCAACATTTTATTTCATGGTGTCATGTATGCTATGTTTTGTTCTATCTTTGATATTGTCACGTACACCATTTAATCCTTTCCCTTATATAGAAGCTTTCTAACGCCTCTGCATACGATGACTTTTGAAAACATTGTGGCAAAAGGAGAAATAAATATACTTTCATTTAGAGATAATTTTAATATATTTGCTTACAGATCTATATATATTTTCAAAGTCGTTTGATGCAAATTTCTAGTATCCTCTATTCTTGTTGTTTCGTGCATGTTAACTAAATAGATTCAATTTGCATAGGACATGTGACCTTTGTAACCTTTCAAGACGGCGACAGTAGCATTGAAAAAAAGATATTTACCGAAAATGTTGTAGTAGTACCTACAAATGAATTTTTCTGACATATTGTTATTAAATTAATATTATTGCACAACATCTAATGCGTATTGTAATACCTGTTGTTTTCCCCCTTGTTATGATGAGTAAAACATGAAATAGATTTGAAAATTGTTGGTGAAAACTTCAGGGCGTGAACTAGTGCTATTAGCGTTGCGAGAGCTTATCAAGAATAGTAGAAACATGTACGATTAGAATGGGAATGTAGGAAAGGATTAAATCTTAATGCAAAGAAACGTACCGGGTGGACGGGTCTGAGGGATGTTGATAAGTCTGAATCTTCATCTCTGAATCTACCAAGGTGACGGGTCTGGTGATTTAGATAAGTCTAAATATTTATCTCTGAATCTACCAGGGTGACGGGTCTGAGGGATGTAGATAAGTCTAAATCTTTATATCTGAATCTACCAGGGTGACGGGACTGAGGAATGTATATAAGTCTGAATCTTTATCTCTGAATCTACCAGGGTGACGTGTCTGAGGGATGTAGATAAGTCTGAATCTTTATATCTGAATCTACCCGGGTGACGGGACTCAGGGATGTAGACAAGTCTGAATCTTTATCTTTGAATCTATCTGGGTGACGGGTCTGAGGAATCTACCAGGGTGACGGGTCTGAAGGATGTACCAGGGAGACGGGTTTGAGGGATGTATCAGGGTGACGGATCTGAGCGATGTACCAGGGAGACGGGTCTGAGCGATGTACTAGGCTGACGGGTCTGAGCGATATGCAAGGTTGACGGTTCTGAGGGATGTGTATAAGCCTGAATATTATCTCTGAATCTACCAGCGTGACAGGTCTGAGGGATGTAGATAATTATTTATCTCTGAATATACCAGGGTGACAGGTCGGACTGATGTAAATAAGTCCGAATCTTTATCTCTGAATCTACCAGGGTGACGGGTCTGATGGATGTACCAGGGTGACGGGTCTGAGGGATGTACCAGGGTGACGAGTCTGTGGGATGTATAAGGGTGACGGGTTTGAGCGATGTACCAGGGAGACGGGTCTGAGGGATGTATAAGGGTGACGGGTCTGAGGGATGTACCAGTGTGACGGGTCTGAGGGATGTACCAGGGTGACGAGTCTGTGGGATGTATAAGGGTGATGGGTCTGAGCGATGTACCAGGGAGACGGGTCTGAGGGATGTATAAGGGTGACGGGTCTGAGGGATGTACCAGTGTGACGGGTTTGAGCGATGTACCAGGGTGACTGGTCTGAGGGATGTATAAGGGTGACGGGTCTGAGGGATGTACCAGTGTGACGGGTCTGAGGGATGTACCAGGGTGACGAGTCTGTGGGATGTATAAGGGTGATGGGTCTGAGCGATGTACCAGGGAGACGGGTCTGAGCGATGTAATAGGCTGACGGGTCTGAATGATATACAAGGGTGACGGTTCTGAGGGATGTGTATAAGTCTGAATATTTATCTCTGAATCTACCAGCGTGAGGGGTCTGAGTGATGTAGATAATCCTGAATTTTTATCTCTGAATCTACCAGGGTGACGGGTCTGAGGGATGTACTTGGGCGGGTTTGAGGGATATACCAGGTTGATGGGACTGAGTGAGGTAGATAGGTCCGAATATTCATGTACAGTAATGTACCAGGGTGACGGGTCTGAGGGATGTAAATAAGTCCGAATCGTCATGTACAGTAATGTACCAGGGTAACGGGTCTGATGTAGATAATTCTGAATCTTTATCTCTGAATCTACAAAGTGGCGGGTCTGAGGGATGTACCAGGTTGTCACAGGCTGCCCGGTGTTTAATCTTGAAATTTCAATAAATGATTCCTTCCATGTGTTATTCACAAAACAATGAGTCCAGCAATGTAAACAAACTTTTGTTTCCATATTTCGATGAGTCCTACTCCTAGTGCTATTTAATGAGTCTCTGACTCGGGCTGCCCTGGAAAATGAAAGACTGCATGCCCAATGTTATTAATTTTCTTCTCTATTTTCAGATAAAAAAATCACTGGTGAACTACATAGCTGTTGGCTGTATAATAAGTTGTGGAAATGTGAATTGATATTCGAAGCTTACTATGTTGTGTAAAGCCTGTAAGTTGATGTATTTGTATTGAATAAACATTCAAATACTTAACCCTTTCTCACATACAAATATCATACTCTTTATGACACCTCTACAGTAGGTGACCTTTGAAAACGTTGCACATGGTAAAAGAAGAAATTGATTATAACGAGCAATGTCTCCTTTTGCCACAGTGTTTTCAACTCTTTTCAGTATTAACACTTTCCGTTTTATAGGTTTTCCAGATTTTGCCCAGATGTGTACAAAGTTGCCTGCTATAGTTTTGTTCTACACAAAAAAAAAGAAAAAATCTCTATAAAAGAAAGTATACTTATTAAACCGAGTTGAATACATTGTGACAACAGGAGAAATCGCCCACAATGTTACACTGTTTGGAAATGTCTGCTGCAGATGGGTTAAAATGCTAAAATTCAGACAAACTTTGTGACGTTATGAAAAGCAATATTGCATTTCAAATCATTTACATAATTGAAAGGTTTTTCAATCTCTCTTTTTACCTCATTGTTTACAAAGTAGTTTGCTGAAGATGGGTTAAAATGCTAAGATTGTATTTCAAATCATTTACATGGTTTAGATAATTCAAAAACGTTTTTCAATTCTTTTTTTTACCCCATTGTTACCAATGTCGTTTGCTGCAGATGTGGTGTATGTGTGAAAGGTTTAAACCTTTATCTTCTCGGATACAGATTACAGCTTTGAAACAGACTTTTTTTGAAAACATTGCGAGAAAGCTAAGAATGCCCTTTTTGATAATTTCTTGTTTTTCAACTTTTTACTTTCACTATGATACTTGCTTTTTTTAATATTCAAACCCTATGTTGTGAGTACTCACTCAGGGAGACGACTCTTTAAGTGTTTCTTATACTTGTATTGTGAACATAATTCGACCAAGGACTCCAAATATATTATTTGTTTCACTGCACTAAATTTGAATGTAAATAAAGTACTTTTGTGGATGTTGGTGTTTTGGTATACATAGAGATGCTGTGTAATGTTATTTTTTGAATGCAGTGAACTAAACAAAGTACTTTTGTGGATGTTTGTGTTTTGGTAAACTTATAGATGCTGTGTAATGAACATTGTCTAGTTATATCTTGAATACAGTTGACTAAACAAAAGAATATTTGTGAATGTTTGTATTTTGGTATACATATAGATGCTGTGTAATGAACATTGTCTAGTTATATCTTGAATACAGTTGACTAAACAAAAGAATATTTGTGAATGTTTGTATTTTGGTATACATATAGATGCTGTGTAATGAACATTGTCTAGTTATATCTTGAATACAGTTGACTAAACAAAAGAATATTTGTGAATGTTTGTATTTTGGTATACATATAGATGCTGTGTAATGAACATTGTCTAGTTATATCTTGAATACAGTTGACTAAACAAAAGAACTGTTGTGAATGTTTGTATTTTGGTATACATATAGATGCTGTGTAATGAACATTGTCTAGTTATATCTTGAATACAGTTGACTAAACAAAAGAACTTTTGTGAATGTTTGTATTTTGGTATACATATAGATGCTGTGTAATGAACATTGTCTAGTTATATCTTGAATACAGTTGACTAAACAAAAGAACTGTTGTGAATGTTTGTATTTTGGTATACATATAGATGCTGTGTAATGAACATTGTCTAGTTATATCTTGAATACAGTTGACTAAACAAAAGAACTTTTGTGAATGTTTGTATTTTGGTATACATATAGATGCTGTGTAATGAACATTGTCTAGTTATATCTTGAATACAGTTGACTAAACAAAAGAACTGTTGTGAATGTTTGTATTTTGGTATACATATAGATGCTGTGTAATGAACATTGTCTAGTTATATCTTGAATACAGTTGACTAAACAAAAGAACTGTTGTGAATGTTTGTATTTTGGTATACATATAGATGCTGTGTAATGTACAGTGTCTGACTATGTGTTGAGTACAGTGTATTGAATGATGTATTCCGAGTCTGCAGTCATTTATTTTAACAATGAGCAAAAACAACAGTATGTTGTCATTATGAAATACGAATATATTCATTTGATGATTTATTGTCACTATTTCATTTTCAGTGATTACATTAAGACTGTTATTGTACCTCTGCTGCTTTCATACAGGTAAAATACATTTTCTTTTGATCAGTTTTTAACCCTTTACTAGATACCTGCTCAACTTATATTAAGCAGCTACTTGAGCATTAACCTAAACGACATTTTCTTCTTTATTCAACTTGTATTAAGCAGCCACCTGTGATCAGTAGCCAACTTTTGACTCTCCCCTGGGAGGCTGCTTAAGACAAGTTTGACTGTATATCTAATAAACAGTCATTAGCCCTTTCCCAACTGTAGGTACATTGTATATATCGTATCTAATAAACAGTCATTAGCCCTTTCCCAACTGTCACATTGTATAAATCTTATCTGATGAACGGTCATTAGCCCTTTCCAAACTGTAGGCACATTGTATATATCTTATCTGATGAACAGTCAGTAGCCCTTTCCCAACTGTAGGCACATTGTATATATCTTATCTGATAAACAGTCATTAGCCCTTTCCCAACTGTAGGCACATTGTATATATCTCATCTGATAAACAGTCATTAGCCCTTTCCCAACTGTAGGCACATTGTATATATCTTATCTGATAAACAGGTATTAACCCCCAACTGTAGACACATTGTATAAATATTATCTTATAAACAGTTATTAGCCCTTTCCTAACTGTAGGTTGTTGTATAAATCTTATCTGATAAACAGTCAGTAGCCCTTTCCCAACTGTAGGAACATTGTATATATCTTATCTAATGAACAGTCATTAGCTCTTTCCCAACTGTAGGCACATTGTATATATCTTATCTAATGAACAGTCATTAGCCCTTTCCCAAACTGTAGGCACATTGTATATATTTTATCTAATAAACAGTCATTAGCTCTTTCCTAACTCTAGGTTGTTGTATAATTCTTATCTAATGAACAGTCATTAGCCCTTTCCGAACTGTAGGCACATTGTATATATCTTATCTAATAAACAGTCAGTAGCCCTTTCCCAACTGTAGGTTGTTGTATAAATCTTATCTAGTAAACAGTCATTAGCCCTTTCCTAACTGTAGGCACATTGTATAAATCCTATCCAATAAACAGTCAGTAGCTCTTTCCCAACTGTAGGTTGTTGTATAAATCTGATCTAATAAACAGTTATTAGCCCTTTCCTAACTGTAGGCACATTGTATAAATCCTATCTAATAAACAGTCAGTAGCCCTTTCCCAACTGTAGGCACATTGTATAAATCCTATCTAATAAACAGTCAGTAGCCCTTCCCTAACTTTAGGTTGTTGTATAAATCTTATTTAATAAACAGTTATTAGCCCTTTCCTAACTGTAGGCACATTGTATAAATCCTATCTAATAAACAGTTATTAGCCCTTTCCCAACTGTAGGTTGTTGTATAAATCTTATCTAGTAAACAGTTATTAGCCCTTTCCTAACTGTAGGCACATTGTATAAATCCTATCTAATAAACAGTCAGTAGCCCTTGCCCAACTGTAGGTTGTTGTATAAATCTTATCTAATAAACAGTTATTAGCCCTTTCCCAACCCTAGGCACATTGTATAAATCCTATCTAATAAACAGATATTAGCCCTTTCCTAACTGTAGGCACATTGTATAAATCCTATCTAATAAACAGTCAGTAGCCCTTTCCCAACTGTAGGTTGTTGTATAAATATTATCTAATAAACAGTTATTAGCCCTTTCCCAACTGTAAGAACATTGTATATATCTGAAGCAGAGGATTACATTTTCTACTTTTTCCACAATGTTTACAATTCAGTTCCATAATTATGCTTTGATTTATAGGGATCTTTTCATATTTGCAAAAATGTTTCTACATGCATCTACTGCAGAGTTGTTGTATGTGGGAAAGGGTTAAATACCCACGTCTTTTTAACTCAGCTGAGTACCAACAGCGGGATGAGCTAGTGTGATGACTCGCTGTAAGGGGTTCATTCGTTCACATATTCCTATCAACAACTTCTTCCCTTAACCCTTGAACATATATCAAACTAATTTCACAGAAATGTTTCTTAGGTGGTCTTCTTTCAAAATTATTCCAAAATAATGGAATTCCATGGAAAACTTGTTGCCTTGAACACAGAAAGAAACAATGAGAAAAATCTTCTTAGCCAAATGTAATGGCCCATTTTGAAAATAATTTGGCACAATGGGTGACGCTCTACCAAGATTGTTTAAATGATTCTGTCATCTGATCCACTGAAAACATTGCAAAAAAAAGAAAGAAAACAACTTTTTAAAAATCTCTTCTTGTCAAATTATTCCGATCCATTGAAATACATGGTAACTTTTGTCGAACCCGCTTGTGGTGAGCTTGACATAGCTGTCACAATGGCGTTTTGTGTGTATGTTCGATCGTGCTTGCATATGTGAGTCTATCTGTCCGAACCTTGTCTGGTCCGCTTATTAACCCAGGGATTTTTCTGTCTATTTTGGGACAGAAGACCCTAGACGATTTGGGAATATTTGCGTCGTCAAATTCAATCGATTTGCCTCCAAATTTGTGTATTTTAGGTAAAAGAAGTAGATATAGAACAAGCTTTTCTGATTCAACTTTAATATTTAATGAGAGTTAAAATATGAATAGTAACTTAAACGTGTTCATAACATAAATCATTAATGATAACTACTGACCTAGCTTTCGTGTTTTGGCATCTCTGAAATTATTACATAACATACTAAGTCTTCATCAGAGATTTCATTTAGACCCTCCAGACAAATCATCATTAAAATTGACAATTTTGTTTTTAGAAATGAACACAAACGGTTCATGACACTGACTCCTCTCTCCACAGCAGCTGTACTTGTTGGATGGGAAGAGCTCACATAACTTGCACATATAGCCTCCCCTTCCAACATTATGATATAACCAACTATAGCTACAGTTATATTTAGCAGAGGCAACCAAACGTTTGTCGGACACTACCCTCTTCTTATGTAGGGACTCAGAAATGCTTGCTTCACCTTGTTTACAATAATGATTCTCAGGGACAATAACACACACAGACACGGGTGTAACGTGTACGAGAGAATGCTCGACACCAGTTTCTCTTTGGTCAGGTTGATCAGCGCCTTGATGATCGTTATTTATAACAGTTTGTTATAGGTTCTGACGGAATATCCTGAAGGGCTCTTTAGCTCGACGCCTCCAAAAACATTGAATGGATTTTTTGAGACCCGTCAGCGTCTCTTTATCTTATTTTTCCACAATAGTATTGACTGTTATGCGACATTTTTCTTTTCCTGTTAACAATCGATAAGCACTGACAAATGCGTGCGAGCACATTGAACCATGAAAGAAAGCGACTATAAAATCCGAAAACGTTCACCATGATGAGGTGGCGTGTCGCTCACACGACCCAGGCCTGTACCTCAAATGTCGAAATGAGTACTGTTTAAATGTCAAGGTCACACTGAGAGGAAAAATATCGAAATGAGTACTGTTTGATGGGACTGTACCTTGTCTGGGCCTCATCTTAACCATGCATCAAAGGATTTCCGTGATAAGGCGGCGCGTGTAGCGCACAAGACCCAGGCCTGTACCTCAAATATCAAGGTTACACTTAGAGGCCAAAGATCAAAATGAGTACTGTTTGATAGGAATGTACCTTGTCTAGGCCGAATCTTAACCATGTATCATAGGATTGCCAAGTTACTGGGCACAAATGTTCGTCATGATGAGTTGAAGTGTCGCACAAAAGACCCAGGCCTGTCCCTTAAAAGTCAATGTCACACTTGGAAGTCAAAGGTCAAAATGGAAAACCATGCATTATAGGATTTCCAAGTTAATGGGCACCATATTAAGATGATGATGGAAGAAGTGAAAACAAAATTTGGAAAAAGGAAACGGATCTCGTTTGCCTGCAGCAGACATTTTTTGTCATTACTGTTCTATAGTTGGATGCTGTGTCAGCTACAATTATTTGTTTGGTAAACTTCTCAATAAGATCTAGACAAACGCCCACTTTCCTATGGTGTCCTATGTTTTTGTCCAATACTGACAACCCTTCTCTACATAAAACATGTTCACATTCCAAAAGTGGGATTGATGTACCAAAATATAAAATACTCCATTATTTATTAGATTTTAAGTTTAAGGATTTAGTATTCAATGATGATAAGAACATGTGTGTGTATTTCAATGCTTGTGTCGGTGTGTACAAGTATTCCTTTGTTAAATATGCCTGAACCTTTCATACACAAAACATACAAACAATGATGTATTTTAAATTCCGAATAGTATGGTTTCCAATAAATAAAAACAAAAATGTTAAGCTATTGTTCTTTTGAGATTTTACTACCACTTCGGTCTCTATCAGGTTAACTCTTTGTCAGTCTGTGTCAAAACATTTGAAGCCGGCTTGGCAATTATGTTGCCTGTGGGTATATAGTTTAAAAAATATATTGTCCCAAAGTACTGTCCCGATTTGAAATGATTTGGCAGAGATGATTCCCTGGTAAAAGTCTACCTTGATTGTTAAAATTATAACGATCTGTTTGAAAACATACCCACCAGGGCTTTTCCTTATGTACACATTTAGAACTTTAACACTAATCTTGTCCAAAAGTACTGACATGATTTGATAATAGTTTTTAGCTCGTTTGTTTTTCGAAGACAAAATTTCAGCTATTGTGGTACCCTTCGCGTCGTCGTCTACATCGACTGCACTGTCACAAAACTTTAACCTTACCTCATAATTAAAAAAACAGACATCGAGCGTGATTAATATAAGTAAGCTGAAAGCTTGCTTCGAAACCGATGTAAAATAAATAATGTTAAAATTAACTCAAAAAACGTTCAACATATTAATAATTGAAACTTGTTACACATGATTCATAATACATAACACTACCTTTGATAGTTATTCTGTAATGCATCTATTTCAGCATGGCGTTCACTTGCGACGCTTTTCTTAATAATTGCTTGTATTCGCTTGTAAACATAATTGACGTAGGGACTTGTTCCCCAATATGTATATAATTAAAGGTTTAAATATCTTTTTGTAAAAAATTACAAGTGTTAGAGGTTTATCAATTGAAATGTACCATCACAAAACAGTACCCTATTACTTTGTAGACATTATGTCCTTAGGGTAAAATTGCCGAAATGTAGGAAAACATGTAAACATATACCGTACATGTATATATAAGCTCATAAAGCCTTCTCTGGGAGTGTCAAAATCCAATTATTTAAATATCATATGGCACTACTAGTTTGGTTTCCAGTCGTATGCTCAAGTCATCGTTACAACGCGGAAACCAAACATTGAAAATTACGTCACGTCAGCAGTTTGACGTTATTGACACAAACTTCCTGTACATTTTTACGAAATACACATCGTAAATAGAATTTCTCATTAATGTTTATTTATTATCACTTTTAACAAACTCGTTAACTTAGCTGGATATTGCGCTTGCCAAGGCTCGCTGCATATCATCTTAATAAACTTGATAATTAAAATAGATAATAAATAAACAACTCATGAAATACCCTCTATATAGTTTAATGTACTTAAAGTCAGCATTATTAAATTGGGTCACGCCATAACTGCGTACATTTACTGCTTCTGACATAAATGTGAGACACAATATTTCACCAAAGAAGAATGTGAATTCTATCAAAGTTCTATTAAATCAGCTGTGTGATATAGGACTTTTATGGTTTTCTTGTTGCCTAAATGTTTTCAAAGCCATCTGCTACACATTTGTTGTTATGTTGGAAATGATTAACACTATTATCTGTTTTTAACAGTTGAAGGTGCAGCACCTTCATTTACAGTACCCATGTCTACAACTTCGCCTGGGTCGGTTGATGAAAATTCGTCGAAAGATGTCTCTATTCTGACAGTAGAGGGTGAGGACGCAGATGGTAGCTCACTGGTTTTTTCGTTGGTTATCCAGACCCCTACTTCACCCCCATTTTTATTGGACGATTCAGCAGGACTGTTAAAAACACCAACGGGATTGGATGCGGAATTCAGTCTTACATACAATTTTACATTCGGGTATATATACATGTAAAGGTTTCTACTAAAACGTAACTTTGAAAAGAAAAATCCCCAATTAACAAGGTTTCAACCAATGATTGCAATCGAGATGTCTCTTGCAACATGCACACATCTACTGACGAATAAAAGTGAGGCAATGCTGTAGAATATCTCTGACATGCATATATGTATAACCATTGAAAGGAGTTAGCACATTGTCTCCAAGAAATTATAAGCGATTACTCCTTTTGCCACACTATTTAAAAAAGTCTACTTCTGCTGATGCATCGAAATGTATGTACATGTGGGAAAGGGTCAAAATCAATTTATTCTATGACCATCAGAAATAATAGAAAGTGCTTCTTTTGCTTTTCCCACAAAATTTTAATAGATCTCAGCTGTAAAGTGTTAATTTCTGACAGTTAAAGTGTTACCTAGCATTTAACCCTTTCCCACGTACTACAATGGAAATGAAGATTGAGGTTGTTTTCTCAGGATTTAACTGACTGTAAAAATTGACATTTTCTTAAACTTTTCCAACATACAAACATTTTCTCACTCCTCTGCCGCAGACAGCTTTCGAAAACATTTTGTCAAAAGGAGAATTGCTGATACAAATCAATCTCAAATTTGGTCGTATTGTTTTTAACTCTATTCAACAGTTAAACTTCTATTTATAGAGATTTTCCATATTGTTATGTCTAGATGTTATCAACGTCATCTGCTGCAGGATTTTTGTTTGAGGGAAAGGATTATAAAAGATCACCTGTCTATGGTCATTGTTCGTCTACTTATATGTCATTGCCACTTTCTTGATATGCTTTTGAAAGTTTGCAATGATAACTTTTAAAAACATAAGATATTGCTTAAAATGGTGCATGCCATCAATTATTTTTTGTATTTGTTTGTCGAACGCATGCCACCAATTTTATTTTATACATCTTTGCTCAATGCAAACATTTCTTTAACATATATCTGTCCAAACAAACAAAACAAACACTTTCTTCTCTACCCAACACTATTCTCAACTTTGTTTGGAATTATGTTTCTGTCTTTGAACAGGGCTTTGCCCTCCATGATTTGTTAGGAAACCTCCTATAAAGGTTTATTCTTTGTTGTTTTAATAAGTTATACTCGTTAAAGAATATCCCCCACCACCCTTACCCGCGCACTTCAAATGATAATAGCTTGTCCGTCCTCCCGTAACTCGAGCTCCCTTCTCTGTCGGGTAGCTCGCCTATCGAATAACAATAACTTGTCCCCAACTCCGGCCCTCTCTACGTTGTGCATTCCTCCAATCAAATAACAATAGCTTGTCATTCCTCTTCCCAATCCGGGCCCCCTCTCAGTCATGTAACTCGCCCATCAAATAACAATAGCTTGTCCTTCCTCCCCCAACACGGGCCCCGTCTCTGTCGGGTAGCTCGCCCATCGAATAACAATAACTTGTCCCAACTCCGGCCCCTCTCAGTCATGTAACTCACCCATCAAATAACAATAGCTTGTCATTCCTCTTCCCAATACGGGCCCCCTCTCCGTCGGGTAATCCTTATCAACAACATTTTGTTGTGGGTTATCATATTGTAGCTTTTCTTCCTTTATTGTAGAGTATCCGATGGTACGACGACAGTGAACAGTGTTATATATACCCTGAACATCAATGATATCAATGAGTTTACGCCTGTGTTTGTAGGAACAACAAACAATGCCTCCTTATTGGACTCTGTTAGTAATGGTAAGATAAACACTTAATGGTCATAGTTCACAAAATGCATTTTCTTATTAACTTTAACCGTTTACCACATACACATGCATATTGGTTGACGCATCTAATGCAGATATTGTTTTGTACTTTGTGGCAAAAGGAAAAGTTGTTAATGATAAGAAATTTCATCTTTTTTCCACAATGTTTTCAATTCAAATCAATAATCAAAGTACTAAATGTAGAAATGCGATCTGTTAAGAGGAGATGTTGAAGTGCAAATAGAAATGTTCTTTTCTAAAAACAAAATCCCAGCCATGACAGACAAGTAAAAACGATTATAAATTATTGATGGTCTTGTGAAAATTGATCGACCCAACTCTGAATATATCATATGAACCACATGGTACCTCTGACAAGAGTTACAGTTATGTTATACACGTTGTCACCTCCTCTGAAAAGAATTACGATGATGTAAAACAATGATTCACCTCTGGAAAGAATAATAGTTATATGATACACGATGTCACCCCTGAGTTACGGTAATGTAATACACGGTTTAGCCTCTGTATAGAATTAAAGTTATGTAATACATGGTGTCACCCCTGAATATAGTTACAGTTATGTAATACACGATGTCACCTCTGAATATAGTTACAGTTATGTAATACATGATGTCACCTCTGAATAGAGTAACAGTTATGTAATACACGGTGTCACCTCTGAAAAGAGTAACAGTTATGTAATATACGGTGTTACCTCTGAATACAGTTATAGTTATGTAATACATGGTGTCATCTCTAAATAGAGTTACGTTTATGTAATACATGGTGTCACCTCTGAATAGAGTTACAGTTATTTAATAAACGGTGTCACCTCTGAATAGAGTTACAGTTATGTAATACACTGTGTCAACTCTGAATAGAGTTATAGTTATGTAATACATGGTGTCACATCTGAATAGAGTTAAAGTAATGCAATACATGGTGTCAACTCTGAAGAGAGTTGAAGTTATATTAGAAATGGTGTCACCTCTGAATAGAGTTACAGTTATGTAATACACGGTGTCACCTCTGAATAGAGTTACAGTTTTGTAATACACGGTGTCACCTCTGAATAGAGATACAGTTATGTAATACATATTGTAACCTCTGAATAGAGTTACAGTTATGTAATACATGTTGTAACCTCTGAATAGAGTTACAGTTATGTAATACATTTTGTAACTTCTGAATAGAGTTAGAGTTATGTAATACACGTTATAACCTCTGAATATAGTTACAGATATGTAATACACGTAATCACCTCTAAAAAGAGCTACATTTACGTAATACATGGTGTTACCTCTAAATAGAGATACAGTAATATAATACACGGTTTCACTTCTGAATAGAATTACAGTTATATAGGTCATGGTGTCACATCTTAATATTATTACAGTTATACATTACACGGTGTCACATCTTAAAAGAATTACAGTTATGTAATACACGGTTTCACCTCTGAATTGAGTTGCATTAATGTAATACACGTTGTCAAATCTAAATATAGTTATAGTTATATAGGACATGGTGTCACCTCTGAACATAATTACAGTTATTTAATACACGGTGTCACCTCTGAATAGAATAACAGTTATGTAATACACTCTGTCAAATATTAGTAGAGTTGCAGTTATGTAATATACTGTGTCACGTCTGAATATATATAGTTACAGTTATGTCATACACAGTGTCACATCTGAATAGAGTTACAGTTATGTAATACACTGTGTCACCTGGGAATAGAATAGCAGTTATATAATACACGTTATCCCCTATGAATAGATTTACAGTAATGTAATACACAGTTTCTCCTCTGTTTAGAATTATGGTAATGTAATACACGTTGTCACCTTTGAATAGAGTTACAGTTATGTAATACATCGTGTCACCTCTGAATAGAGTTATAGTTATGTAATACATTGTGCCACATCTGAATAGAGTTACAGTAATGCAATAGAAGGTGTCACCTCTGAAAAGAATTGAAGTTATATTATAAATGGTGTCACCTCTGAATAGAGTTACAGTTATCTAATACTTAGTGTCACCTCTTAATAGGGTAACAGTTATGTAATACAAAGTGTCATCTCTGAATAAAGTTAATGTTATGTAATACATGGTGTCACCTCTGAATAGTTACAGTTATGTAATACACGGTGTCACCTCTGAAAAGAGTTACAGGTTTGTAATACACGGTATCCCCTCTGAATAGAGTTACAGTTATGTAATACACTGTGTCACCTCTGAATAAAGTAGATGTTATGTAATACATGGTGACACCTCAAAATAGAGTTACAGTAATGCAAAACAAGGTGTCACCTCTGAAAAAAGTTGATGTTATATAAGAAATGGTGTCAACTCTGAATAGAGTTACAGTTATATAACACACGGTGTCACCTCTGAATATAGTTCAGTTATGTAATACAAATTGTCATATCTGCATAGAGGTACAGTTATTTAATAAATACACTGTGTCACCTCTGAGTTATGATGTAAACGGTTTCATCTCTCAATAGCTCCAGTTATTTAATAATTGGTGTCACCTCTTAATAAAGTTGCAGTTATGTAATATACGGACTCACCTCTGAATAGAGTTGCGGTTATGTAAAACACGGTATCACCTCTGAATAGAGTTACAGTTGTGTAATACATGTTGTCACCTCTGAATAGAGTATCATTTGTGTAATTCATGGTGTCACCTCTGAATAAAGATACAGTTATCTAATATACTGTGTCACCTTTTCCTCTGAATAGAGTTACAATTATGTAATACACCGTGTCACCTCTGAATAGAGATACAGTTATATAAAACACGGAATCGCCTCTAAATATAGTTACACTTATGTTATACACAGTGTCACCTCTGAATAGAGTAACCATTATAGAATACATGATGTCACCTCTAAATATAATTGCAGTTATGTAATATATGATGTCACCTCTAAATAGAGATACATGTATGCAACACATGGTTTCGCCTCTGAATATAATTACAGTAATAGTATACACTGTGTCCTCCCTGAATAGAGTTACAGGTATGTAACAAATGGTTTCGCCTCTGAATATAGTTACAGTTATATTATACACGGTGTCACCTCTGAATACAATCTGACTAAACTACACGATCTGACCAAATATAAGATCTGATGGCGATCCATTCGAATTCATCTTCTTGTTTTATCGGATTTCCAATATCGCTAAATTAGATCCACCATGATATTTTTATTTGAACCAATTAGAGGACTCGTTTCAACAAATGTGGGGCTTAACCTTCAAAATGGCGTCAATTGACGAAGTTGAGCAAATTTAAAATAGACCATTCGATGCTGTATGGTCAGGGAAAGACTGTATCGGTGTTTTGCCTCATTTCCGCATTTGTAGCCATGATGCTGTCGTCATAAGAACTATACACACGTGTAAATCACTATGCGAACATTGTGATCCCATGCTAAATATAGAATTCTTTGGTAAATATAGACTTTTACTTTCACTTTCAAAAACGTGAAAGCAAGGTTCTGATTGGCTGGCGGAAAGGTTGTCTGAACGTGACCCTCTATCGGTTGTCCTCAGATCCTATGCGTAGCGTTAATAGGAGATGATTTTAATGATATTGCTCTGAATATAATTACAGATACTCAATACACGGTGTCACCTCTAAATAGAATAACGGTTATATAATACACGGTGTCACCTCTGAATATAATTACAGCTATAAACTATACGCAGTGTCACCTCTAAATAGAAAAACAGATATATAATACACGTTGTCATCTCTGAATGGAGTAACATTTATGTAATACACAATGTCAACTTCGAATAAATGTTACCGTTATGTAATACTAGGTGTCACCTCTGAATAGAGTTACAGTTATGTAATACACAGTATTACCTCTGAATAGCGTTACAGTTATGTAATACACAATGTCACCTCTGAATAGAGTAACGGTAATGTAATACACAGTTTCACCTCTAAATAGCGTTACAGTTATGTAATACACGGTGTCACCTCTGAATAGAGTTAAAGTGATTTAATATACAGTGTCAACTCCGAATAGCGTTACAGTTATGTAAAGCCTGGTGTCACCTCTGAATAGAGTTACGATGATGTAATATGTATGTAATATCTGAAAAGTGTTATAGCTATGTATTACATGGTGTCACCTCTGAATATAGTAACAGTGATGTAATACACAGTGTCACCTCTGAATAGCGTTACAATTATGTAATACATGGAGTCACCTCTGAATATAATTACAGTTATGTAATACACGTCTTCTCCACAATACCTCCAAGTGAACAGACTACAGTCTACTCGTGAACACTCAAACATCGAAAGGAAGGGACACATGCATGACCTTGAGTTATCAACAAGTTCGAGTGATCAACATGCATATGTTTACATATTTTACCACTTGCAGAGGCATTTTGACATCTGCAGCAGACAACTATCGAAAGCTTCGTGAAAAAATCTGAAATTGCACTGTGTGAGCATGTTCTCCCTTTGCCACAATGCTTTTAATTCCATGTTATACATGTATGTAGACTTTCATTTCTAGAGTTTTTAAATATTTTTGCCAATTCTATAAAAAATAACCGGCTGTTGATTTTCTGTATGTTGGAAACGATTATTAAATGAAATATAAGAAAAGTGCTCAAAAACCCTTTCCCAAAAACTTATTTGCAACAGATAAGCTTGAAATCTATAAGGAAATAATCTAGAAATTCTTATATAAATGATAACCAGTACAATTATTAAACATATTTGATAATTAGTTATTTCTCTTTTTACTACAATGTTTTTAAAGGTCGCCTGCTGGAGATGCGTCAAAGAAGATCTTATGTAGGAATCTTTTAAACAAATTATCTGCTGCAAATACGTCAAAAGTTTGATTATCAGATTTAAGTTAACAGGTTGATAAATTGTTTTTTACAGAATACCAAGTTTTCGATGCAAATGCAACTGACGAAGATGCAACAGCAACTGTTACCTACAGTTTAATATGTTAGTACTGAATGTGTTTATTATACACTATTTAACACCTTCCCATATAAAACAAATCAGCTTTTACCCACAGTTTAATATGTGAGTACTGAATCTGTTTATTTACACTAATCCCACATACAACTAATCAGTTGCAGATGTCTGAAACATTAAGTCAAAAATATTAAAAGTACCTTTAAATGAAAGAACAATCATTGAAAAAAGTTTGAAACATTCTTCCAAAAGAATCAATTGCTCATTCTGAGCAATTTCTCCTTTTTGCCACATTGTTTTTAAAAGATATCTCCTGTAGATGCATCAGATAGCGTCTGTATGTGGGAAAGGGTTAATCGATTAGAAGAGCTCTAGATTAGGGAACTATTTCGTGTTCCTAACTCTTTATTTGATGTCCCAAACCTATATTGGTTTGTCGCACTTGCAGACACATTTTGACGCATCTGTAGTACGCAAGATTTGATTTTTTTTTTGACAAAAAGCGAAATTGCGGATCGTGATAAAATTTGCCTTTTGCCACAATGTTTTTAACTTTATTCAATAATTATACTTTATTATACCCCCCCCGACAAACGAAGTTTGAAAGGAATGTATTGGAGTCACCCTGTGGTCAGTCGGTTGGTCGGTCAGTCCGTCGGTCCGTTGCAATTTTCCTTGTCCAGAGCATAACTTGAAAACTAGTAGATGGAATTTAATAAATACATAGCTCTTTACACAGTTATTGCCATTTGGTACTTTAACTTGAAAACTATTAGATGGAATCTTATCTTGTTTTTCTTGTTCGGAGAATAATTTTCATTGCACTTTCTTACTATTGTCTTGTCAGGAGAATAAATTTAAAACCAAAGGATGGAATTTAATAAAATGTCATACAATGAAAGAGCATAATGAGAGAAAGTGCAGTGAACAAGAACCATAACTCTATTTTAGCAAATTACAGAATTATTGCCCTTTCTTATCTTTATCTTGTCCGGCGAATAACTTGAAAACAACATGATTGAATTTAATGAAACTTCATACAACGGTAGATCACAATGAGAGGAAGTGTAGCGTACAATAACCATTTCTCTATTTTAGCTAACTACAGGGTCATTTGTTACTGTTTTTCTTTTGTCCGAAGAATAACTTGAAAACTACTGGATCAAATTTAATAACACTTCATTCAATGGTAAAGGACAATGTATGGGAGTGTAGTGTACAAGAATCATAACACTATTTGAGCCAATTTTGTCCCCCAGCATAAGCTTTGCACCGCTCAATAATTTTAAAAGCTTTATTGTCTAATTTTAAGACAGACAATCCAAAAATTAACAAAACAAGAATAACCCCAACAATATCATTGTCATTTTTAAGTGGGGTTTCTAAATAGTTCACTACCATTAACTACCAGAGATTGTTTAGCTCGCTTGTTACGGATGTCCGTCGTCATTTTTTTCTTTTATTGACATCTAAACGGCTGTTTGAATATTGATTTAACTTGTTAAGTGTGATCCTTGGTTGGGCAATTTTGAAATTAATCAAATGTATAACTTTGGTTGGCATGACATCAGAAAACAGTAAAAATGCCAAAACTTTAAAAAACTTCGTGTCCAAAAGAACTGACCCGACTTGAAAATAACCAGAATGCATTTGGAAGTGGGGAAGGGTTAACGTTTCACCTGATGTGATATTTTGAGTGTCTTCTGCTTTGAAGATCTCTGATGAAATATTTGTTAACCCTTTCCCACTTCTTGATACATGGGGCAACCTTTGAAAAGATTGAAAAAAAAATAAAAAATTGCTGATAACAATGATTTCAATAATTATACTTTCTTTTTTTGCAAAATAACTTTCATATGTTTGCAAAAATATTTTTAAAGTCGTCTGCTGCAGATTTTGTCTATGTGGGAAAAGGGTTAATGTCCAAATATGGTACAGAGGATAACATTGAAACAATTCAATTTTTTGTTTTGATATAGGTTGAAGAAGCAAGTATCATTTAACACTTTTCGACATAAAACACATTTGTTGCAGACGACTTTAAAGACATCTAGGCAAACACTTGGAAAATCTCTACAAATCTAAAGTATGATAAATGAATGCAGATGAAAACATTGTGACAAAAGGAGAAAATGCTCATTATGATTAATTTCTCCTTTGCCTCAATCTTTCGAAAGGACTCTGCTTCAGAACAGTCAAAATGTGTCGACAAGTGGGAAGGGTTAAATCAATAAATGATATTCCAAATAGGTCAATTATTGCCAACATATTGCATACATCTGTTTTAACAATATAAATATGTATTATCATTTGTTTCTAGCTGGAAACTCCCCCGTTACATTTTCACTGGATTCCAGCAACGGAACGATCACTGTATCTGATAGCACTCAGTTAAATTCAACATCGACACCATCTTATAGCTTGATTATACAGGTACACGCTTAGTTCATAATATTTCATTAACTGAAGAATTGTGGAAATATCTGGGGAGGAGCAATAACTATAATTTCAATTTCAAACTATTTCCAGGGAATGTGATAAAAGTTGCATGGATAATGTAAAACAAATAAAGCCACAACCTACATACCTATGATACAATATGTTTTCAAGGTCGTGTGCTGCAGGTTTGCTGTATGTAGGAAAGGGATAACACAGCTAATTTAATCAAAATAAGGTTAAATATGAGAATTCTGATTCTCGATGATTTTACCCCTCGAAAACAAACTTGTGCAAAAACACTCGATTTCTTAAATACACGTAAACAAAAGTCATTCTTGGTACAGAATTCTTGTATCAAAATAAAACATTTGGGGACCATTCCTGTATCAAAATAAAACATTTGGGGAGAATTCCTGTATCAAAATAAATTATCCAGGGACAAAATTAATATATCAAAATAAATCATTCGGTGTAAGAATTCCTGTATCCAAATAAATCATTCTCGGACAAAATTCCTGTATCAAAATAAATCATTCAGGGACAGAATTCATGTATCAAAATAAATCATTCGGGTACAGAATACCTGTATCAAAATCAATCATTCAGGGACAGAATTCCCGTATCAAAATAATTCATTCAGGGACAGAATTATTGTATCAAAATAAATCATTCCGGTACGGATTTCCTGTATCAAAATGATTGATTGATTGATTGATTGATTGATTGGGGCTTAACGCCGTTTTTATCATTTTCTCAGTCACTGCGACCAGTTCACCTACTCATGTATTTACTGGTTTTCACACACCAGTACTCCACACAACAATCTTCCCAAGCAACTGGCTGCTTTTCCACATAGAGGTAGCCCATTGGTGGAAGACGAATGACTCTTGTCGCATTGATTTTGTCAAACGTCGGAAAGAAAGTTGACCGAGCCGGGATTCGAACTCACAACCCCTGGATTGACAGCCCGTGTCGCTACCGACTGAGCTACCGGGGCTCGGTGTATCAAAATGAATTACTCGCGGAAAGCATTCCTATATTAAATTGAATCTGTCTGGGACAAAATTCCTGTATCAAAATGTATCATTCGGGGACAGAATTCCTGAAGGAAAAAAAACAACATTCAGAGACAGAATTCCTGTATCAAAATGAATAATTCAGAGACAGAATTCCTGTATCAAAATGAATCATTCCGGGACAGAATTTCTGTATTAAAATAAATAATTCAGGGACAGAATTCCTGTATCAAAAGGAATCATTCGGGGACAGAATTCCTGTATTAAAGTAAATCGTTTAGGGACAAAATTCCTGTTTCAAAATGAATAATTCAGGGAGACAATTCCTGTATTAAAATAAATCATTCGGGGACTGTATTCCGGTATCAAAATAAGTAATTCAAGGACAGAATTCCTGTATCAAAATAGTGGCATCCAGGGACAGGGTTCTTGTATCAAAATAAACATTCGGGGACAGAATATCTTTTATCAATTTTTTTTTATTTGGGGACAGATTTCCCGTATCAAAATAAATCATTCCGGGACATAATTCCTTTATCAAAAAAATCATTCGCAGATAGAATTCATGTATCAAAATAAATCATTCTGGGACAAAATTCTTGTATCGAAATTAATAATTCTGGGACAGAATTCCTATATCAAAATAAATCATTCTGGGACAGAATTGCTTTATCAAAATAAATCATTCTGTAACTGAATTCCTGTATCAAAATGAATCACTCGGGGACCTAATTCCTGTATCAAAATGAATCATTCAAGGACAGAATTTATGTATCAAAATTAATATTTCGAGGACAGAATGCCTGCATCAAAATAAATCATTTGTGGACTGAATTCCTGTATCAAAATAAATCATTCGGGGACAGAATTTGTTTATCAAAATAAATTATTCAGGGACAGAATTCCCGTATCAAAAACAATGGTAAATAAACTCTTTTTGAGATGACTGCTTTTGCAGGATGGTATATTGAGGTCACTTCCTTGTGGTCTATCCTTGTTATGTCTGTCTGTCATACAATCACTTTCACTAACTGATATATTGACAGGCGACACATGTGCTCTATTTTCTTATTAACATGATCACATTCAAGAAGAAGCTTTCTGACTATAATTGTTGATTTGTAATTTTAGGCGTCAGATGAAACAAATACAGTGAACTTGACAGTTTTCATAACCGTCAATGGTGAGTTGTTATTACACATTTCATAGGTATTATCATGTATGCTTAGTCACACACCAGTCATGGTGATTGTTGTTTTTATACATTTTGTATGTATATTATGTATGCATACTCACATACAAGTCATGCTGAGTGTTGTTATTACACATTTTATATGTATTATCATGTATACTTAGTCACACACCAGTCATAGTTATTGTTATTATTATACATGTTATAAGTATTTTATGTATGCATATTCATATACAATTCATGGTGAGTGTTGTTATAACACATTTTATAGGTATATTTATATATACTTAGTCGCACACACGTCATGGTGAGTGTTGTTATTACACATGTCATAGGTATATTATGTATATTCACAATGTCATACCAGTCATGGTGAGTGCTGTTATTACACATTGTATAGGTTTTTTATGTATGCTTAGTCACAATGTCATACCAGTCATGGATTTGTTTATTTTTTTCCGAGGTGTTACATGGTTTCATAACAGATCAATCCTTCTTCATAGGCGATTTCTCTAAGCTCCTAAATCCTTTCTTACATACAACAAATCTGCAGCGGATGAATTTTGATAAAAACTAAAATATGTAGAAAATCTCTAAATCTCTATTAATGAAGTTATCACCACATGAATATGTTTTCAAATATCGTCTGCTGCAGATGCATCAAAATGCATATGGAAGTGAAAGGGTTAATTAGGGAAATCTGTTTAAAACAAAAATTGATACAAATATTACATTTTTAGAAAAGGGGAAATGCCTTCAAAGCAGAGGCCCCTTAACATATCACTATAGCTAAACAGAAAAGTCTAAACTAATGGAAGTCACTATTATATGTACTTTGTACCTGAGGCTGTTTTTGCCAAAATGTTTTTAATGAAACGTATGCTGCAGAACATACTGTTGTCCGTTAACATCTTCTTCTCTGTAACCAGTAGGTCAATTGGGATGAACTTCTCAGAAAACAGAAAGGCTAAATGTGTTGATTTTTTCAGAAATTTCGGCTACAGAACGCAATGTTTCCTATTTGTTAGTAACAAGCCGAATTCTTACCGCAACCATATATCTTAAAACCTGTTAAACATACATTTGATTTTCGGTTTTAAAATTCAAAACATTGGTATGAATATATAAATATATAAAAAAGAAGCCTTTCAGGATTAAAACACTGCATATTCTCAGTTTAAATAGGAGGGTTTCGGTTTTTACAATCTGTGAAATCAAACAGTCTTAAGGTGTTTTTCCACAAATATGACTTATTTAAACAGTATAAAAAAAATCAAATTTACAGGGCGGTTTTGTTGGTAAATGCAGAATTCTGGTTTCCATGACGACCACAAGATGTTTTTTTTGTAGAAATGTTGCTCTTTCAATTCCTTCAAGCCATGTGGATTGATTGAAAACTATGGCCGCCAGGGGAAGTGGGCTGTTTTGCCTTATATGGCTATAGTGAACACTTGAAAAATCTTTTTCTTCAAAAGTATTTGTCTGATTTTGTATTGCCGATACCAAATAAGTTTGTAGAAATGTTGCTTGTGTGTACCTCTATCAGATTATTGCAATCCATATTGATTAGTCGAAAGACATGGCCACCAGGGGCCGGGGCTGTTTTGCCGTATATGTCTATAATGAAAACTTTATAATGTTCTTCCCAAAAATTATCTTTCCAACTTCCAAGTAAAGGCTGATCCTCAATGAGATTACTAAAAGCAATGTTGATTGTAAAAAAAAAGTAATTGTGCTTGGCATGACTAATCAAAAAGCATTAATCAGGTGAGCGATCCAGGGCCATCATCGCCCTCTTTTTTTATATGCAAGTTATAGGAAATGACATTGCATTGTATTTTATTTTTATTTTATTTTTCTTGCATTTGAACTTTCGACATGTTAATTCTATATGTTCACAGATTGACATGCACACAAAAAACTGGTTCTCATGCGCGTGTTTACTATGGATGCATAACTTTCTAAATTTTATTTTAATAAGATAAGAATCATACTCTATATATTATTTGGAGTTTCAATGTTTTGTTTGAGGTTTCTTTTCTTGTCGTATATTTGTTTCAATAGTTTAAATCTTATTTAATTCTTTATCGTGATTTTCATTGTTTTGTTTTTAGGTGTTTTTGTGTTGAAAACTTTCGTTTTAAAAATTGTTTGAAGTTAAATTAATCTGTATATCATGATTTACAAATTTCTTTGGAGGTTTCAATTTCATATATATCCTAGCTGTCTATAAACGAAGCTCTAGGAAAACCAACCTTAGAGCAATAATTATAATGTGTATAAAAAGACCTGCCTGTGCAGACATGTTAAAGATTCCAAAAGGATACTGTTTTACAAATTTTACTCTAACTTGTTTGCAAACAGTGTTGAGCCATCTACAATGGTCCCATATACCCCAAGGTTGGTTTTTACCATGAGACAATGGTTCGATCCCAGGTCGATTCATACTAAATACTTAAAAACTGGTAGTAATGGATTCTTTCCTTGACACTTAGAGTTGTTGGGGTAGCATTAGTTGAGACAAATCAGGGCTGCATAATTATATAAATCTTAATGAGTCAAGGTCAATTGTTTGATCCCCCATTTTGTTTCTGTGTAAACCCGTACAAGACCGTCTGCATTCCGAGATTTGTAACTTGAATTACAATTGGTCCGAAAATGGAATGTATTTTAAATTCATTTTTTTGCATACACGTCAATTAGCTGTTGGTAAGATGATACTGAACCGATTATTTAGTTGATTGGATCGAATTATCAGGTTTATCTCACACTAATGGACTTTCCAGGAGGATAAACAAAGCTACTGGTGTGTGATCAACGATTAGCAAATTGTGTTGTCTAGTAAGTGACACATACTATAGGATATAACGAGATTTATGAAAATATCTGAACCAATTTTATTTTCTTCAGCTTTATGATTGAGTTCGGTCTGGCAAGGTCTAAATCGGAAAAATGCTGGTCTTTTGAGCCCTTTGGCTAATGCATTGGTGTCAGGATAATATATACCTATAGTAATGGTAATTTATCCAGAAAACTGATGTAACCAAAATACTGTTGAAGTGGCGTAAAACACTATTCAAACAAATCTTCTGCAGCTTAATGTGGAATAAACCTTTGATATACCAGAGTAATATACCTCAAATATAGACATACTCAAGTGAAAAAACTACCTCCAATGATTGACAAACCATAGTAAAAAAAATACCTACTAATTGACATACTAGAGTGTAACAAAATACCTTGAATTATGTGTACACATACGTCAGCGAAAATAACCCACCTCTAATTATTGACTTACCAAAGTGAAAAAAAATACAATCTAAATATTGACGTACCATACTGAAGAAAAAATAACTCATATTGTTAAAATTACCTCTTGTTATTGACATATAGAAGTGAACAAAAAGCCCTTTAATTTTGATATACCAGAGTGAAAAATTACCTCCAAATATTAACATACAGGATTGAAAAGATATTGCCTCTCAGAATTAACATACCAGTTTGAACAAATTACCACTAATTATTGACATTCTGGTTTGAACAAATTGGCTCTAATTATTGACATTTCAGTTTGAACAAATAACCTCTCATTATTGTCATACCGTATTGAACAAATTACCTCTAATTATTGATATTTCATTTTGAACAAATTACCTCTCATTAACGTCATACCGTATTGAAAAAAAAGATATATAATTATGAACTTACATGAGTGAAGAAACATAACTCTTATAATAACATACTAGAGTACAACAATAACTCTAATCATGGCATACTAGAGTAAATAAATATCTCTTAATATGAATTAATTCAATGCCTCTGAAATATTCGGGATGTATATTCAGTCTCAACCGATTTAATCTCCTACTCAAAAGATTGATAAGCTATTGTGCAATAACGCATTTACTATTTACATACTTGATAATGGATAGAGATATCACTCCAAGGGTTGAGAGTTCAAGTTCAAGCTGAGTCAACTTACTTCCCGAATGTCAAAGACTACTTTTACCAGTGAATTTGAACATTTTCCTAAGAGCTTGAAAAAAGTATAGATCTGAGTCTGAATATGAAGTTTGAGGGAATATCCCTAAAGCCATGATAAATGTATTAACATATAAAATATGTATATGTCTCTGGATTAATGCAACAACATTTTTAGATAAAAAAAACATTTATGTCAACTGATCTAGAAATCAGACAAGCAGTCGCAGAGGAAAAACGTTTTGTTTGTTATTTTACCATTTTTCTGATGCTACATTTCAGCAGTGTTTTGAACTACTCAATATTCTTGAACAATTGATGTAGAGGGTGTATTAAAGAACGTTTTTGCAAAACTATCTTGACATAAGACGAGCAGTTTAAGATGGAAATTCTTATTTTACTCTCTTTCTGATGTCGCCTGACGTCATTGATCTTAAACCACTATGGAAAGGACGACATAAATAATGTTTACGCCAATTACCTTGAAACAATTAATTAATATATATGATTTGAATAATTGTATGGATGATCTCATATTAAAGGAAAATTAGTGCAACGGTGTTGGTGTTATAACTTTAAAATTATACGGTGTTATAACTTTGAAATTGAAATTATACGAGCAACCTTTTGTCATGCCACCTGAGAATAATATTTTTAAACCAATCAATATCAAGTTATATAGAAATACGAGATACCTTAACATTGTGTCACTTTACTAAATTTTCTGATGCAGCAATTCCCAGATTTTAACACATAACTTATTCCTTTAAACATTTTGAAAGAGGACACCAAAAAAATATTTCTCTGCAGTTCAGTTAAAATTGGTCAAGTAGATTTAAAGCAACTGTTGTTAAAATAAGTGGTTGCTGATATGGGTTATCATTAGGGCAAAATAGCGTCTATTTTTGAGGCTATTTTGCCCTAATGATAACCCATATCTGTCAGGTTTAAGAACAGACAATTTCAAAACTTTGAAGTTAGGAAAAAACATATTTATAATATTTAACTTTTTCTAAAACTTCATCCGATTATTGCAATAACTATCATTTATCAATATTTAAAAAGAGAAATATATGTCACTGAGGAAAACTTTCATTTTTCCTTGTCTGAATGTCTAAAAAATGTTTAAATATGAATACATATTTTTTTTTTTTTCAAACTTATCTTTAATTGTCATTAAAGTTTTCCAAAAATTTCTACTTATTTTCAAAAGCATATGATACGATACAAGTTCTAGATTACAATTTATATACATAGATCTTAATATGTTCTTTTTACCAAGCTATATTTTATAATCAAACAATGCGTTTGGACAGCGCTTGGAAGGCTGAACGAAAAAAAAAGCTCTTTTCTTATAAAAATTCAATCCACTATGTTTTAAATTCTGAAGCAATATACAAAGACATACCGACTAAACATGTTTTAAAGGACAACATAATCAGAAAATTTAATAACAATGTTACATTTTTTTTTTTTTTTTTTTAAATTTCAACTTCTCAGTTCAGTACATCCTTAATTGTAGTTTACAATGCCTAACAAATGATGTTTTTCTAAACATAGAATTGTTATCTTACAGCACTTTTTTATTCTAATTACTGTTTAGAATTATGCAACAACAATGTCCTTTATACCATCTCACCTATTTCCTATGTTCAACATGAGCATAACAAATTTTTCAAATGTAATACAAGGGAAAAAAGTCATGTTTTTCCAGAATTGAAAATAATTTAATCAATATTTGAAGAGGATCCCTAAAGGAACAATTGGGTCAAACTATTTTCAAATCAGGCCACTATTTTTATAATTTGTGCATTTCCATTGTAAAGAGGACAACCATTAATGAACATTCTTATGAAGGTTGATTACAATGGTCCAAGTGGTTTAGTAGAAGACATTTTTTAACCTTTTCCCACTTGTAGATGATTTTCAAATCACTGTGGCAAAGGGAGATAACGCTCATGGTGAGTATTTTATCCTTTTGCAAACAAATTATGAACTCTATTCCATAGTTTAGCTTTTATCTAAAGAGATTTTCTATATTTTGGCCTAGCTGTTTTCAATGATGTCTGTGGGAAAGGTTTTGAAATTACATAGAGGATAATTGTTTGTTTCAGTGTATTATCGAAATTTCTTTCATCGAGTGAATAGCAAAGGTGATATTTTCAAGAGTGGCGTAGCCACGAGTGAAAATATAACCCTTTGCTTTTCACGAGATGAAAGAAATTTCGATAATACACTGAAACAAATAATTATTCTATTTATTTTATGCTTCAAATAAAGATTTTTGAAAGTACGGAGGTGTAAAAAGTCGATGACTTGGTAATGCATTCCCCGTTGAGAGCCCCAAACCGATTTACACTAGCGTAGTAATCTCCATGTGCAGAATTAAAAACAATGCGGCGGCCATTGAAATTGTTAAGCAGGTCTCGCTAAAAAAAAAAAGTGTCTATTTTAACCATTTCTTTTAAATGTAAAGGATATTAATTATTTCAATTGTCAAATAATCACGGAGATTTCTTGGATGGAAGTCTTTTGCAAAGGAAATTATGTTTTATATCGCTTATCGGCGAAGAAAAAAACCCAAGTCAAAACGGGTCGACTCGATCGACCAAGATGGCTAGATCTTTATTGATAATGAAAACAAGCGACGTTCATTATTCATATATCATAGGAATATGCCTACTCTAAAGCTCTATTCTTACGATCACGATACATCTGATTTATTCGATGCCTGTTACTCGTTATATTTCGCATATATGTTTATACTATGCCTGCAAACATATAAACGCAAATAGGACGATGTGTAAATATGAAAATCTAGCTTCATTCCCGTGTTCCTCCCGTGTAAACCTTATTGAAACACTCCTCATTATAGCCCACAATAGTAATAATATCAAAACCATTCGAGCTACGGAACTATATTGCATACACTATCTAAGCAACATTGATCTACAGTAAGGTACAGGTTCTTGCATACATGTAGAAGAATATGTCAATGTGTGTATTCATTGAATGACGTCACTGGTAAAGGGAAGTAAAGCTTGCCAATCTACGTACTTTCAATCATATCTTGTTTCCCTTGTTGTATTATGTGTAACTCTTTTAGATATGACATACTTATTCTAATACCAGTGACACAATACGATTTTAAAATCACTACCACCCGGAACGTAGATAAGATATCTTATATACGTTTCTGCTACAACTATCATTTACATATAAACATTGACTTGTGTTGATTCACGTCATTAAATGTAGGCCTTATGGGGCATATTCAATGTGTTATCACATATTTAGATGCACAGACCATCTTTATTGTGTCGACAAATTAATTTCCACTCGTTTTGAGACTCATTTTTTTCATAAATTCTGTCAACAACATGGAGAAAAAATGTTGTTCCGTCAATTAAAAAGTCATAATCTCACTGGTTTCACAAGTGAAATTATAGGATTTTTATTTTATGAGAAATTTCTATAATTCATCAGTGGGCATGAAAGAAAATATAAGTAAACTCCATAATTAAACAAATATAAGTCATGAAAGAAAGTAGTTCCGGCAAAAAATGGTAATTTCACTGCTTGAAAAGTGGTAATTTCACTGTTTGAAAATGGTAATTTCACTGTTTGAAAAAGTGGATTACCAGTTTCTATTTCACTGAGATATCTCTATAATCCATCGATAGGCATTAAATAAAGATTAGGAATGTCACTCATTACATCACATGATGCAAACCGACAATACGCTTGAGCCTATTGTGCTCAGGTGAGCTAAAAAAAAAGATAAAAAGCCCCATTGTAAGAAAGTTCAAAACAAGCTTTACACCATAGTTTGAAACAAACAACTAAAGTGTATGTCTGCTTATTAAAAAACAACCAGATTACACCATGTTAAAACGTTTGAGTGGCATGAAAACTATAGTATAAAATTCTTTTCATTTAACTCTTTCTGTGCCAAAGGCAATTTTAAGGTATTTCCAAACAATGCAGATTCAGTTAAGACAGCTCATAATTAGCGGTCTCACTTGATTCTGCATTGTTCCTCCTCATATTAAAAAAAATATCCTGTCAGTTTGAAGAAAGTGTCGATCCTAATAAATGCTGATCCACACCCAAATAGTTCATAAAAAAACTTTGTTTGCATAAGAATGAGTGCATACCATCCCCAGAATGCATTGAATAGATGACATTGAGTTTAAAATCATTGTAAATGTGTATAGGATGCACTGGAAATGATTGTTTTGAATCATTTTAGTATTTTGACATCGTTTAAAAGTGAAAGTAGAGAATGCTAAACAACAGTTTTGTCCAGGCCGAATTTGGTCCAAAATATGGCGGATAAAGCATGAATCATAACATTCTCACTGAGATATGTTTTCTGTTTCCTGGATATTTTTAATGGCTTTGTCGTGTTGACAAAGTTGAATTTGCTCACCACAATGTTTTCTAAGGTCGTCTTCTGCAGAGGCGTCAGAAATCGCCTGTTTGGGGATAGGGTTAAAGTAGTGCTAGACTTTTCAGATCATATGCTGATTTGTGTTGACTTTCTTACAATGTTAATGAAGCATTTTTATTCCCAAGTATCTCTTATAGTTACATACTTTTTTCTGATCCCTTTTCAGAATGCATGTTTTTTTCCCTGCAAGCCTAATAATGATGAACATTGTACTGTTAACCTAACCATCTTATTTGTCATGGTGAAAATAGTCAACTCAGAATAGGGGGAGATAACAAGTGTGCAGACACGACATCAAAGAAGTAGATTTGTCCTGTCATCTTTTCTTTAGGAAGGGCTCTCTGCTAAAACCAACAATAAGGCATTTTTAATCGGTGTAAATCATGATCAGCCAGTGAAACTGCACAGTCGTCGGATCTGCCTTTTACACTGTTTTATAATTAGTCGAAGAAAGTAGTGGAGGTGAACATGGGTAGATCTACTACAATGCAACACACACATATGAATATATCGGTTAACAGTATACTGTTACATGGCACGCGCGTCTAAAAGGTGACGTTTTTGTTTGAAATGACGTCATGCACGTGCATAACCAACATTTTAACGCGCGTGCCATGTAACAGTATACTGTTAACCGGTCAACAACGTACTGTTAGCATGAGACAGTAAGAAATTACCCATTATGAGTATATGAGAATTTAACATTACAAAGACACGTGAGGTATAATAATACCAAATGTGTACTATTTATAGCTAACGTTGGTTTTCACAGCGCAGAGCTCATTTATACAATTCAAGTATGTCAAATGAACACAGGCAGGCATTTTCAAACCAAAGACTTTGTTCTATAGCTTCAGGTACAGATGGAACCAATGCTAGCAATAGGGCCAAGGATGACACAAGTTTAATAGTTGGTTTAACAGTTGGTTTGGTTTTGTTTGTCATTGTTGTAATAGTTGTAGCAGTTATAGCAGTCAAATATAAGACAAAGATGTAAGTATACGTTCAGATAAACATATACAACAAATCTGCAGCAGACAACTTTAAAAACCATATATGTGAAGAATGAGAAACATTTCTAAAAATGAAAGAATTCTTAATGAATAGAGTTGAAAACAATTGTGTCGAAAGCCATCTGCTGCAGATGCTACAGATTCCATCTGCATGTTGGAAAGGCTAATTCTTATCTGACTGGATTCATCTATCTGTGGGCCATTTCCCTGCAGGCCATAATTTGACAAAACTTTATGCGATGTTTCATTATCAGGACTAGATGGGCACTTTGATTCCTGGAGCATAATATAGTTTCACAAATATTGCCATGCTATTGTATCGGCACCACACTTTGTTCTTCAAACATCTTCTCCTAGTGCAATTGACCAATTTCACATAAAATTTGGTGGTCCTCTTTCAAAAAATATTCAAAGAATTTGATTAATTGCAAAACTCTGGTTGACATGGTAACTAATATCAAAACTTGATACATCTTCTTATTGAAGAGATGTCTATTTACCCTTTTTCACATTGAACAAATCTGCAGCAGACGACTTTTAATTCATACCTACAAACATACGGAATATATAATTAAATGATAGAATAAATATTGAATAGAGTGAAAAGCGTTGTTACAAAAAGTGAAATTTCTCAAACGGCGCATTTTTTCCTTTGTCACAATGTTTTCAATTTGATTCAACAATTTCACTTTTATTTATAGAGTTATATGTTGGTATATACGGTTTCAAAGTCGTCTGCTGCATACTGGTTGTTTATGGGAAAAGGTAAATATCTCGACCATGTCCAATAACAAGCTTCATCCCCTACAATTGCTCTAGGGTTAAGTCCCCTTGATATGTGAACCACTGAAACATTCGCCTATAGAATAATGAAAAATGAAGATAGAGATCCGCCTTTAGATGAAAAGAAATAGTGCAGATAGAGATCATTCTCTAGATTAATTAATAGTGCAGATGGAGATCATTCTCTAGATTAATAACTAATGTTTATAGAGATCAGTATCAAGATTATTAAAAGGGGAAGATAAAGATAAAGATAATGATCTTAGTTTATAAATAGTGCTGATACAGATCAATCAGCCTCTAGATGAATAGATAATGCAGCTAGGGATCAGTCTCTTCATTAATAATAGTGTAGATACAGATCAGACTCTTCATTAGTAAAAGTGCAGAAAGAAGTTGGCCTCTTGAATTATAAAAAGTGCAGAAAAAGATCAGCCTCTCAATTAATAAATAGGGAAGATAGAGATTGGCCTCTAGAATAAGAAATAGTGCAGATATAGATCAGCCTCTAAATAAAAATAGTGTAGATAGAGATCAGCTTGTTGATTTTAATATAGTGCAGATATAAATAAGCCTCTAGAATAATAAATATTGCAAATAGAGATCAGCCTCTTGATTAATTAAAAATGCAGATAGTGATCAGCCTCTTGAATAATAAATAGTGCAGATAGTGAACAGCATCTATATTAACAAATAGTGCATCTACAGATCAGCCTCTAGAATAACCATTGCTGATAGAGATCAGCTTAGTGTAGGTTTTCCTTGTGCCTGTGCTAACGCTAGTCATTTTCATACATTCTTGCGTTTACTTATTTACTCAGCGGCCATTTCATGCATTCTTGCGTTTGCTTATTTACTCAGCGGCCAGGTTGAACATTGGTTACTTGGGTGATATGTGCATACGCTGTGTCATTGACATTTTGAACCTGTTCTTGATATAAAACCTTTGTTGCAGCAGAGAACTGCAATTAATGTTGATAAACAAATTGATCTATTCGCCGAAATATTTTCAACTATATTTCGAAACTGTACCACTTTTTTCAGATATCACATTCTTTTAAAACGTTGGATTTAAAAGCATTTAAAGCGCTCCAGAAATATAACTTTGTTAGGTTGACTCTTTTTTGGTATTAGAAATTCATATAAGTGGTGCTCTTGGAAAACCAACATTAACATAATTATAACACCTGTGGTAAAAACACTTGCCTGCACATCCAGTTTAACCCTTTACCAAATATAAACGCTACCTGTCGCCTCTGCAGCAGACGTCTTTTGAAAACCTTGTGGCTAAAGCATAAATTGCTCATAATGACCAATTTCCCCTTTTGCCACAATGCTTTTAACTTTTTTCAGTAATTAAACCTTCATTTAAAGACGTTTTCTGTGCTTATTCACTAGATGTTTTCAAAGTTGTCTGCTGCTGATTTGTTGTATGTTGGAAAAAGGGTTAAGGATCCAAGGTGAAACTGCTTTATGAAAGCTTCTTAAAATCTTCTATGACTTCTGATAAGACAGGGCAGATACTCTTACAGATCTGGATCAAATGTCTAACGGTTGGTTAACACAGAGCATCACTCCTATTTTAGTTTGTGTAACATCCGTTCTATTGCATCTTACTACTGCTTTGACCCATTACCCCCCCCCCCCCTCCATAGTCTGCTTTTGTAATACTCTCATTTATAATACACATGGACATTGTACTAACTGATTATTCATTACCCCCCCCCCCCCCCCCCCTATTCCCACATATATATGCTTTCTGATTCCTCTGCAGCAGATGACTTTCTTTTGAAAACATTGTGACAAAACCAGAAATTACCACAAATATTTCAATTTTTAAGCTCACCTGAGCACAGAGTTCTCAAGGTGAGCTATTGTGATCACCTTTTGTATGTGGTCCGTCTGTCGTGCATCGTCAACATTGCTTTGTTAACACTCCACATGCATTATTTTGCATACAATCTTTAAGAAAATTTATCTTAAATCTTGCCCAAATTTGAAACTGGGTAAACAAATTAGGTCACTCAGACACATTTGAGAAAAATCTTCTTAACACTCTAGAGACCACATTTGTGGCTGCAGCCTGGTGAACTATAGTTGGGTTAAAAACAAGATCAGTAGGCCTAATTTGAGGACAATCTTGTAAGCAATCTTGAGTTTTATTTTTTATTTGAGCATTTTGAAAATTGTAAGAATGATTGTCTAGGCTAAGTTTGAATGTAAACAAGTAATATTGTTAACACTCTGATAGTTACATTTTTTAATGTTAAAACTTGTTTATAAGTTTGGATATGGGTCATGTTCGTACACGAAATATAGGCCAAATAAAAGCAAAATCTTGTTAAAATTTTGAAGCTGTCAATTGAATTAATCATATTGAAGCTTTGTCAGAATAATTGTCTTTATGATATTCAGCTTTTTTAACTTTAGCATGTTGAAATTTTGTCAATAGTTCGAATGTCTAAAACTGGTTCACTAGGCAAAAGGAAATGTTGTTGACACTCTGGAAGCTGCATGTTTAAGCATTTCGAAATTTGTCACATTGGATGTCTTAATGATATCTAGGCTATGTTCAATTTTGGCTCATATGAAATAAAAATGCAGGTCACAAGGTCAAACTTACCATAATTATTGTGAACACTCTATTAGCTTATCTGGTTGCAAAATTAGTAATTGTGATTGACTATATGGTATGTATGTCAAATCACATTGCATAATTCAGGTGAGCGATACGGGGCCATCTTGACCCTCTCGTTTCAGTAATTAAACTTTAATTTTTAGAGATTTTCCATGTTATTTCCTAGATGATTCCATTGTTGTTTGTTGCAGATTTGTTGTATGCGGGAAAGAGTTAAATTATTTTAACAATCATTTACATAATAGGGGCCTAGCTATGTATTAGATAAAGTTAACAATATTTTGAGCAATTTCTCCACCTGCCACAATGTATAATATACAGTATTTAAAAGTCATCTGCAGGAGAGGCAGTAGAAAGCGTCTGTTTGTATGAAAGGGTTAATTACCTACACCATTTGGTTTAATGGTGTTATGAGGATTTTAGAAATATCCAGGCTGTGACTGCAATACTTGAAAGACACCATCTACAAATCATTTCATTCATTCTAGCTAAACACTACTAACAAAATGTCGAGCGCGCTGTCCTCCGACAGCTCTTGTTCAAGTTTTCCTTTAAACAAGAGTGTTTTGTTTTCTTTAGAAGCAACAAAATATCCTGTGCTTCACAACCATAAATCACCATCATCTGAAGAGACAGTCAACTGAGAAGTATATTATGTGAAAATTCAATACCACCAACTGACACAACAATCACAAAAACAAGCGGAAAGAAGAGAATTTTGCCAAAAGTTGATAATAGATCAAGTATTTATCTCCCTCTAATGGCTTGAATAACCGATTCATTGATTTAAATGTTCAAATTGATATTAAAAATATTTCTAAATGATAAAAGTGATCTAAACAAAACACACTATTTTGAGTGCAGAAAAACCTTCATTAAAGTTAAGCGGAGAGCTAAATATAAGTATTACAATAACGAAAAGGTGAAATTATCTAGTCTTTGTAAATCATCTCCAAGGAAATTTTGAAAGTACATAAGTGACAGTTCGAAAACTGATGTAACTTTAGATGATTTTGTTGGTCATTTTTTTAAGATCTCAAATGAAAGACAAGGTCAATTTAATAGTAAAGAGTATTCAACTTCAACAGAAGAAATCATCGATTGTGAACATTTGGACGGACCAATAACGACTGCAGAAATTAAGAAAACTATCAATCACTTGAATAGGTATAAAAGTAGTGATTATGAACAGAATGTTGCCGATTTCTTTATTGATGCAAATGATTTTATTTCGCCTTACTTATGTACAATATTTAACCATATATTTGAAAATTGTGTTTATCCTGATGCATGGATAAAAGGTGTCATTGTGCCTATCTTCAATAAATGCGAACTACAGGGGAATTACACTTGTTAATGTTATCGGTAAAATATTTTCACTCATTTTAAGAAATCGTATTAACAGTTGGTGTGAAGATGAACATGTCTTTAATGATTCACAATTCGGTTTTCGAGATGGCCGTTCCACGGCTGATGCCATATTTCTCTTGCATGCTACAATTCAAATGGTTTTATCAAAGAAATCAAAGTAATGGTGTGTTTTTATTGATTACCAAAGAGTATTCGATACAGTTAATAGAAATGCTTTATGGGTAAAATTATTGAAGGCTGGCATTAGCTGTAAATTGACTAATATGATCAAATGTATATACAGAGATGTAAAATCATGTGTCACATTATCCAGTTATATGCGTTTTTTCTGAATTTGTTAATGTAACCATTGGCTTAAAGCAGGGAGAACCCCTTTTACCGTTGATGTTTATTTTATTCATAAATGATATTGCCGACAATTTAGATTACGAATCTCTTACTGAAAAAGATTATGAACTTTTATCTATGTAGCTTATATTATTCGCTGATGACATTATCTTATTTACAACTGACCCCATGAGCCAACAGTCGCAAATTGATAGTATATATCAATATTCTGAAAAAAGGGGTCTGAAGATCAATGTAAGTAAAACAAAAAAATGTTTTTTTTGAAAAGCGCAAGTCAAATAATAACTGCCATTTTCATATAAATAATGCAGAAATTGACGTGGTAGAATCTTTTACATATCTAGGTATGACATTATTCTCATATACTGGCAATATGTCGTCTGCTGTTAAAGCACTGAATGACCAAGCGCTAAAAGCATATCACAGTCTGTTAAAATTATTTGACAGAATTAGTTTAGACGTTAAAACAAAGTTGACATTATTTGATACTATGGTCTTACAAATTAAGTTATATGGTAGTGAAGTTTGGGGCGTTTATAACTTCAAAATATTTTGTGAATATATTCTTGGCGTCAAAAAACAGACACCAAACAATACAGTGCTAGGAGAGATTTGTCGTTTTCCCCTATCTGTTTTATGTCGAGAAAGGTCACTTAAATTTTGGTGTAAGATAATGTCAAAAAATGATTCTCCTATTTATTTTATGTATAAAGATCTATGCGACAACGTCAGCGGTAATTGTTGGACATCACGGATTAAGACTATCATAGATCACCTAGGATATTGTCAATAAAGATATAACTTTAATACCAACTCAAAAACTTTTCACAATATGAAACAGACACTACGAGATCAGTTCTTACAAGAATGGAGTAATAACATAAACGTGTTACCTAAACTAGACTATTTTTGTAAATTTTAGGAAAGTTTTGAATTAGAAAATTATTTAAAAGTTATAACTGATGACAGCTTCAGAATACACATGATTCGTTTGCGCTTAAGTTCCCATCGTTTAGAAATTGAGCAGGGTAGATTCAATAATATTAACAGAGAAAACAGAATATGCAAAATATTTAACCAAAATGTAGTGGAAACAGAATTTCATTTTCTTTTAGTATGTACACAATAGAGTTCACTTAGATCTAAATATTTAGGAAATGCAACATGGCCCTCAATGCAAAAGTTCATAGCAATAATGTCTCAAACAAAGAAAAAGAAACTGTACAGTCTTGCTAAATATATCAAGGAAACTATGTTAATAAGAAAACATACCATTGATGATATTGCAGTTTCTTAATGTATATAAACATTTAGGCCTGTAAGAATTTTCTCTACGGGCCCTAATTAAGGAGGAACCCCTACCGGAAGTATAACAAGCCGAATTTTGTGTTTTTGAGTAGGTTAATACCTGCTACATATTAGGTAAGTTCTCGCATAAAAATCGCGGTCTTAGGAATACTTAATCAATGACGACTTAAAAAATATTGAAAATTTTATCTAAAAATAAATAAATTCGGGCCTCTTGGAAACGCTCAAAATTTCGGTATTCCTAAGACCGCGATTTTTATGCGAGAACTTACCTAATATGTAAAAAAGAGATTCATTAATACATTTTTTTCTATTTATTTTTTAAACGCAATTGATTATGTGGACCCTAATCAAAAAGGGAAGTACAGTCGACGCTCGTTGTATCAAACACGGATACATCAAATTTCCGGTAGTGTCAATTCTTTTTCTGGTCCCGAATTTTTTCCTTCTTTGTCGATATGATTTTACAACGGATAAGTCAAAATTCGAGAATTTACAACATCGCATGTGTCAAAGTTTTATTTGGTCCATACTCGAAATTTACCTGCATATGTGTACGATAATGGTCAAAGTCGGTCATTGTCGGTTAAATTCTGTGATCTCGTAGAGGTGCAATCATTTTTGTTGCCTTGACAGGTAAATTTATAACCACGCTTTGTTTAATTAGCCAAACATAAGCCTGTAAATTACAATTAACTTTTAATTAAAATTTGATTCGCATAATTTTCGATCATTTAAAAACAAAAATCATAGCGAAAAAAAAAAAAGAAAATTTAAATTAAATTATCATCAATGAGCAAATGCTGACAAATCGTTTAACTATGTTGTGCTATTTGTATGTTAAATATGTGTACATGTATGTAACTTGTTTTTGTTTTACTATTATGCATTACGTATGTTTTATTAACAAATTGAATATACAAAAAATCATGTTTCTTATTCTTTTCACCACCATTACATGATAAACTCTCATATCATATCTAAAAATGAATACACACAAAGGTGTGTATGTAAACACCAATGTATATGTGTAAGAAAATTACACGATTCACGACTTTTTTTGCTGGTGGACATAAACTGATGACATGATTATATTGACGTACCGTGATTACTATGTTTAAATAATGGGTGGGGTAAGGTTCTGTTTTTCCTAAAATTTGACAATTATTTATAAGTCAAAGTACGCTTGTGTCGAAAAAAATTTGAAGGGCCCTTCGAGCGTCGACTGTAATTATAATTAACACAAACCATAGTAATTTCCCTTTTATTGAAAATGACTGAATGATAAGAACAAGCATTTGGTGAGATTTGTTGGCCTAAAAGTATTTTAGGGCATATATAGGTATCGTATTTTTACTCCCATAGATATGTCAGTCCGTTTATTTGTCGGTCCCATTTGGCTTCAGCGGGACAAATATCTAACATTAGAGTTAGTATTGCCTTCAGATTTGAAATATGATTTGTTAGCGAACTTTGTACTGCTTTCAACCTATTTAATCGTTAAGGTCATTTTCATTAACATCTGTTTCGATGAGTTTGTTATTGCATTCAGCAAAACATTTACAATTTTCAAGACAGGGTAAACCTGCTGAAAGGCACTGGCATTGCCGACTTGATCCGCACGTTTTATTCGTGCAAAACAGATGAGTCAAGTCTCTTACTTCTTTTTGAGCTGGGTCTTTTTCGAAATAGACGGGCTGATATGTTCCATTTTCTGTTTGTGTCCAACCGTTTAATCGTGGATCAGGTAGGTCTATGACAGGCAAGTGGCTATGACACTATATAAAATCCTGATAAAAAGCTCTTAACGCATGTTGATAAAATGCATAGTCAGTTGATGGAAGAAGGGATGCTGATTTGTCCGATGTTGTCGCAATTAGGTATCTAATTTCACCCAACGTGTTACACTCTTCCACAAGTTTCCATGACAAGACACGGCAAATATTGACAATTCTCTGTGATCTTCAATATGGCATTCCAGAATTTTAAATGCTAACTTGTGTTTTCAGTGAGGGAGCTGTAATTGTCTTTGATGTTACTTTCAAGTTTTTTCGCTAAGTCCGATAAAATAAATCAGTTGATTCAAGCTCTACATTCAACTGATAAATTAAACCACACACATGTTTTTAAAAGAGTATTAAGACCGGTTATATGTCGATTGAATGATAAATAATTTGTTAATTAGTCAATATTATGTAGATGTACTTGTTTTAAATAAAATGATCCACTACTCATTTAAAATTGACACGCTGACATTTATAATTTATTACGTTGATATATGAAGCAATTGATTTCAGATAAATTCATTTAATAAAAACTGTATTAAAATTGAGCATTCAGAACGATCATACTATATGTGCTTAACGATAAGTAAACTGTTAATTAGACAATGTTATGTACACATTTTCAATTGCTTTAAACGCCGATTACTTAGATTCATTTGCATGTTTACAAACACCATCATTGATAAACTCAATACGTTAAACGTCTTTAATAAAACAATAACAATAAACCTTATAAATCATATACTTTTGGAAGATATCCGAAACATACGTATTAATCGAATTACTATTCCTTTTACTTTCACTTTCCTATATAAAATAAAGGAAATTTTTACTAGTTTGAAGCGTTAATAATTTTCTGTAAGAGACGAATTTATATGCGATTGTTTATATCTTCCGGAAAATATCAATATTGCTTTGCTATACTTCCGGTAGAACCTTTGAAAATACCAACCCGTTTTCTTCAGGTCTAATTGAATTGTTTGTATTTGTATGTAATTTTATGTATTAATGTAATATGTCTGTCTTTGCCATATAATTATTTTGTAAATGGCCAAAGGCAAAAGTATTGTTGATTGCCAATAAATATAAATCAATGAATTAAAGATTAATCTTAATGGTTAGATAATTTCTAAACATTTAAACCTGAACATTGTTATATTTATAAGAAATCATCTTTGATAAGAATATCAATCGAACTATAATTTCCCATTAATCTATTTCCACCTGCAGACACATTTTGACTCGCCTGCAGCACACGTCTTTAGAAATACTCATAAAAAGCCGTTTCTCAGGATAATTTTGTTCATCAATCTTTCATTTAGAGATTTTGCATATGTTTACCTTCATATATTTCAAAGGCACCTGCTAACAACTAAGGATTATACAAATTTTAAAATGTCGATGAAAAAAAGGAGAATGTTTAATGCTGAGAAATATCTTCTTTTTCATCAGTGTTTCCTGGACTCTTCTGTTGCAAATTTGTTAAAATACGTCTGCATGTGAAAATGGGATAGTCAATTTATTTCAAACTTTTATGAATTTTCATCATTAATATGTTACTTGTGTGTATATTATCAGTTAAATTTGCATCTTTGCATTTAAACCTTGTGCAAATCGTGCTGTAGTCGCCATGGTCGCCAATAGTCTCCGAGTTATGGCGTTTGAATTGAAAATGTTCAAAGCAAACGCCAAGGTTCGGCGATCTGAACTTGAACGCGGCGAGAACGCGTTGGGATCGCAAAACAAGCGTTAAATAAGCGTCGTAACATGTCCACGAACGTATTACACGCGCAGTACACGCGTGGCAAAGACACTGCGAAAATGGTAACATTTGCAACGGCGACTGCTTTTCATGTGCGACCTGCTCTAAAAGCTGGCGTTTCGAAGTTTATACATCTGAAATTTTCGAAATTCGGACCAGCTTATATAGTCGCCGTGATCACGAGATAGGTACGCTATGAGGTCGCCGTGCAGTCGCGATACATGTAGAAAACGCGTGGTAAGAACCCCACGAGCTTGGTTAGAAAACGGCACGATCGCCGTGGCCAAGCCCATGAATCTCAATAGAAACGCAAAACGCTTGGTGGCGAGCACTGTGAGAACACGGGATCATCGCACAGGTCGCGGTAAGAGCACGTTTTTTTCAAGTTTGTAATTGTTTTTTCTAGCATTTTGTTCACGTTTGCCGGCGACCTTGTACATTTTTGGTCGCCGTCTAGCCTGACGGGGCTATTACCAATGCAAACATTGTGATCACTCACTGGATTTTTTTTTCGTTTAATGTTTATAGAAAAATCTTTAAAAACCGCTTGTGTAAGTATGACGGGGCTATTACCAATGCAAACATCGTTTGATGGGGGTCTACTGGAATCAACCTGTAAGTTTGTTTGTTGGTCCATCAGTATGGCTTATGAAGTGTGTGGAACAAACTGCTTGTTCAGTTTTTTAGCTCACCTAAGCACAAAATGCAGGTTGAGCTGAGCCATTGTGATCACTCACCGGATTCTTATGTTGGTTTTTTGTTTATAGAAAAATCTTTAAAAACCGCTTGTTCAAAAATACTGGGCTGAATTGCAAATAATTTGGCACAAATTATCACTCTATATTAATCAAAGCATTACTATCAGTTGAAAACCATGGCTTGGGCTTGTTATGTATATATGTTTTATATATATATGGTGAAAACTTATACTAGAGTACTTGCCAGATTTGATAATCATTTGGCACAAATGTTCCTTAGGTGACCCTCTACCAACATTGTTTACATATTAATGATCCTTGGGTGACCCTCTACCAATATTGTTTACATATGAATGATCCTTAGGTGACCCTCTACCAATATTGTTTACATATAAATGATCCTTAGGTGACCCTCTACCAATATTGTTTACATCTTAATGATCCTTAGGTGACCCACTACCGATAGTGTTTGCATCTTAATGATCCTTAGGTGACCCTCTACCAATATTGTTTACATCTTAATGATCATTAGGTGACCCCCTACCAATATTGTTTACATCTTAATGATGCTTTGACAAATCTGGTCACATGGGAGCCAGGCTTATTTTTTCTTTGTTGTGGTTAATAACATATTAAGAAATAGTTGTGTTCAAAAGTACTGACTGGTTAAATCATTTGGCACAAATGTTTCTTTGGTGACCCTCTACCATGACTCTTTAAATAATTATGATCCATTGATAATCATTGCAATAAGGGGGCATGGCTTGATTTCCTTATATGTTTTAAATGTATACAGTAAACAGTTTCTTTTAAATATTTTTGTCTAAAACAGCAAGTGTTTGAGCTTTATTTGTTGGTATATAGAATCATAAAATGGTACTCTAGTCATTGTTGTTGACATTATCTCCCAATGGTCAAAGTCGGTCCCATCCCTGGGGACTCATGGTTTTAAGAAATACATTGTACATAAATATATGTAATATAGCTAACGGTCATCATTATTTCCCCGGGGTCAAGGTTGGCCTCACCGTGGGGGCTCAAGGTTTTCAGAAATACATTGTACATAAATATATGTAATATAGCTAAAGGTCATTATTATCTCCATGAGGGTTCAAGGTTTTCAGAAATACATTGTACATACATATATGTAATATAGCTAACGGTCATCACTATCTCCCTGGGGTCAAGGTTATCCCCGTCGTGCATAAATGTATGTAATATAGCTCAAGATCATCATTCTCTGGGGTAAAAGTTAAGATAAGATAAGATAAAATAAGATAAGAGACTTTATTTAAAGATGGTGACATATTTAGTTAAAAACTAATCTTCCACATTGGCCCAATTGAGAGGGCTGATGGCTTTCAGAAATACATTGTACATGGATATATGTAATATAGCTAAAGGTTATCTTTATCTCCCTTGGTCACATCATAATCAATAAATGTACTGCTTCAGGCAAATATGAGACTTACGAAGCACAGTCCTTCCTAATATATCTCAATATAGTTCCCTTATATCAGGTGAGCGATATAGGACCACCATCATCCTCTTGTGTGTTCTATCAATCAGTATAGCATATTAATCCATTCCCACAAACAGACACTTTTCGATGCTTGTGCAGCAGATGTCTTTCGAAAACAATGTGGAAAAAGGAGAAATTGCTCATGATAGCCAATTTCTCCTTTTGCCAGATTTTTGTTCAAAATATGTTGTTTTATTTATAGAGAGTTTCCATAGTTTTGACATTTTCAAATGTCTGTTGCAGATGTGTTATATGCGATGGGAACAGGTTAAGTTTCCAATAATCCTACTTTTATTTAACCCTTCTCTACATACAACACATCTACAGCAGACGATTTAATAAATATATTGGCAAAATCATGGGAAATCTCTATAAATAAAGGTATAATTAATGAAAAAAGTTGAAAACATCGTTTTGAGCAATTTTTCTTTTCGCCACAATGTTTTTAAAAGTCGACTGCAACAGAGGCATCAAAAAGTGTCTATATGTGGGAAAAGGAGAGAGAAATTGTCCATATATTTTGCCAGATGTTTTCAAAGTTTTCTGGTGCAAACTTGTTGTATGAATGATATTATTAAGCATGTTTATCAGTTATTAATGTATTACGTAATTGTCTGTGCTAATATGTATCCATGATGGATGTGCCATTGGTTCTTATAGTATTTAAGATAACTGAAGCGCATTAAAGTGCATGGGTAACCTGTTGGGATGACTCACTGTCCATCTGTAAATGTGTCTCTCTGTTCACAGTTGTTATGCCATCCAATGTTAAATGGGGGGGGGGGGGGGGAGGGCCATTTTGCGTTTCTTCTTTTAATCCGTCCTAGCAAACAATCTCAGTGCTCTAGCACTTTCAGTTGTGGCTGGAATTTCTTCATGTTTCATGAAAAGTTCAGTTTTAAAAGTTTCGAAAAGTTTGCATCAAAGCACAAGGTCACACTGGCTATTATGCGTCTGTACATAACTATTTCCATTGTTCTAGCATAATCATACAAATGTTTGAAGGGAGCGTGTTCCAATTTGAGCTGTACCCACCAAAGATCAAGGTATCATTTACTATAAAATGTGTGTACACAATTATGTGTTCGATTGCTCGCCAAATGGCATTAATGCCGAGCGCGAAACAACGTCATAAAGCAAGCAGGTCTTCGATTATATTCATACATTTATTGGCAGAATTATTTCATACTTCATACAAAGGTTTGATATCGAGAGAACTGAGACATGTTTGTGTTACGATGTTATCACTCTTGCATTTTCATTTGTTTGTTGATTTCATTCAAACTCTTTACACAGATTCCATGTATGTCATATGTACAAGTGGCTTGAACCCTTTTGTTGTTATGTGGATTTTCGTGATAATTCATACAGGAGCTCTGATACAAGGGAGATAAGAGAAGTTCATATTTCACTTACCTTGCTCAAAATGATCAATGTGGTAGTTATTATACATGGCATTACCCATTACTTAATGATTTCATGTGGCAGGGAGATACTTAGGGATCTCTTCTGTGTCATATCTGTCAGGCTGTGTCATATATCTGTCAGGCTTTGTCATATGAGTGACAGGCTGTGTCATGTGTATGTCAGTCTGTGTCATGTGTATGTCAGTCTGTGTCATATGTCTGTCAGTCTGTGTCATATGTCTGTCAGTCTGTGTCATATGTCTGTCAGGCTTTGTCATATGTCTGTCAGGCTTTGTCATATGTCTGTCAGGCTTTGTCATATGTATGTCAGGCTTTGTCATATGTCTGTCAGGCTTTGTCATATGTCTGTCAGGCTTTGTCATATGTCTGCCAGGCTTTGTCATATGTCTGTCAGGCTTTGTCATATGTCTGTCAGGCTTTGTCATATGTCTGTTAGGCTGTGTCATATGTCTGTCAGGCTTTGTCATATGTCTGCCAGGCTTTGTCATATGTCTGTCAGGCTTTGTCATATGTCTGCCAGGCTTTGTCATATGTCTGTCAGGCTTTGTCATATGTCTGTCAGGCTTTGTCATATGTCTGTTAGGCTGTGTCATATGTCTGTCAGGCTTTGTCATATGTCTGCCAGGCTTTGTCATATGTCTGTCAGGCTTTGTCATATGTCTGCCAGGCATTGTCATATGTCTGTCAGGCTGTGCATTAGTTGGTCATATTTATTTCTGTTAGGCAGATCCATTTTAAAGTGCGACACTTATACAATCTGAAGAATGGAACAAAACAGAAACATAACTGTAGCCTGCTTATTTTTGAAATTATATTCCTTTTTAAAAGAAAATGAACGTCCGTTGTCTCTCACTTATTATGCAGGTATCACATATATATATTTTTTTTTGTTTTGATATTTTAGATGCGGGTTTTTGGCTCAATGTTTTTCAGACATTTTCTAGTTTGATAGATGTTTTTCTTTGAAACTACTGATCTGATTTTCACATAATATCTAAGGATTTTTCGTCTGATTTACGAAAACCCAAAGAAAATAACTAACAATTTTTTTTTTACTTTATTCCCACGTTTGAATTTAAGATAATTTCTTGACTACGACTGTGCAAGCCATCTTGACTTGTCAAATATTAAGATGGTTTCAGATTTTTAAGGTGGAAAGAGGTTCTAAAGTTGGGTAGTGAGTGTGGCATGTTTCCCATTAAAATCATGCCTATAATGCAATCTTTGAAAATCTCCTACTGTAAAAGCTTTGGTCTGATTTAAAAATAATTTCCTCCTCTACAAAAGTATTTAAGCAATTGGTCGAAAAACATGGCCAATACATATAATTTTAATTTTGGTGATTCTGCCGCATATAACTTTTGAAAATATTATGACAAAAGGAGGAATTGCTCATGAAACTCCTTTTGTCATAACTCAGGCTTAACTTAGTTGAGCGTTAAGGTTTTTATAATATACCTGCATATTTTCCGGTTTAAATACATGTAGGTGGTCATGCGCAGTTCAAACATGACGGATTAAAATTCAGTATCTGACTAAGGTCAAATACTGTTCCAAATATAGTAATGGTACATCACTGAAATATGATGTGACGTCTTTAAAATATGCTTTCACATCATTCAAAATGTAATATTTGGCATGATTCAAACGCCAATCATAAAGTATATTTTAAGTGTAGATTATGATATTTCTTTATTTAGAATATAGAAATTTGTATTTCTTTCTTTATTCTGTCTTAAAAGTTATACATGGTATATAAAAAAAGGAACATTATGTTGCAGTAGCGATACATGTTTTAGTATTATCTGCTTAGGGCGTGGACAATTTGACATCTCTCTCGACCTTTGGTCTCGCGAGATATCAATTGTCCACGCCCCTAGTAGAACAATACTTAAACCTGTAACATAATATTTTCCTATGTATGTGATTAATATATTATACTTTTCTGTGATATACTAGTTTTTACTAGCAGCATAAATTTATTTCTCATTTTAATTCATTTTTAGAATGTTATGTAAATGGGTTTTTAGGTCACCTGAGTACAAAGTGTTTGGTGATCTTTTGTGATCACTCATCGTCCGTCGTCGTTGTTCACATTTTCATACAAACAACTTCTCTGAAACCATTACACCAAATTGAAAAAAAGTACATGAATATTCACTTATTGTTCCTCTTTTATACTTTTTCATAGAATTTAATTCCATGTAGAATGTTTGTTGCCGCGGCATCAAAAAGAGAAAATAATGCCAACAAAATCACAAATGTTGTTTAATGCAAAAGTACTGGCCAGATTAAAAACAAAAATCACAAATGTTCCTTTGGTGATCCTTTATTAAGACGTTGATCCGTTGAAAATGATGGCAGCTAAGGGGCGGAGCTTGTTTATATACATATTTATCTCTTCTTGTTCATAAGTACTGGCCAGATTTGAAAATGATTTGGGACAGAGGTTTCTTGGATGACCCTCTACCAAGAATGTTAAAATGTTTGCAATCGAATAAGAAAAAACATGGGGGCGGCACTTTTATAGAAACACCGTTAAAAATCGTCCTGTACTAAAGAACAAAAGCCTTATTTGAAAATGATTTGGCACAAAGGTGCCCGTGGTGACCCTCTACTAAGATTGTTCAAATTATAACGATCCGTTCAAACACATGGCCACCAATGGGGTGGGCTTGTTTTCCTAAATTGTATTTACAGTGAAAACTTAAAAGTTCTTCTTGGTTAGAAGTATAAGCCTGATTGGAAAATAATATGGTACAAAGTTGCCTGAGGTCACCCTCTACCGAGATTGTACAAATTGTTCTAATCCCTTGATCAAGAATGCCACTATAAAGATATTATTTTGACAACTATTGATGTTCTATTAAATCAGGTGAATGATATAGGACCATCATGGTCCTTTTGTTTTTCTAGTTTCATTTGTTGTTTTACAATCAATTTAATTTTATTTTTGTATTTAATTGTTTAATTCTTTTTTTCATTCTCCTTCCCTTGGAGTAGTTATGGAGGATATTGGTTGGGTGACTTGTATAGGAAAATGTCTTCCGATTCTCTCATTGTTTTCTATTCTGTCTTTAGATCTTGATTTGCTTTAGACATAATGAGATTGACAGTCTTTTAATATCCTATTTGTAAAATATTTAAGATTTTAAAGTTGGTTCAATTGAACACTTTAAAAAGGTGTAAAATGTAAGAATGTTATTCTCGTAAAAAGTAAAATAAATAAATTAAATTGTTTCATGTATGATTTCGTGACTTGACATTTACTCACCCACAGATGCATTCCGACGAATTTGCTGCAGAAAACTTGAAAACACTGGGACAAAAGGAGAAGATGCCCATAACAATATGATTATAACATTGTAACAATCGCCTTGGTTTAACCCTTTCACACATACAGACGTTTTCTTGTGCCTCTGCAGTATACAGATTTAGAAAACATTTTTAATTTTGTTTACTAAATATTCTTTCATTTATAGATACATATAGTTTCCATATTTGTTTGACTAAATGTTTTCAAAGTCGTCTGCTGCTGATTTGTTGTGTGTAAAAAAGGATTAAATGCCCACCAGATTTTGCTTGAGTATCCAACTCATGTAGAGATGAGCCAGCTCAGGTAAAGACGGGCACTTGTTGTTGCATATCCATTATAGTGGCCACATTGTTTTACATACTAGTGAACTCTGTTTTAGTTCAATATTAGTTCACGTTTACTTAACATACAACACAACTACAGCACTTTTGAAACATCTGCGCATGATACAGGGACAATCTGTATGAATGATAGTATTATCATCAAATAGATGAAACTGTCAAAGGAGAAACTGCTTATTAGGAGCGATTCTCCGTTTTGCTTCATTGTTTTAAAAAAGGGTCTTCTGCAGAATTGTCAAAAAGTGGCTATATATGGGAAGAGGTTAATATATGCAGACATTATGAATCGTTATACCGCTTTCTTAAATGCGTCCTCGTTGTGCAGCAATGGGTCTATCAGATTTTCCGCGAAACAAACATGACACCATTAGAAGAGATAGCTTTGTCATTGTATATAAATCCAGCTACCACTTTTAATGCTAATAACAACAATGAAAGAATGGATCTTAAGGATGCTTCAGTGTCATTGAAAGATTATCAAAATATCCCTAAACATAGTAATGACAACAATGGAACAGACCCAGCCAAGAAGGGTAGTCTTACGGATGAACCAGTCTTGCCTAACATGGATCAAGAAGACATACTAATGACAGAACATGTGTACACTTACATGCAGAACCTGATGCAAAGACATTTATTTTAAATACAAGTTGCCTTTGATCCCTTTCCAACATACAGGTGCATAAGCAGCAGATGACTTTTTAAAACGTTGAAACAAAAGTTAAATTGCTCATTACGATATATTTGTAAATTGCAATATCATTGTTAGAACCAGGAGTAATGAGGTGATATATTTGGAATCATGGCAGGTACACAGGGATCAATTCTCTGTCCATACTTCTGTCTGTATATCTGTTGTATTTTCACTTACTGACATATTGCAAAGTGACACATGTGTTCCTTGGGACTCTTGTAATAAAGGAGTACCTTTTTTGCCGCCTTTCATGGTAGGTTGAATCTGTTAGATCAACCATCTCGGTTGTGTATTAGTTAAAGCCTCCAACTCAGTGGTGTATTGGTTAGAGCGTCCGCCTCGGTAGTGTATTGGTTAAAACGTCCACCTCCGTGGTGTATTGATTATAGCATCCACATCGGCGATGTATTGGTTATCTAGAGCGTCCGCCTCGATGGTGTATTAGTAAGAGCGTCCACCTTAGTGGTGTATTGCTTAAAGCGTCCGCCTCGATGATATATTGGTTATAGCGACGGCCTCAGTGGTGTATTGATTAAAGCGCCCGCCTTAGTGGTGTATTGGTTAAAGCGTCTGCCTCAGTGTTGTTTTGGCTAAAGCGTCCGCCTCGGTGATGTATAGGTTAGAGCGTCCGCCTCAGTGGTGTATTGGTTAGAGCGTCCGCCTCGGTAACGTATAGGTTAGAGCGTCCGCCTCAGTGGTGTATTGGTTAGAGCGTCCTGCTCAGTGGTGTATTGGTTAGAGCGTCCACCGCAGTTGTGTATTGATTAAAGCGTCCGCCTCGGTGGTGTGTTAAAGCGTCCAACTCAGTGGTGTATTGGCTATAGCGTCCACCTCGGTGGTATATTGGTTAGAGCGTCCGCCTCGGTGGTGTATTGGTTAAAGTGTCCACCTCAGTGGTGTATTTGTTAAAGTGTCCGCCTCAATGGTGTATTGGTTAAAGTGTCCACCTCAGTAGTGTATTGGTTAGAGCGTCCACCTCAGTGGTGTATTGGTTAGAGCGGCCATCTCAGTGGTGTATTGGTTAGAGCGGCCACCTCGGTGGTGTATTGGTTAGAGCGTCCGCCTCGGTGGTGTATTGGTTAGAGCGTCCACCTCGATGGTGTATAGGTTAGAGCGTCCACCTGGGTGGTGTGTTGGTTAGAGCGGCCACCTCGATGGTGTATTGGTTAGAGCGTCCACCTCAGTGGTGTATTGGTTAGAGCGTCCACCTCGATGGTGTATAGGTTAGAGCGTCCACCTGCGTGGTGTGTTGGTTAGAGCGGCAAACCTCGATGGTGTATTGGTTAGAGCGTCCACCTCAGTGGTGTATTGGTTAGAGCGTCCACCTGGGTGGTGTGTTGGTTAGAGCTGCCACCTCGGTGGTGTATTGGTTAGAGCGTCCACCTCAGTGGTGTATTGGTTAGAGCGGCCACCTCGGTGGTGTATTGGTTAAAGTGTCCACCTCAATGGTGTATATGTTAGAGCGTCCACCTCGGTGGTGTATTGGTTAGAGCGTCCACCTCCATGGTGTATAGGTTAGAGCGTCCACCTCGGTGGTGTATTTGTTAGAGCGTCCACCTCAGTGGTGTATTGGTTAGAGCGTCCACCTCGCTGGTGTATTGGTTAAAGCGTCCGCCTCGGTGGTGTATTTGTTAGAGCGTCCACCTCGATGGTGTATTGGTTAATATGACCACCTCAATTTGTGTATTGGTTAGAGCGTCCACCTCAGTGGTGTATTGGTTAAAGTGTCCACCTCGATGTTGTATTGGTTAGAGCGTCCACCTCGATGGTGTATTGGTTAGAGCGGCATCCTCGGTGGTGTATTGGTTAGAGCGGCCACCTCAGTTGTGTATCAATTAAAGCGTCCGCCTCGATGGTGTATTGGTTAGAGCGTCCAACTTGGTAGGTTATTGGTTAGAGCGTCCACCTCAATGGTGTATTGGTTAGAGCGTCCGCCTCGGTGGTGTGTTGGTTAGAGCGTCCAACTTGGTAGGTTATTGGTTAGAGCGTCCACCTCAATGGTGTATTGGTTAGAGCGTCCGCCTCGGTGGTGTGTTTGTTAGAGCGTCCAACTTGGTAGGTTATTGGTTAGAGCGTCCACCTCGGTGATGTATTGGTAAGAGCGTCCACCTCAATGGTATATTGGTTAGAGCGGCCACCTCGGTGGTTTATTGGTTAGAGCGGCCACCTCAGTTGTGTATTAATTAGAGCGTCCGCCTCAGTGGTGTTTTAAAGAGTCCACCTCAATGGTGTATTGGTAAGAGCGTCCACCTCGATGGTGTATAGGTTAGAGCGTCCACCTGGGTGGTGTGTTGGTTAAAGCGGCCGTCTCAGTGGTTTATTGGTAAGATCGGCCACCTGGGTGTTGTGTTGGTTAGAGCGTCCACCTCAGTGGTGTATTGGTTAGAGCGTCCACCTGGGTGGTGTGTTGGTTAGAGCGTCCACCTCAGTGGTGTATTGGTTAGAGCGTCCACCTCGATGGTGTATTGGTTAAAGTGTCCACCTCAATGGTGTATAGGTTAGAGCGTCCACATGGGTGGTGTGTTGGTTAGAGCGGCCACCTCGATGGTGTATTGGTTAGAGAGTCCACCTCAGTTGTGTATTAATTAAAGCGTCCGCCTCAGTGGTGTTTTAAAGATTCCACCTCAATGGTGTATTGGCAAGAGCGTCCACCTCGATGGTGTATAGGTTAGAGCGTCCACCTGGGTGGTGTGTTGGTTAGAGCGGCCGTCTCAGTGGTTTATTGGTAAGATCGGCCACCTGGGTGGTGTGTTGGTTAGAGCGTCCACCTCAGTAGTGTATTGGTTAGAGCGTCCACCTGGGTGGTGTGTTGGTTAGAGCGTCCACCTCAGTGGTGTATTGGTTAGAGCGTCCACCTCAATGGTGTATTGGTTAGAGCGACCAGCTCAGTAATGTATTGTTTAAAGTGTCCACCTCAGTGTTGTATTGGTTAAAGTGTCCACCTCGATGGTGTATTAGTTATAGCGGCCACCTCGATGGTGTATTGGTTAGAGCGTCCACCTCAGTGGTGTATTGGTTAGAGCGTCCACCTCAGTGGTGTATTGGTTAGAGCGGCCACCTCGGTGGTGTATTGGTTAAAGTGTCCACCTCAATGGTGTATATGTTAGAGCGTCCACCTCGGTGGTGTATTGGTTAGAGCGTCCGCCTCCATGGTGTATAGGTTAGAGCGTCCACCTCGGTGGTGTATTGGTTAGAGCGTCCGCCTCAGTGGTGTATTGGTTAGAGCGTCCACCTCGGTGGTGTATTGGTTAGAGCATCCGCCTCCATGGTGTACAGGTTAGAGCGTCCACCTCGGTGGTGTATTGGTTAGAGCGTCCGCCTCAGTGGTGTATTGGTTAGAGCGTCCACCTCGGTGGTGTATTGGTTAGAGCGTCTGCCTCGGTGGTGTATTTGTTAGAGCGTCCACCTCGATGGTGTATTGGTTAAAGTGTCCACCTCAATGGTGTATTGGTTAGAGCGGCCACCTCGATGGTGTATTGGTTAGAGCGTCCACCTCGATGGTGTATTGGTTAAAGTGTCCACCTCGATGGTGTATTGGTTAAAGTGTCCACCTCAATGGTGTATTGGTTAGAGTGTCCACCTCAATGGTGTATTGGTTAAAGTGTCCACCTCAATGGTGTATTGGTTAGAGTGTCCACCTCAATGGTGTATTGGTTAAAGTGTCCACCTCAATGGTGTATTGGTTAGAGCGGCCACCTCGGTGTTGTATTGGTTAAAGTGTCCACCTCAATGGTGTATTGGTTAGAGTGTCCACCTCGATGGTGTATTGGTGTAAGTGTCCACCTCGATGGTGTATTGGTTAAAGTGTCCACCTCGATGGTGTATTGGTTAAAGTGTCCACCTCGATTGTGTATTGGTTAAAGTGTCCACCTCAATGGTGTATTGGTTAGAGTGTCCACCTCAGTGGTGTATTGGTTAACGTGTCCACCTCGATGGTGTATTGGTTAAAGTGTCCACCTCAATGGTGTATTGGTTAGAGTGTCCACCTCAGTGGTGTATTGGTTAAAGTGTCCACCTCAATGGTGTATTGGTTAAAGTGTCCACCTCAATGGTGTATTGATTAGAGCGGCCACCTCGGTGGTGTATTGGTTAAAGTGTCCACCTCAATGGTGTATTGGTTAGAGTGTCCACCTCGATGGTGTATTGGTTAAAGTGTCCACCTCGATGGTGTATTGGTTAAAGTGTCCACCTCAATGGTGTATTGGTTAGAGCGTCCACCTCAGTGGTGTATTGGTTAAAGTGTCCACCTCGATGGTGTATTGGTTAAAGTGTCCACCTCGATGGTGTATTGGTTAAAGTGTCCACCTCAATGGTGTATTGGTTAGAGCGTCCACCTCAGTGGTGTATTGGTTAAAGTGTCCACCTCGATGGTGTATTGGTTAAAGTGTCCACCTCGATGGTGTATTGGTTAAAGTGTCCACCTCAATGGTGTATTGGTTAGAGCGTCCACCTCAGTGGTGTATTGGTTAACGTGTCCACCTCGACGGTGTATTGGTTAAAGTGTCCACCTCGATGGTGTATTGGTTAGAGCGCCCACCTCGATGGTGTATTGGTTAAAGTGTCCACCTCAGTGGTGTATTGGTTAAAGTGTCCACCTCGATGGTGTATTGTTTAAAGTGTCCACCTCGATGGTGTATTGGTTAGAGCGTCCACCTCGATGGTGTATTGGTTAGAGCGTCCACCTCGATAGTGTATTGGTTAGAGCGTCCACCTCGATGGTGTATTGGTTAGAGCGTCCAACTCGATGGTGTATTGGTTAGAGCGGCATCCTCGGTGGTGTATTGGTTAGAGCGGCCACCTCAGTGGTGTATTGGTTAGAGCGGCCACCTTGGTGGTGTATTGGTTAGAGCGACCGCCTCGGTGGTGTATTGGTTAGAGCGGCCACCTCAATTGTCTATTAGTTAAGGTGTCCTCATCGGTCGTGTATTGGTTAAAGTGTCCACCTCGGTGGTGTATTGGTTAGAGCGGCCACCTCGGTGGTGTATTGGTTAGAGCGTCCACCTCAGTGGTGTATTGGTTAGAGCGTTCACATCGTTGGTGTATTGGTTAGGGCGTCCGCCTCGGTGGTGTATTGGTTAAAGCGTCCACCTCGATGGTGTATTCGTTAGAGCGTCCGTCTCGGTGGTGTATTGGTTAGAGCGGCCACCTCAGTTGTGTATTGGTTAGAGCGTCCACCTCGATGGTGTATTTGTTAGAGCGTCCACCTCGATGGTGTATTGGTTAGAGCGTACGCCTCGATGGTGTATTGGTTAGAGCGGCCACCTCAGTGGTGTATTGGTTAGAGCGTCCACCTCGATGGTGTATTGGTTAGAGCGTCCACATCGATGGTGTATTTGTTAGAGCGTCCACCTCGATGGTGTATTGGTTAGAGCGTCCGCCTCGATGGTGTATTGGTTAGAGCGGCATCCTCGGTGGTGTATTGGTTAGAGCGGCCACCTCAGTTGTGTATTAATTAAAGCGTCCGCCTCGGTGGTGTGTTGGTTAGAGCGTCCAACTTGGTAGGTTATTGGTTAGAGCGTCCACATAAATGGTGTATTGGTTAGAGCGTCCACCTCGATGGTGTATTGGTTAGAGCGGCCACCTCAGTGGTGTATTGGTTAGAGCGGCCACCTCGGTGGTGTATTGGTTAGAGCGTCCGCCTCGGTGGTGTGTAGGTTAAAGCGTCCGATCGGTGGTTTATTGGTTAAAGTGTCCACCTCAATGGTGTATTGGTTAGAGCGTCCACCTCGATGGTGTATTGGTTAGAGCTTTTACCTCAGTGGTGTATTGGTTAGAGCGGCCACCTCGATGGTGTAATGGTTAGAGCGTCCACCTTGATGGTGTATTGGTTAGAGCGTACGCCTCGATGGTGTATTGGTTAGAGCGGCCACCTCAGTGGTGTATTGGTTAGAGCGTCCACCTCGATGGTGTATTGGTTAGAGCGTCCACATCGATGGTGTATTTGTTAGAGCGTCCACCTCGATGGTGTATTGGTTAGAGCGTCCGCCTCGATGGTGTATTGGTTAGAGCGGCATCCTCGGTGGTGTATTGGTTAGAGCGGCCACCTCAGTTGTGTATTAATTAAAGCGTCCGCCTCGGTGGTGTGTTGGTTAGAGCGTCCAACTTGGTAGGTTATTGGTTAGAGCGTCCACATAAATGGTGTATTGGTTAGAGCGTCCACCTCGATGGTGTATTGGTTAGAGCGGCCACCTCAGTGGTGTATTGGTTAGAGCGGCCACCTCGGTGGTGTATTGGTTAGAGCGTCCGCCTCGGTGGTGTGTAGGTTAAAGCGTCCGATCGGTGGTTTATTGGTTAAAGTGTCCACCTCAATGGTGTATTGGTTAGAGCGTCCACCTCGATGGTGTATTGGTTAGAGCTTTTACCTCAGTGGTGTATTGGTTAGAGCGGCCACCTCGATGGTGTAATGGTTAGAGCGTCCACCTTGATGGTGTATTGGTTAGAGCGTCCACCTCGATGGTGTATTGGTTAGAGCGTCCACCTCGATGGTGTATTGGTTAGAGCGGCCACCTCGATGGTGTATTGGTTAGAGCGTCCACCTCAGTGGTGTATTTGTTAAAGTGTCCACCTCGATGGTGTATTGGTTAGATTGTCCACCTCAGTGGTGTATTGGTTAGAGTGTCCACCTCAGTGGTGTATTGGTTAGAGTGTCCACCTCAGTGGTGTATTGGTTAGAGTGTCCACTTCAGTGGTGTGTAGGTTAGAGCGTCCACCTCAGTGGTGTATTGGTTATCTAGAGCGTCCGCTCGTTGATATATTGGTTAGAGCTTCCACCTCAGTGGTGTATTGGTTAGAGCGTCCATCAGCATAGGAAAATGTCAGCCGGCCAGTTTCACAAAGAAATTTATACTCACTTGTATTTGTATTGTATTCGTTTTGTACATTATGGTTAAAATCACAATTACTTTGTGAATGATCAACAGGTCACACTGAACATCCAATATTCATGAAAAATACATCAGAACTTTTATCTCCATCAAATCTCGGTCAATCTCTAAACTGAATCGATAAAAAGTTAGGTCAGAGGTTCAACTTTTAGAAACTCATTGTGAACACTCTAGAAGTCTCATTTTACATCGATTCGTCATAAAGGTTCATCAGAAGATTCATCTCCATCAAATCCCAGTCAGGTTCGATACTGGTTAATATTAGGTCATAAGCCAGGTCACTCGGTCATAATTTAGAAAACAGTTGCAAAAGCACGAAAGGCCACATTTGTCATCCAATCTTTATTAAATATCATCAGATTATTTGTCTCCATTGACAATGACAATGACAAATATTTATTGAAAATAATTAGGCCACCGGCCCATAGTACAAAAACTTATATTTAACAAATAGTATATAACTGAGAATGATGTCCTTATCATGTTTTCTTTAACATATATATGAAATATGAAAGGTTTTTTATGATATCAGGATTGTCGTTTTGAAACAATGTATAAACATCATCAATGTTGGTGTCACCTACATACCAATCAAATACAAATACAGTTCTTAATTGATCAAACTTTTGGCAGTAAAATAACATATGAAATTCACATTCAACAATGTTTTTCTTTAACTTTTGAAAACAGTAAATGCATATCCTTAGTTCACGATCAATATTATTGTAACGACCAGTTTCGATGCCAAATTTGAGGTTCGAGAAACGGAATTTAGCAAGAGCTATTCTATATTTGAATGGGATGTCAATCAACAGATATCTGTCAGTATTTAGCAAAGATTTATAGTGTTTGTAATGATGGCAACGTAACGACCAGATGCGTTGATTTGTACATGCCAGTTTTGTTTGAAACAGTCTATCAAGCTCTGTTTGAAACATTTGACAAAATGATTGGCGTTTCCAACTTCCTGTACAATCCAAACATAGCCAAAACCATAGAGAAAAAGTAAGTTTTTGACGTAAGTACCCCAGGTTCTTCGTCCAACATCATCCAAGGATTTTTGCATCAAATAACAATTTCGAGGATATCTGTTATTTGGTATTACTAATAAACGACACCCATAATATAATTTTATTAAAGTATGCACCAATGCCATCAATTCCAGCTAATTTTCCATTTGAGTTCCAAGTTATTTATGACGTTTCCAATTTCTAAAATACTTATTTCTTTATTTAAATCATTGCAATCTTGATTTGCTTCATGTCTATTGTTTTCAAATTAAATTGATTGTGCCCTACTATCATACAGGAGCGTATTAAAGTGATTTTACATTGTTGAGAGATCAACTGGCATTATGTTATGATGTTTTAATATCATTGAATGATTACACTTAACAAGATTCCAAAGTTTCATTGGATTTGTCCTACTTTGAATTAATTTAAGTATTATTAGATTATTAGATCATAGTGACCCTCGCCTTTCGGTATACAGCTTTTTGGCGAGCTACCATTGTTGTCTCATTTCAACATTTTAAGGGGGACTATTATTTCAGAATGTTCCTGTTTTTTATTAATTTCCACTTGCTTTACATTCCTCCCGTATTCTGTTCTAATAAGTGTACATAGAACTATTGTTTCAAATTATTGTATTCTATTTGCCTATTGTGCTTGTTTGGCTTTTTTGTTATATTTTGGTGTTTGAGTTTTGTAGCAATACCGATATGATTGTTGGGCCTCCTCTGTATCTAATATAGGGTATGTACACACATGAGAAGTATATTGACTGTGTTAAGCTAGTAGGTTCTTCGCATATGGTGTTTTATATACATTAAACATATACTCTTTCCCCACTTACCAGTACGTTATAAAATCTGCTGCAAAAAGCGTTTTTAAACACTGAGTTTGAATATGAACACAAAAGTGCAACAAGATGAATTATTGTATAAAAATTATATAATGAAATAAATCAAATGTGGATCATTGACTTAACACAGACGTTTCGCGTAAGTAGGAGGGGTACGCTATGACACTGTTAGTGTGCCCAGCGCAACACTATAATTAAAATGGAGTTTTATGGGTGTGGAAAATGACGTCCCTATTATTAAGATAAAAAAGTTTATAAGAATATAGGTGCTAATACGGTAACAGTGTTTGATGAACAAAAGATAATATTATGGGAGACAACTAATGTAAAAAAAATTGTGGGGAAAAACGAGTTGTCTCTCTTCCTATAGTATATAGTTTGGCTCTGGTGTTAAATTAAAAAACAATGCCGTTTTGGCAGACGACAAAAATGTGTGACGTCATTTCCACGATAGAGATAATCGAAAAAAGCTTATCAATAATGAGTAGGAGGCCTGAAATATCTCCCTCAATACTAAGCCAGTGATAACAAAACAGTGTACAGTCAAACCTGTACTACCGATCACCTGGTATAACCGACCCACTGGTGTAAGCGACCACATTGAACTCCCCCCCGATGTGTTGTAGTCATAAATTAACCTGCAATAAGCGAGATCCTGCTGTCTGCGACCAACGGACACTAAAACCATTCCCTTTTTAATAAAAATCCACGGTTGAGCGACCTTAAATCTAACAGTCAAATAATTCTAACACAACTGTCGCGTGTAAACCACACAGGTTTAAATTATCATCAAGCTATAGGTGTTACATGTAAAATTACCCGAGGTCAAATTCTGCAGACGTGTATTAGAGTGGGTAAAAACCGATAATTGCGTTGTTAGCAGTTTGTATTTAATACACTTTAGCTACAGTTATTTTCTTTGTTACAACTCTCAAATACTGCAGATGTATCACAGTGGTAAAAGCCGATAATTGCATGTTTATCAGTTTGTACTTAATATACTTTAACGTCAATTCTTGACCGTTTTAAATCACCCCGTGGATGGTTTTGGGATTGTTTGTGGATTAATGATGACAATTTTGGTCCGACTTTTTGATCTCTTTAATTGGATCTGTGTTTGTCTTTTGCTTTCTAATGGTGATAGCACGTTTATTTAATCGGCTCTTTTATTAGATTTAATTAGCAAATCTGTGGACACTCAAAGATTTTAAACCTGACAATGTCTTTAAATGACTCCTTAAATAATTTGCTTTTAGATGGACAGTCTTTGAAACACAACACGATCAGTGACTTTTTTAGTAAGAAGTAGTGCTCTATTCTTCTACTGAACATACATGTACGTATCCTTTTCATGTTATAGTTAAACAAAAACATCAAATAATAAATAACAATCAAGTTTGTGATAAAATTTATATATGTTTTATTTATCAACTTACACTTTTGCAATAAATATTATTAATATTGAAATGAAATATAAAATTAGAACAACAACAAAATGTTTATTGTTATTTATTCTTTAATACCAATACATGTACATGTATAATGTAGTATACATAAGACCCAAAAAAAGAAAAATACATTTGTAGCTCAATAAGAGACCACCTGTCTTAAGAGACCACCTGTCTTAAGAGACCACTTATAGCATTTCCCTTGGGTGGTCTCTTAATACTAATTTGACTGTAATTTGAAAACTCAAACTCAAACTTCAAAAACTCGGTATTTATACTGCTTATCTGCTACGCCAGCTAGCGGATTCCCGAGTAATTCCGCTCATTTCCGAACATTACAAAGACATTTATAATTAACATACCCGTCTGCATGTATTTGTTCAAGTGGAAGAAACAATTTTGTCCTGGGAATTTCAGATGAATATATGCTGTCATATAACACTTGCTTTCGGGATATTCGGATTTTGGCAAGGGTCAAAAACAGAAATATTGATAAATAGTAAGTTGTGGGTACATTTTTGGGTTCATTGTAATGTTTATAATTGTGAAAAGTAAGCTCCCAGCATGGGTTTGAATTTTTCACTTGAACCCACTTCTCCTTCTGGTTTGAAAACACTGGTTGCAGAGCTAGGCGTGAAGTTAGAGGTAAATTTGAAAACCAGCTTTCGCGTCCAAGATTGCTTGAAAAAGAGCTGAAAACGTCGTATTTCTGACTGCATCCACAGATTGCCTATTGTTTTGAGAGTCATAGCAGCTGTTAAATTTTACACTAACCCCTGCGTTTTTGTTTGGTGATTTTTTGAGTAAAGGGAAAAATTGCTTTTTTTGTCCTACTTTTTTCATCCCGTTTCAGACCACTTTTGTGGCCAATTCTTTTGACTGAGAGTGTGAATTCCAGTCATTTTCTTATAATTCAGGCACTCGATCACTGATACCGGAAACTCTTTTGTATAATACCAGAATGCTTATTAATAACAATTTTCTGCTGCAGAGGCGTCAGAAATAGTCTGTATGAATGAAATTCTTTTTTATAATTTATGAGCTTATTATGACAATATCAAAGCTATTTATTGAAAGTTTCAACATTTACAAATGGAATAGATGAAACTAATTCACTTGTTGACGATTGTTTATACTGAATAATATCAGTCTATTATTTGTGGAACAAAATTGTTTAAATTCCAAAATCACTCTTCCTTTTAAAAATAATCATTGATCTTAAATTTATCCGTTGCTTAATTTTACTTTTAAGAATTTGTTTTTTGAAGGAATATATGTGTTCTGTACATGTGTCACATATGAATTTAAAGTTTTATTTGTTAGAAATAGTGGAATTTTGGACGATTAGGTTTTCTCTATGAAACATGTATCTTAATCATGCAAGTGACTCGTTTGAGTAAATGTACCAGTGAAACAAAAAAAAAAAACACAAGGAGAATTACTTACCCTTTCTTATGATCGATGTATAACGTGCTACGACTTTCATTGTATAAACAACAAGGATAATTACTTACCCCTTCTTATCTGAATCGATGTATAACATGCTACGACTTTCAATGTGTAAACAACAAGGAGAATTACTTACCCCTTCTTATCTGAATCGATGTATAACATGCTCGACTTTCATTTTAAAGAACAAATTCGCTTAGTTCGATAGCATTTCCAGACTGAACCCTTCTATACCAAGGGTCAAGGGTTCGAATCCCTCGATGAGCGGGTGTTGCCTTTGGGTCTATTTGTATACAAATGGCGCGAGTACTGGTTAAGTCTACAGGAAGAAGACATCGAACGCGATTGATTTAACCATTTCCCACATATAGACGCTTTCTGTCGTCTCTGCAGCAGACAACTTTTGAAATAATTGAGACAAACGAGCAATTTCTCCTTTAGCCACAATGTTTTTGAACTTTTTTTAAAAATTGTCTAATTAATGGAGATGTTTCACGTTTTTGTCAATAAGTTTTCAAAGTCGCCTGCTGCAGCTTTGTTGTATATGAGAAAGGGATAAGCTAAATACTTGTTTCGCAATGACTGACAAATAGACCAGTTTAAAAAATGTATAGATTATCCACTGGTAACGACCTGTTTTGTGTATTGAACTTTACTTCCTAGTTGATATAGGACGATAGTGTGTAACGTTTAATCAGGTAATGTCTGCTTTGTTTATTATTTATTTATCTGTTATAACGTTAACTTGTATACATTGACTACTAGCAGCTAACATCTTACATTTCCGGGGGCTACTACTTTCGCCCTAACTATAATCATATGTCTCAAGGTACACCAGCTCTAGGATAACGCCTTTGTCTCCTTTTAAAAAAGTGTGTGAATGTGTGTATGTGTGTGTGTGTGTGTTGGGGGGAATGTATTTGCCTATTTTAGTTCAATGTAGCAAAAGTAGACATTTCTCAATATGTGCATTTTCTCTGTTTGCTACATATGTTTTAACTCTCTTCGCTAACTTAACGTTTGTCATCTGCTGCAATTGTGTGTATGAGGGAAAGTCTTCAATTTAAAGATTGTCGGGTTATATTTTATAGACAATGCAAACAACAGTTACACAGAAAACTTTTAAACACATTGTAGCGAAAGTAGAAGCATATCACTCTAGAGATTACTTTTCTCATCCAATCATCAAGAAATCTAAATATAGCATTTTCCTTTATTAAATATTTTACAAAGTTTGTTGATGTGCATCTGGTCAAAAGGGTATTTCACGCAGGTGAGCTATATAGGGTCATTCTGACCTCTTGTTATAATGATTTGTGATTTGAGAAACTGTTTACGGCAGTTGCAGTACATGTCCAAACAAAATAGCCGTTAATACTATAGTTGTAGTTGTAAACAATGTACATTAAATGTAACGTGATACTTTGGTTGTAGGTTCTATTACTAACGACTAGATCCTTTTTTACAACAACTTAAACGTACAGTATTGGAAAATATACGCTCAGGGGAAACGATGTAGTTACAACCGTTTTGCATGAAAGCATGGAATAGGATATTGGTCCAAAGAAACGCATCATGATCTTATGTAATTTTATGCTTAAAGCACTTAATATACTCAACAGGACATGCCCATGTTTTTGTTGCAATGATTCATAATGTAATGAATAGTGGCCCATTATGCATTTTCGTCATGTTATAATTTTAAATCTGCTTAAACTTACAGTTTTGTTTAAAAATCAAAATTCGTATGTTAGCTTTCACTCTTATTTTCGTCCTACAAAATTCCAAAATTCTAAATATAAATAATCTTTAATAGTGCAGACGGATTATAATTACCCTTTATACTGAGATCAGATCGTTATAAACACTGTGTACGGAGATCAGATCGTTACAAACACTGCAGACTGAGATAAAATTGTTACAAACACTGCAGACTGATATTACATGCATGATATCAGATCGTTTCAAACACTTCAGACTGATCAGATCATATACAAACACTGCATACTGAGATCGAATCGTTACATACACTGCGATAAGCTTGCACTCATAATAATGATATCTGATCTGCATTTAGTACATGTTACATTTTAAATGACTTTCAACAATAATGATTAAAACGCTTCAAACTTTTAAACTATGTCCGGCGTCAGGATTTAACACTCTGTAACAATAACACGAATTTGCAGCAGACGGCTTTTGCAATCATTGTGACACATGAAGAGCAATTTTCTCCTTTTGCAACAATGTTTCCATGTGTATTAAATAGTTACACTTTATTTATATTGATCTATCATATTCTTCTTGATGATACAATGTCGTCTGCTGCAGATTTGTTGGATGAGGAATGCTATAACGCCTGTATTCCAGTCTCAAATAACGTAACCCATTCTAACAGTAATGCTATAACGCCTGTATTATAATTGCAAAGAACGTAACCTATTCTAACATTAATGCTATAACGCCTGTATTCTATAATTATACTTTAAAGTTGTCTGCTGCAGATTCGGTGTATGTGGGAAAAGGTTAACATCACGAACAACGTGTTGTTTGTAAACATGTTTCCATTGCAATCGAATTTTTTTTTAACATTCTTCTTCTTCCAAACCGGTTGTCAGTTCTTCAAGTATGAAATGATCCTTGGTGACCCTCTATCATATACCTACACGCCATCTTGATTGATGGACAAACATTGCCACCAGGTGGCGGGGCTGTTTTGCCGTATCTTCTCCTCTGAAAACCTCTGACCGATTTTCAAATCATTATGTAGTAATGATCCTTGGGTGACCCATGATCAAATGTCTATGTCTGATTTTGAAATATGATACTGGAAATCATTTCTTTGATGACCTATGACATATCGCCCGATGAAAAATGTACGTTATACAGATACATTATTTTTAGTAAATGTTGATACAAATGTCTCACTATGTTAGATTTATCATGTTTGTAAGCTAATCTCTTAAAATCTCATATATCTCATAAATATCTCATCTTTGACCGAAATATTTGATAGCAGTTCATGCTGATGTGTAGGTATTACTACAGGTGGTAGCAACTCATGCTGATGTCTAGGCATTTCTACAGGTAGCAATTCATGCTGATGTCTAGGTATTTATACAGATAGCAATTCATGCTAAATTATAGGTTTTCCTACAGGTAGCAATTCATACAGATGTCTATGTATTTATACAGGTAGCAATCCATGCTGTTGTCTATATATTTATATATAGGTAGCTATTCATGCTGATGTCTGAGTATTTCTACAGGTATGAATTCATGCTGATGTCTAGGTATTGCTACAGGTTCAATTTCAGTGCTCACGGTTTAATACGTCAGATGAGCAAGCATAATTTGAGTACCCTACGAAGAAAAATAAGCTTATAATCTGAACCTTTTTTCTAAACTTGTAGTGTTTGACATGATCATTGAATATTTCCACTCTATATGCTGAGATAACATCGTCATACACTGGTTAATCCAGGACATTCCAGCTATACGCTGAGATTACATCGTCATATCCTGGTAAATCCAGGACATTCCAGCTATATTCTGAGATAATTGTCATACACTGGTAAATCCAGGACATTCCAACTATACGCTGAGATTACATCGTCATACCCCGGTAAATCCAGGACATTCTAGTTATATGCTGAGATAACATTGTCATACACTGGTAAATCCAGGACATTCCAGCTATATGCCGAGATAAGATTGTCATACTCTGGTAAATCCAGGACATTCCAGACTTACGATGGCAAAGTACTGATGTATTGTAGCATGCAGTTCTTTTCTCAAATTGCTTCTGGTTGACATTGTTTTTGGCTTTTTTTTTACCTGCCCAGATGTGTCAAAAAAGTGATATGACATTTTATCTACTAAGCATTAATGACTAAAAATTTAATTCAAAAAGATTAACGGCGTACACAGAATGGTGCTTCATTTTGTTATAAATAGTATAACAACATTACAGAAGAAAATTGTATAAATGTACAGGAGACCGGAGTTCAATGCCCGGTCGGTTCAAACAAAAGAGTTTGAACATAAGTATCGATGACTTCTCTTCTTGGTTCTAAGGGTTCAGAGGGGATACCATTACGACTGATGCATCGGTGACGGATACAAACTACCGGTAGTACTGGTGAAATACTCTGAAAAAAACATTATTTCACTGTTGAAAACGATGTTAAACGCAATTGAAAAAGAAACAAACAAAATACAAAACATATGCAAAACGTGCACAATCCCTGATATCACAAGCAGGTATCATAGAGTTTAATGGTTGTTTATTGCCACGACAACAATGCAGAAACACAAGCAGTTAGACATTCTTGACAATAGACAGGACAAACTCGATAAATGGAAACGTAAATATTGAATATATATAGACCATTGTTGAAAATGAAGAAACTATGCAAATTTCAGAATTGCCATATTGTATTAAGGTTGTCTGCACTGCTCAGGTGCATAATAATGTGACTACATTGTGGACAAGGAGCACCAAAGCTGCCTTCTTATGGTATAAACCCAGTTCCTGAAACAGACAAGACTCGGACTACTTTTAATCAGAGACTGTTTGTAAATATTGTTCACAAAAAGAAGCTTTATTCTCACAATATAACTAAGTTCGTTTTGCATTAAATTTGTATTGTAGTTCTCAAGATGTTATAGTGTTCATGTCGAAGCAGACAATTCCTCAAACATTCTCTCTCTCTCTCTCTCTCTTTCTCTCTCTTGCTCTGTCTGTCTGTCTGTCTGTCTGTCTGTCTGTCTCTCTCTCTCTCTCTCTTTTTCTCTCTCTCTCCCACTCTGTCTGTCTGTCTCTGTCTCTATCTCTTTCTCAATCCCTCTCTCCCTCAAATATCCCTCTGTCTCACTTCTCTCTTTCTCTCTTAATTTTTCTTTCTGTCTCTCTGTCTCTCTGTTTTTCTCTATCTGTCTCTGTCTTTCTCTGTCTCTATGTCTCCCTCTTTCCCTCTATTTCTCCCCCCTCCCTCCCCCTCTCTATCTGTCGCTGTGTATGCCTGTGTGTCTTTCTCTACGTTATTTTCTCTGTCTCCGTCTCTGTTTCTGTCTCTCTATCTCTTTGTATGTCTGTCTATCTGGCTATATGTCTCTCTCTCTCCTCTTTCTTTCTCTCTCTGTCTCTCTCTCTGTCTTTCTTTCTGTCTCTGTCTCTGTCTCTGTCTTTCCCTGTCTCTCTCTGTCTGTCTGTCTCTCCCTGTCTTTCTCACTGTCTGTTTGTCTGTCTCTTTCTCCCTCTCTCTGTCTTTCTCTCTATGTCTCTCTATATGTATCTATATGACTCTCTCTGTCTCTCTGTCTCTCTGTCCGTCTCTATTTCTCTTTTTTATCTCTCTCTCTCTCTTTCTCTCTATCTCTCTATCTCTTTATATATATATATCTCTCTCTTAATGTTGTATATTCAATTGCGTTTGTTAACGAATGTTTTTGTTATTTTGAAATGATCTTCCATTTGGGAGAAAATAAAGAATAATAACAATTGCCGGGTTTTTTGCACGTATCAAATGTTCTATAAATCCTGCGAAATAAATCAATAGATATTGCTAAGCTGAAACAATTACGGGTAATTTGAATTTAAATTTAAATGTAGAATCAAATTTAATGAGTTTATTCAATCCACAACCAAGTGTAATCTTTTACACACTTGTAAACCAATTAAAATAATAACTAAAATATGTGTAATGAGAATTGCGTAGATAACAAGTATAAGTATAATATTTGTTAACAAAACTGTTAAACTCTCCTTATTACGACAATGTTTTTTAAGTTATGTCGACAGATGCATCATTTCATGCGGGGTAAAGAGCAACGTTAAAGAACCCATTATCATTATTTGGTGGATATCGATATAAAATGATCGCGTATGTAATATGATATATAAACACTTCCTTGTTTTAACCCGTACCCACATTAATTTATGGATATTTTCAATATGTTCACATAAATGTTTTCAAACTGGTCTGCTGCAGATCAGTTGTATGTGGGAAAGGGTAAAGGGCTCCGTCTTGGTCAAGTGTTATTTGATGACCAATCGTCTAAGATTCGATCCTTAGTAACAGCGATAATGGTGGGGTGCCTTTGTGAAAACACATTTCCTAGTTACTCAACAAGTAAAACTAAAATAAGGTGAACAAAATAACCATACAAACAAAAAAAATCAATCATTTATTATTTGTTATGCTATTATACAAATTTAAATATGGAGCTACTTCAGCCTTTCCCACATACAACAAATGTGTAGCAAATGACTTTGAAAACATACAATAGACAATTTCACTAAATGAAATTACATTTATACGTATTGATAGAATTGAAAACAATGTGGCAACATCAACGTTTTTTCCATTTGCCACAATGATTTCAAAAGTCATCTGTTGCAGATAATTCAAAAGGCGTGCACAATTTGGAAATGGTTAATTGGCATTTGACCAAATATAATATAACATTGATCCTATTGATTAAATGGTTTTGAAAAGAAAAAGATGGACGTTTGTTTACATGTGAGTGAACACTAAATACTCGCCGAATACTTTTTTCAGATATAAAGAATATTAAACAATAAGTCTCAAAAATTAATTTTATAGATGAGATAAAATACATCTGTCAGTGAGAAGGGTTAAAAATGTTGGATTTGTTTTCAGGTTGATCATTGAATTAGTATCGTACACCAATGCTTATTATCTATAAAACGATTGCGGAAGACTAAATCCTATATACTTAACATATCTTTACACTCAGACTTAGGTATTTTGGAACTGAGCTCGCTTTATGACACTATTCGATTTCTTTATAAATGTGTGAATACGTGTACCTATTTCCATTAACTTACCTTGACGATTGTGTAAGTACGTGTTCTCATTCCCATTAACTTACACTACGATTGTCTGAATACGTGTACTCATTCCCATTAACTTATCCTGACGATTGTGTGAATACGTGTACTCATTTCCATTACCTTACCCTGACTATTTCGTGAAAAGTGTCCTCATTTCCATTAACTAACCCTCACGATTGTGTAAATATGTGTTCTCACTTCCATTAACTTACCCGGACGATTTTGTGAAAACGTGTACTCATCTTCATTAGCTTATCCTGACGATTGTGTAAATATCTGTACTCATTTCCATTAACTTACTCTGACGATTTCGTTAAACGTCTACTCATTTCCATTAATTTACCCTGACGATTGTGTGAATACGTGTACTCATTTCCGTTAACTTACTATGACGATTGTGCGAACACCTGTACTCACTTCCATTATCGTACCGTGACGATTGAGTGAATACGTGTAATCATTTCCATTAACTTACACTGACTAGTGTGTAAATACCTGTACTAATTACCATTAGCTTATCCTGACGATTGTGTAATTACGTGTACTCATTTCCATTAACTTACCCTGACGATTGTGTAAATACGTGTACTCATTTACATTAATTTACCCTGACGATTGTGTAAATACGTGTACTCATTTTCAATTATGTTACCCTGACGATTGTGTTAATACCTATACTCATTTCAATTAACTTATCCTAACGATTGTGTAAATTCACACAGGGTAAGATAATGGAAATGAGTGCAGGTTTTCTCATAATCGTCAGGGTAAATTAATGTACCTATTTCCATTATCTTACCCTGACGATTGTGTGTTTATGTGAACTCATTTCCATTATCTTACCCTGACGATCGTGTGTTTACGTGTACTCATTTCCATTAACTTACCCTGACGATTGTGTGTTTACGTGAACTCATTTCCATTAACTTACCCTGTCGATTGTGTAAATACGTGTACTAATTTATATTAACTTACCCTGACGATTGTGTGTTTACGTGTACTCATTTCTATTAACTTACCCTGTCGATTGTGTGAATACGTGTACTAATTTCTATTAACTTATCCTGACGATTGTGTGAATACGTGTACTCATTTCTATTAACTTACCCTGACGATTGTGTGTTTACGTGAACTCATTTCCATTAACTTACCCTGTCGATTGTGTGTTTACGTGAACTCATTTCCATTAACTTACCCTGACGATTGTGTGAATATACGTATTTATTTCCATTACCTTACCATGAAAATTGAGTAAATACGTGTACTCATTTCCATTAACTTACCCTGACTATTGTGTAAATACGTGTACTCAGTTCCATTAACTTACCTTGAAAATTGGGTAAATACGTGTACCTATTTCCATTAACTTACCCTGACGATTGTGTGTTTATGTGAACTCATTTCCATTATCTGACCCTGACGATCGTGTGTTTACGTGTACTCATTTCCATTAACTTACCCTGACGATTGTGTGTTTACGTGAACTCATTTCCATTAACTTACCCTGACGATTGTGTGTTTACGTGAACTCATTTCTATTAACTTACCCTGACGATTGTGTGAATACGTGTACTCATTTCTATTAACTTACCCTGACGATTGTGTGAATACGTGTACTCATTTCTATTAACTTACCCTGACGATTGTGTGAATACGTGTACTCATTTCTATTAACTTACCCTGACAATTGTCTGAATACGTGTACTCATTTCAATTAACTTACCCTGTCGATTGTGTGTTTACGTGAACTCATTTCCATTAACTTACCCTGTCGATTGTGTAAATACGTGTACTAATTTATATTAACTTACCCTGACGATTGTGTGAATACGTGTACTCATTTCTATTAACTTACCCTGACGATTGTGTGAATACGTGTACTCATTTCTATTAACTTACCCTGACGATAGTGTGAATACGTGTACTCATTTCCATTAATTTACCCTGACGATTATGAGAAAACCTGCACTCATTTCCATTATCTTACCCTGTCGATTGTGTGAATACGTGTACTCATTTCCATTAACTTACCCTGACGGTTGTGTGTTTACGTGAACTCCTTTCCATTAACTTACCCTGACTATTGTGTAAATACGTGTACTCATTTCCATTAATTTACCCTGACGATTGTGTGAATACGTGTACTCCTTTCCATTAACTTACCATGACTATTGTGTAAATACGTGTACTCATTTCCATTAACTTACCATGACTATTGTGTGAATACGTGTACTCATTTACATTAACTTACCTTGACTATTGTGTAAATACGTGTACTCATTTACATTAACTTACCCTGACGATTGTGTGAATACGTGTACTCATTTCCATTAACTTACCCTGACGATTGTGTGAATACGTGTACTCATTTCCATTAACTTATCCTGACGGTTGTGTGAATACATGTACTCATTTCCATTAACTTACCCTGACGATTGTGTGAATACATGTACTCATTTCTATTAACTTACCCTGACGGTTGTGTGAAAACGTGTACTCATTTCCATTAACTTATCCTGACGGTTGTGTGAATACATGTACTCATTTCCATTAACTTACCCTGACGATTGTGTGAATACGTGTACTCATTTCCATTAACTTACCTTGACGATTGTGTGAATACGTGTACTCATTTCCATTAACTTACCTTGACTATTGTGTAAATACATGTACTCATTTCTATTAACTTACCCTGACGGTTGTGTGAATACGTGTACTCATTTCCATTAACTTATCCTGACGGTTGTGTGAATACATGTACTCATTTCTATTAACTTACCCTGACGGTTGTGTGAATACATGTACTCATTTCTATTAACTTACCCTGACGGTTGTGTGAATACGTGTACTCATTTCTATTAACTTACCCTGACGATAGTGTGAATACGTGTATTCATTTCTATTAACTTACCCTGACGGTTGTGTGAATACGTGTACACATTTCTATTAACTTACCCTGACGGTTGTGTGAATATACTTACTTATTTCCATTAACTTACCCTGAAAATTGTGTAATTTGTGGATGCGAGAGCTTATTAAGAATGGTAAACAAATGTACGCTTAAAATGAGAATGCACGAAGAGATGAGACACACGGATATGTCAGAAAGAATTGCATCTTAATGCAAAGAAATGTACCCGGGTAACGGGTCTGAAGGATGTAGATCAGTCTGAATCTTCATCTCTGAATTTACCAAGACGCAAACTGAAATTAAAACCAAATTTCAAACCATGGTTATGCTAAAACATGCTTTGTTTTGATTTGACTTATTTAAGTAATGATATTAATAAAACTTTTAAATCAAAGTAATAAACATTAACCTTCAGTAAATAAAGCAATAAAACAGAATCCATCAGTATGTAATCTGATCAGTATATTTTCTGTTCACAACCTTGAAGTTGGAAGCCCCATGAGAATGGGTACAGTTAGAAACCTTTAATTTCAAAAGCTCTGTCCTCAGAACATTGGTTTTCGTCACAGATGGCCCTGTTTTTCATTTTAAAAAAATTCCTTTCATGTTTTGTTTACAAAACAACAAGTCTTGCATTTATTTTTCACATTTTAATGGGTACTACTCGAAGCAAAATTTAAAGAGTCTAGGACTCGGGCTGCCCAGGAAAATGAAAGACTGTACGCCCAATGTTATTAATTTTTTCTCTACTTTCAGATAAAAAAAGTCACTGGTGAACTACATCAACATTGCTGTGGGCTGTATAATAAGTTGTGTAAATATGAATTGATATTCGAAGCTCACTATGTTGTGCCAAACCTGTAAGTTGATGCATTGGTATTGAATAAATTAACATACACATACTTAACCAATTCCCCCCATACAAAGATCATGGTCTTTCTTGCACCTCTGCAGCAGGTGACTTTTGAAAACATTGCACATGGTAAAAGAAAAAAATAATTATAATGACCAATCACTCCTTTTTCCACAGTGTTTCCAACTCTTTTTAGTATTAAAACTTTCCGTTTTAGAGGTTTTCAAGATTATGCCCAGATGTGTTTAAAGTTGCCTGCTATAGTTTTGTTGTACAACAAAAAAAGGAAAATCTCTATAAATAAGGTATAATTATTGAATCGAGTTGAAAACATTGTTTCAAAAGGAGAAATTTCCCATAATGTTACAATGTTTAAAAAAGTCTGCTCCAGTTAGGTTAAAATGATAAGATTGAGAAAAGGCTAGACAACAGCTTTGTGACGTTATAAACACCAACATTGCTTTTCAAATAATTAAGATAGTTCAAATGTTTTTCAACTCTTTGTTGTACTTCATTGTTAACAAAGTCGTTTGCTGCAGATGTGCTGTATGTTGGAAAGGGTTAAACCTTGTATCTTGTCGGATACAGATGCCAGCTTTGCAACAGTCATTTTTATAAACATTGTGAGAAAGCTAAGAATACCCTATTTGATAATTTCTTGTTTTTCAACTATTTACTTTCACTATACTACTTGCTTTATTTGATATTAAAACCCAATGGTGTGAGTACTCAGGAAGACGATTCTTTTAGTGTTTCTTATACCTAAAACTACAGAAAAACAAACATCATCTCCCAGTACTCAAACACAGGATTCTGCAAATATGAAACTAAAACAAAAGGTGGAAGAACAAACAAAAGAAAATAACATTTCTCTGTGAACTCAAACTAACTAAACAAAAACTGGCCAATTCACAGTCTACCAACTATACAAAAAAATAAATATATATATCAAAAGAGAATACAGCACTTAAAAAAACAGTGGCTGATCTAAATTCAAAATGTCTTATACTAGAAGACGAAAAACTTCCATTAAGAAATGAAAACATTAAATTGAAAAATGAAAAACCTGAGCTTAAAAGTACAAAAATAGATATAAATTGGCTAGAGATCACAGCCATTAATACATGCATATCTGATATCCGCGATGATATGGCAACATTCACTAGCCAAATCGACACTATTCATGAAAAGCTTCTGCTTACAGCTAAACATTCTGACATATTGGACTTAAAAGAAGAAATACGGGAAACAATAAACAAACATCTTCACTTTATCAATCCCCTAAACGAGAAACAACATTAAGATCAGGACAAAACACATTGACCATGAATACGCTAAACGATGAAACAATAATACAACAGACTTCTAGTCAACCATTGCCAAAACCAACAAACTCGAATACCAAGACAAAACTTTATGACAAACCAAAAGTGTACATCTAAGGGGACTATCTAACCAGAGCCGTTGCTCCTTCACAAATGTCAATGAGAGGCTATATATCAAAATTAAATCTTATCCGGGAGCAAAAATAAATGACATCACAAGAAACCTGTCCACATCAAAGAACAAACAAGATCTTGCCAAGTATGACATTTTCATTATCCACGCCGATATAAACAACATATCTAATGCTGACAACTGCCAGTCAATAATACAAGACTATGAACAATTAGCTCACGCAATTAAACACATAAATGTAAGAAAGGAAATAACAATTTCATCAATTATCAAAAAGAAGTATGATACATTATCATTGAAAACTGTACAAGAAACAAACATACAAATCCAAAAATGTTCTTGTCAAAAGCATCAAAGCTTCTATTTCGAAATGTTTCAACATTCTCCTCCATACTAGTCAAAGTGATGTAAATTTTCACCAGGCCTACACCCAAAGGATACAACCAAATGGTTATCAACAAACCAAATCAACGAATCATCATCACATGTTGGGAGTGCCTCCATGGCAACGATACAACCAACCATGCTTCTAAATACTGATCACCATTATACTGTCACTAACACAACTTCTGATTATTTAAATGATTCACGGAATCATGACACCCTTGATGTTAATAATCCTTCCGGCAATGTTTTATTTTCAAACCAAGGCATGAATTTTGTTTATCTCAATATCCACTATCTCCATCCAAAGTTTGATGAAATAAAAATATTTGTACATAACAACCTTGACATTATATGTTTTGGTGAGACATTCTTAAATGCTAAATTTGATGACAGTGAGTTCCAGCTTAATAAATATAATCTGTTCAGAAGAGACAGAGCTGCAATTGGAGGTGGTATAATATGTTATGTTAAGTGCAAATACCACAGTATACACGGAGATGGCTTAGGGAGAGATAACATTTTAGAGATAAAAAACATATTAGAGGCGATTTGGCTAGAAATAAAAAACACCAAACAAAAACCTTCCATTCTTGGTAATATACATAGACCTCCATCTGCAAACAATGACTGGATAAATTCAGATCAAATCATTATTGTGAGACAGCACTTACAGCAATAATTGACACATGGATTGACGCAATAAATAATAAGAAAGTAATAGGAACTGTGTTTCTTGATTTAACCAAAGCATCTGATTTATTAATAAATCATCCACTTCTTTTCAATAAAATGTTTGAATATAACATAAGAAACAAAGCTCTGGAATGGTTTAAATCGTATTTTGACGATAGATCCCAGAAAGTGTCGGTTGCTGGCAAACTGGCATCATCTCTTCCAATTGCATCCGGTGTTCCTCAAGGCTCAGTGCTAGGTCTTGTCCTCTTTATTATCTGTAGTTGGTTGGTTGATTGGGATTTAACGCCGTTTTAAAAAAAAAATCAGTCATATTACGGCGTTCAGTTTACCTACTCGTGCGTTTCCTGGTTTTCCCACACCAGTACATCACACAACATACTTTCCAACAACTGGCTGCTTTTCTACATAGACTGTTAAACAGCCCAATAATCTATATTAATGACTTACAGATGCAATTACACGTCACATCAACTGACTTGTTTGCAGATGACACAACTTTCAGTGCAGTTGGGCTTAAAGTGAATGAAGTAATTCAGTCTCTTCAAAGTAGCCTGAATACCATAGATGAGTGTTGTGGTGTCAGAAAGATTCAATGATGCCAAATCCACAAAAAACAAAAGCTATGATAATTTCACCAACTAATAATATAAAACAATCACTAGAATTCAATAATAACAATAACCTTGTTTTTCACAATCACAGCATTTTTTTCTTGAAGTCAAACAACTACTAGGCATACAAGTTAACCATAATCTCAATTGGAACATCCAAGTTATACAAATACTCAAAAAATGCAATTCTTTACTTTACCTTCTGCTTCGAATGAAACGCTTCTTCAATATACATGTGCGAAAACTCTTTTACAAGGCCTACAATTTGCCTCATATTGATAATTGTTTACAATTTGGGGTAACTGTTGTGACAAACTTTTAAGCAATATGTATAAATTCCAAAAAGAGAGCTGCAAGAACTATCATGGACATATGACACACCAAGTGAGGAACTCTTTCAGGAACTTAAATGGATGAAATTTCAAGATCGAATTACATACAAAAAGGCTATACTTGTGTACAAATCATTTAAAAAAGAATTCCGGGAATATATGACTACTCTATTCACATCATCAACCAATACACATTTAAGCTTACACTTAGCATTCCTAAACCTAAGATATAATTTTATAGAACATCTTTGGCCTACTCAGGACCAAAATATGGAACCAGATTCCACTACATGTCAGGAACTGTGAAAATTTAAAGAAATTTAAATCAACATATCTTTCATGGTGGCATAGTGGTGGACATCTTTTACTTGATTAAACTATCTCACATAACAGTGCTGGTTTCTTGAATGCAACATTTGTCTATATAAATATGTGCATGATACCTTATTATAGTATACGTATATATTTGTAAATGTGTTAACAGAGGCCCACAGGGAGTACTGGGCATGACCAACTGTGCAGCCTCTATAAATAAAGTATTAATTATTATTACTATTGTTAAAATTATTCAACCAAGTACTCCAAATGAATTATTTGATTCACTGCACTACAAATAAATGTAAACAAAGTACTTTTGTGGATGTTCGTGGTTTGGTATACATAGAGATGCTGTGTTATGTACAGTGTCTGGCTATATTTTGAATGCAGTGAACTAAACAAAGTACTTTTGTGGATTTTCGTGTTTTGGTATACATAGATATATTATGTAATGTACGGTGTCTGGCTATCTGTTGAATGCAGTGGACTGAATGATGTATTCCGAGTCCGCAGTCAATTAATTTTACAATGTGCAAAATCAAAATTATGTTGTCATTATGAAATATGAATATATTCGTTAGATGATTTATTATCATTATTCAATTTTCAGTGATAACAATAAGACTGTTAGTGTACCTAAGCTGCTTTCAGACAGGTAAAATCAATCTTCTTTGATCCGTTTTTAACCCTTTACTAGATACAAAGTCCGAAAGGGAACCTAAACCCTTTCTAACACACAACTAATATTCAGCAGAAGACGAAACGACCAAAAAAGTAAAGGTATATTAATTGAAAAAAGTTGAAAATATTGTGGTCAAAGGAGAAATTGCTCATTTTGAGTATTTTTTCTTTTATCAAAATGTTTTAAAAAATTGTCTGCTGCAGAGGCGTTATACAGCGTCTATATGTGGGAAAAGGTTAAGGAAACAATTTCGTCTTTTCCTATAATATTGACAAGCCATTTCGAAATCATACTTTATGAAATTGTAGATATGTATGTTCAGAAAACAAGTTGTTGCAACACAGTTATATTTTGTAGCAACATGGTTGAATTTTGATGTCGGACCTAGAGGTTTTGAGTTTTTTTTGTCGGTAAGCAAGTTTATATTTAATGTTTTTTCTGGACATTTTTCCAAATAGATGGCACTAAAATACATTTAGTATTTATTTAATAAACAGTCATTAGCCCTTTCCCAACTGTAGGCCAATACAAAAATTGTATATAAATCTGAAGCAGAGGATTGCATTTACTACTTTTCCCACAATGTTTTCAACTCAGTTCCATAATTATGCTTTGATTTATATGGATTTTTCCATATTCTTTGCACAGATGTTTCTGCTGCAGAATTGTTGTATGTGGGAAATGGTTAAATACCAACTATTTGTTTAGCTCACCTTAGCACCAATAGAGGGTTGAGCTAGTGTGATGACTCGCTATAAGGGTTTCGTCCGTTCACATATTCCATTCCAAAAACTTCTCCTCTTAACCCTTGAACATAAATCAAAATAATTTCGCATAAATGTTTCTTATGAGGTCCTCTTTCATAGAATTGAATTCAACTCTCGTTGCTTTGAAAACAGACAGAAATCTTCATGTTCAAAAGTACTGGCCTGATTTGAAAATAATTTGGCACGTTGGATGACCCTCTACCACATTTGTTTAAATAATTCTGTCATCTATTCCACTGGAAACATTGCAAAAATGAAAAGGAAACAGATTTAAAAAATCTTCTCGTCAAATTGTTCCGATTCAGTATTTGAAAAAGGATTGCAGTCTTGTGTCTGGCATGAACACTTTAAAATCATCTTAAGGTATGCAATAATGTTCTCGATGCCACATGCGGTAAGCTCGACACAGCTGTCACAATGGCGGATCGCTGTATGTACCGCGTGACACGCACAAGACCCAGGCCTGTACATGAAATGGCACTTAGAGGTAAAATATCAAAATGAATACTGTTTGATAGGACTGTACCTTGTCCGGTCCGCATCTTAACCATGCATTAAAAGATTTCCAAGAAACTTGGCACAATCTTTCACCATGATGAGGCGGCTTATCGCACACAATACACCAGGCATGTACCTCAAATATCAACGTCACGCTTAGATGTCAAAGATTAATACTGGGCACACATGTTCACCATGAAAATGTGATGATGGAAGAAGTGAAATCACATTTTGGAAAAAGGAAACCGTTTTCGTTTAACCCTTTCTTACTTGTAGATGCGTTTTGACGCATATGCATCAGGCACCTTTTGTCACTACTGTGCTTAAGTTGCTGTGTCAGCTACAATTATTTGTTTGGTAAATTTCTCAATAAGATCTAAACAAAAACTCACTTTCCTATGGTTTCTTATTTTTTTGTCCACTACTTAAATCCTTCTCTACATAATTAATGTCCACATTCCAAAAGTGGGATTGAAGTACCAAAACACAAACTATTCCATTAATCATTAGATATTAAGTTTAATGATTTAGTATTAAATGGGGATATGTACATGTGTCTTTTCGTGCTTGTGTCAATATGTAAAATTATTCCTATGTTAAATATGTCTGAGCCATAGACAAGAAATGATGTATGTTAAACTTAAGAATATATGGTATCTCAAAAATAAAATATAAATGTTAGGTTGTTGTGTTTTTGACATTTTACAACCACTTTGGTATCGCACAAGGCCCTTAATTAACTCCTATCAGGTCAACTATGTGTCAGTCTGTGTTGCAGTTGCATGGAAGATCACTATTTCGTTAACAAAACATTTGCAAGGGTGCTTGACAATTATGTTGCCTGTGGGTATCTACTTTAAAAAATGTCTTGTCCCGATTTGAAAATGATTTGGTAGGGATGTTCCTTTAGTGAAACTCTACCTTGATTGTTCCAGTTATTATGTTCTGTTTTAAACATGGCCACCAGGGCTTTCTCTTATATGTATTAATTTAAAACTTTAAAAAATGTTCTTGTCCAATAGTACTGACATGATTTGATAATAGTTTTTAGCTCGTTTGTTTTTCGAAGAAAACATGTCAGGCTGTCGTCGTCATCTGCATCGTCTGCGTTGTAATCCAATTTTAACCTTACATCAAAACTCAAAAAGACATTCAACACATTAAAATAAAAACTTAGTACACATGTTCATAGGACCAATACGCATGTCTATACCAAATCACATAACTTTGGTTTCAATAGTTATTCAGTAATGCCCCCTTTTCGACTTAAAAAAAAGCAGACAAGCCTTTGCGTTCGCTTGCAACGCTATGGTTAATAATTGTCTCGTATACACATAGTTGCCATAGGGGCTTGTTCACCTTCGCACTCTGCAATAATGCCATTTGGCGAGCCAATATTCGCAGGTAACTGACATATAACCCATATATCCTATTCGGCCCATTGGTGGATAATAAAACAAACACAAACAAACCGAAAATTTAACTTTTATTGTATGTTTGAATCCAAACTATAGACTGATGTCTCGCAGCAGTTTGACGTTAATGACCAAATTTCATGTATAATTTTTTCGAAATACGCCTCGTAAATAGAATTTCTCATTCATTAATAAACTCGTGAACTAAGCAAGCTATTACGCTTGCCAATGCTCGCTGCATATCATCTTATTAAACTTGTTGATTAAAAGTGATAATAGATAAACAATCACGAAACATCCTCTATATAGTTAAATGTAGTTAAAGGTCAGCAATATTAAATTGGGTCACACCATAACTGCGTACATTTATTGCTTCTGACATAAATGTGAGACACAATATTTCGCCAAAGAAGTATGTGACTCTTGTCAAAGTTCTATTTAATCAGCTGAGTGATATAGGATTGTCATGGTTTTCTTGTTGCCTAAATATTTTCAAAGCCGTCTGCTGCAGATTTCTTGTTATGTTGGAAAGGATTAACACTATTATCTGTTTTTTGCAGTTGAATGTGCAGCACCTTCATTTACAGTACCTGTGTCTGCAACTGCGGCAGGGTCGGTTGATGAAAATTCGGCGAAAGATGTCTCAATTCTGACAGTAGAGGGTGAAGACACAGATGGTGACACACTGACTTTTTCATTGGTTAGCCAGACCCCTACGTCACCCCCGTTTTTTTTGGACTCTTCTACAGGACTGTTAAAAACACCAGCGGGATTGGATGCGGAATTCAGTCTTACATACAACTTTACATTCGGGTATATATACAAGTACAAGTTTCTACTAAAAACTAACTTTGAAAGAAACCCTACCTCACAAGGTTTGAACCAGTAATTACAATCATGATGACTCTTGCAACATGTAAACATCTACTGGAGAAAATAAAGTGAGGTTAACTCTTTTCCATGAACACAATTGTTGATTGGAACAACTTTGAAAACGTTTATGCAAAGATGTAGACAATCTCTGAAGATACATGTATGCAAAGATGTAGACAATCTCTGAAGATACATGTATACAAAGATGTAGACAATCTATGAAGATACATGTATGTATAACCATTGAAATAAATAATGACGCATTTTGCCACAATGTTTTCAAAAGTCGTCTTCTGCTGATGCATCTGAATGTGTGTACATGTGGGAAAGGGTTGAATGCAATTTATTCTATGACCATCAAAAACGATAGAAAGTACTTATTTTTAAGATGTTTTGCTTTTCCCACAATATTTCAATAGATCTCAGCGGTAAAGTATTAATTTCTGACAGTTAAAGGGTTACCTAGCAATTAACCCTTTCCCACATACAACATGGACATGAAGATTGAGGTTTGTTTCTCAGGCCTTTAACAGATTAAAATGACTGTTTCTTAACCTTTTCTCACATACAACATATAAATGAAGATTAAGGTTGTTTTCTCAGGCCTTTAAAATATCAAAGTGATTGTTTCTTAACCTTTTCCCACATAAAACATGGAAACGAAGATTCAGGTTTGTTTTCTCGGGTCTTTAACATATCACAGTGACTGTTTTTTAACCTTTTCCCACATACAACATGGAAATGAAGATTAAGGTTGTTTTCTCAGGTCTTTAACATATCACAGTGACTGTTTTTTAACCTTTTCCCACATACAACATGGACATGAAGATTAAGGTTGTTTTCTCAGGTCTTTAACATATCACAGTGACTGTTTCTTAACCTTTTCCCACATACAACATGGAAATGAAGATTAAGGTTGTTTTCTCAGGCCTTTAGCAGATCAAAGTGACTGTTTCTTAACCTTTTCCCACATACAACATGGACATGAAGATTAAGGTTGTTTTCTCAGGTCTTTAACATATCACAGTGACTGTTTCTTAACCTTTTCCCACATACAACATGGACATGAAGATTAAGGTTGTTTTCTCAGGTCTTTAACATATCACAGTGACTGTTTCTTAACCTTTTCCCACATACAACATGGACATGAAGATTAAGGTTATTTTCTCAGGCCTTTAACAGATCAAAGTGACTGTTTCTTAACCTTTTCCCACATACAACATGGACATGAAGATTAAGGTTGTTTTCTCAGGTCTTTAACAGATCAAAGTGACGGTTTCTTAACCTTTTCCCACATACAACATGGACATGAAGATTAAGGTTGTTTTCTCAGGCCTTTAACAGATCAAAGTGACTCTATCTTAACCTTTTCCCACATACAACATGGAAATGAAGAATCAGGTTTGTTTTTTCTCAGGCTTTCAATAGATCAAAGTGACTGTTTCTTAACCTTTCCCCACACAAACTGACACCTTTGCAGCATACAGGTATTGAAATTATTTCGACAAAAGTAGAAATTGTTCCTTATAAGCAATTTTAACTTTTGTCACATTGTTTGCAATTATATTTAACAATTAAACTTCGATTTATAGAGATTGTCCATATTTATTTGTCTAGATTTTATCAACGTCATCTGCTGCAGGATTTTTTCATATGTGGGAAAGGGTTATACAAGATCACCTGTCTATGGTCACTGTTCGTCTACTATTATGGCTATGCCAATTTCTTGACATATGCTTTTCCAATGATAACTTTTAAAACCAAATAATATTGTGCAAAATGTTGCATGCCACCAATTATATTTTGTATATTTTTGTCCATTGCGTGCCATATTTTTTATTTTGTATATTTTTGTCCAATGCATGCCAATATTTGTATTACACCCCAACAGACGAAGTTTGAAGGAGAGGGTGTATACTGGAGTTACCCTATGGTCGGTCGGTCGGTCAGTTCCAATTTTCCTTATCCAGAGCATAACTTGAACACTACTGGATAGAATTTGATAAAATTGTAGAGGAATCACAACTATATTTTACCTTATTACAGAGTTATTGCCCTTTGTTACCTTTTATTTTCCGGAGAATAACTTGAAAACTACTAGAAATAACATAATAAAACTTCATACAATTGCATTAATTTGAAACTACAGGACATGATACAATTATTTAATAAAGCTTCACACAAAGGTATAGCACAATGCGAAGAAGTGCATTGTTGTTGCTCTTTCATAATTTTGTCTTGTCCGAAGATAACTTTTAAGCTACATGATGGAATTTAATAAAACTTCAAACGATGGTAGAGCACAATGAGAGGTAGTATATTGTTAAAGAACTTTAACTCTATTTTAAATAACTACAGTATCATTGCACTTTGTTACTTTTTTTTTTTTTTTGTCTGGAGGATAACTTGAAAACATGGAATCAATGTTAAAGCCTCATGAGAGAGAGTGCAGTGTACAAAAAACATACCTATATGTTAGCCAACTTGCCCTTTTTTACGTCCTATTACTTAAATAATTAGGGCGGCGTTCGGGGGTATTAAATCACATTGAGTGATAGCTCTATTTTCGTATGTTTTTGTCAAATGCCACCAATTTTATTTTGTGTATTTTTGTCCAAATGCATGCAAACATTGTGTTGTATATTTTTGTCAAAATAAAAAAAATCAAAAAAAAAATCACTTTGTTCTCTTCCCAACAGTATTCTCTAATTTGTTTGGAAATTATTTTTTCTGACTTTTTTACAGGGCTTTTCTCTCAATGATGTCTGTAATTTTAAATGTTTAATTATATTTAGCTCACCTGAGCACAAAGTGCTCATTGTTTGTCATTGTTATCGCCATATGGCTGGGGTCAGTCGTGCGTTGTGCGTCCATCAACATCTTCATCCTATCAATGTACTCTCCAGAAGTACTCCCCAACCCAGGCCCCTTCTCTATCGAGTACCCCTTTTCAACACTATTTTCTTGTGGGTTACAATATTGTAGTTTCTCTTCCTTTATTGTAGAGTATCCGATAGTGTTACAACAGTGAACAGTGTTACATTTACCTTGAACATCAATGACATCAATGAGCCTCCTGTGTTTCAAGGAACGCCATACAGTGCGTCCTTATTGGACTCTGTTAGTAATGGTAAGTGGTCATAGTTCACAAAAAATGCTTTTTCAAATTGAATTGAACTGTTTACCACATACATATGCATTTTGGTTGACGCATGCAGATCGGTTTTGTCTCGCTGCGATGAAGTAGCGAAAGCGAGACTCAGGCGTTGCTTTTCTGTCGACGGCGGCGTCAAACATTTGCGTTTAGGTCAACGTCAAAGTTTCGTTTTTCTTTTATAATTTGTATCAATAAGTGCTGGTACTAGGGCTTTCATATGTGGCATATAGTTACATATAATACCCTTCGTCAAATTGTATGCTGAATATGCAGAGTGTGACCTTCATTTTGGTGTAAAAAACATGACTTTGGTGATTTTTGGTGGATTTTGAGATTTGGACAAAGCTTCTCCATTTTTAGCTCCACTTGCTGAAAGCCAGTCAAGCTTATATCATGGATAGTTGTCCGTCGTGCGTGCGTGCGTCAACTTTAGCTTCAAACTATTTCTCCTCCCTAACAACTTGGCCGATTAGGATGAAAATTCATAGGATGCATTCGCTCAATTTCCTCTCCTAAATTCTCACAAATTGTTTTGATCCATGCAAGTTCTGGTTTCCATTGCAACCGAAAGAAAAAACTTTAAAATTCTTCTCTTTTAACATGTACGGCAGATTTCTAAATAGATTTGTAGAATTGTTCCTTTGATGAACCTTTATCAGATTCCTTCAAGCCACGTGGATTGGCCGAAAAGCATGGCCGCCAGACTTCGGGGCTATTTTGTCTTATATGGCTATAGTGAAAACTTAAATAATCTTCACCTCCAAAAGTGTACGGTCGATTTTCAAATAAGGTTATAAAAATGTTTCTTGGATGACCTCCTATCAGTTTCCTTCAAGCTATGATGATTGGTCGGAAAACATGGCCGCCAGAGGGCGGGGCTATTTTGCTTTTTATGGATATAGTGAAAACTTAAAAAATCTTCTCCTCCGAAAGCCGATTTTCAAAGATGGTTGTAGAAATGTTCATAGGCTGACCCTGTATCAGTTTCTTTCAAGCCATGTTGATTTATCTAAAACCATGGCCGCCAGGGGGCAGGGCTATTTTGCCTGATATGGGTTACAATTTGGGTATTTTCAATTTTAAACAATGGACGGACACTAGGGGGCGGGGCTCTTTGGAGATTTGATCTTTGCCTAATGGCAGTTGAGCAGAACGTTTACCTGCATCAAATCTTGGACATGTTCGAAACTAGGCAATATTAGGATAAAAACTAGGTCAGTAGGTCAAATTGAAGGGAAATATCGTTAACACTCTGTTGGCCACATTTTCAACATGAGCATGATAAAACTTTAACATACTAGTTGTCTTGATGATATGTAAGTCAAGCTCGAACATGGGTTATGTTGGATCAACAAATACAGTTAAGAACATCATGAAATTGACATTCTGAGCGGAACGTGATTGGATCGTGAGCGTGATTGAAACGCAGTTGCAACGCTTTAAGAGCGGAACGGAATTTTGCGCTCTGAACGAAACAACCATAATGAATGGAAACATCCAATCACATGAATGCTTCGCTTAATTGAAGGGAATTTTTGTATACACTCTGGACATAAGAATTTTGAAACTGTATAAGAATGGTTGTCTTGATGATATGTAGGTAAAGTTTAAAACGCGGATCATTTCGGGTGAAAAAAGTAAGTCACAAGGTCAAATTAAAGGAAAATCTTGTTAACACTCTAGAGGCCTCAATATTTGCTTCCGTAGTTGAAGTTTTTTTCAGAATATTTGTCCAAATAATATCTAGGTCAAATTCGGATATGGGTCATATTGTGTCATAAACTAGGTCACTAGGCCAAATTAAAGGGACATCTTGTTAAGCTGTACAAGCCGCATGTGTGGCCTCAGGACCTTGAAATTGTCTCAGTCTGTTTTTCTTAATTGTATCTAGGTCAAGTTCAAATATGGTTGATTGTTAGTCAGAAACTAGGTCACTAAGCCAAATTGATGGAAAATCTTGTTTACATTCTGGAGGCAGCATTTGAGGCTTCAGCAACTTAAAATGTTGTCAGAATGTTTTCATGAATTATATATATGTCAAGTCCGAAAAAGGTTAAGTTTGGGTCAATCAATAGGTTACTAGGCCAAATTGAAAGGAAATCTTGTTAAAACTCTGGATGCTGCATTTTTAACTGAACATGTTGAAACTTTATCAGGTTGTTTGTATTGATTTTATGTAGGCAAATTTCGAATTTTGGTAATGCTTGTTAAAAACACTAGGTCACTAGGCCAAATAGAAGGAATATCTTGTTAACACTGTAGAAGCCGCATTTTTTGTTTGCTTCAGTAGCTTTTAATTTAGTCAGAAGGTTTCTCTTAATGATATCTAGTCAAAATTTGAATATGGGTCATATTGGTTAAAAACTAGGTCACTAGGCCAAATTGAAAGGAAATATTGTTAAAACTCTGGAGGCTGCATTTTTACTTTGAAGAGGTTGAAACTTTGTCAGAATGTTTGTCTTGGTGATATCTAATCCATGCTCGAATATGGGTCATATCAAGTAAAAGTAATCACTAGGCTAAATAAAAGAAAATATTTTTAACACTCTGGAGGTTGCATTTCGAATCTCTGTCAGATAATTGTCTAATCTCATTACATAATTCAGGTGAGCGATCTAGGGCCAGCATGGCCCTCTTGTTTAATGATCATATTACACAATAGCTCTTTGGAAATCCCACCTGGAACATTCATGACAGTACAGTGTCTTCCTATTGATTGACTGTACTAAACCAACTGTTGCATTCAGATTGTGCAATCTAATAATGAAATATATTTATGTTTACACATATACCAGTTAACTTAGAAGTGTAATCTACCAAAACAGTTGTGTTTTGAATGATTTGCTGGATGTCTATCTGCATTACATCTGTATTATACTTTACTTGTAGTGTCTGTTTAACGAATTTGATTGCAAGCTTCTATTTTGACAGCAAATGTGTATACAAATGAACAGATCAATATTAAAAGGACTAAACCAAAAACAATTTTATAATATATCTCCAAAACGGAGGACAAGCGTGGCCCTGCATCGGTCACCTGATTGATAGCCATGTAGCATATGTGTAACTGCTGATATCGGTGAAAATATAATCAAGAACGTCAAGGAAACTGCTAGGAGTGAACACTGTAAATACAATTTATGAATAAAGGACATTTGTTATGATATCAAATATTTGAACAGTTTGTAAGAGGATCTCCAAAATAACATTCCCGTGAAGTTTGGGCGATATCCGTCTAATGGTTTGGGAGAAGATTTTGTTTAAAGCTAAAAGTTCATTTCCCACTTTTCTGATGCAGCATATGGGTTGAACAAATACGTAGAGGGTCACTAAAGGAACATTTACACTCAATGTTAAATATATCCTGAAATCAGACAAAAACTTGAATAGAAATGGAACTATTATGTTTTGTCATTTTGCCCCTTTTCTGATGCTGTCTGGCTGCCATGTTTTTCAACCAATCAATACGGCTCAAGCAAATATTGTAGACGGTCACTGAAGAAACAGTTTTACTACATTATCTTGGAATCAGAGAAGCAGATTCAGAGAAAAGCATTTTACAGTTTAGGCAGTTTACTCCATTCTTGCTGCTGCAGCAACAACAGCTGTGTTTAAAATGTTTAGCTTTGAACAAATTTGAAAGAGAACCACCAAAGGAACATGTCTGTGAAGTTTTGTTGAAATTTGCTTAATGGATTAGGATGATATGTCATTTGGAGCTTAAAGTTCAATAAACCCCTTTTCTGATGCCGCCTGGAAGCACTGTCTTTCAACCGATCATTATGGCTTTAAGATGTATGAAAAGGGTCACTGAAGGAACAAATAAGCCAAGCACAGAAAAGGACGCCCAACAAATATTCCTTGTTTTTTTGTCCAGTGGATAAGGATGAGATGGAATAAAAGGTAAAGTTCAATATTTGCCTTTTCAAATGCCACCTGGTTTCAATAACTTTCAAACAATCAATAATACTTAAAAACATGAATAGGGTCACTGAATGAACAGTTCTGCTAAATTATCTTGAAATCAGACAAGTACTTTCATAAGAATGTAGTTTTAAAATTGTGGCATCTTGCCACTTTTCTTATGCCGCTTGATTGCAGTGTTTAAAACCACCAATCAGTATGATTGTTTTAGTAGAGAGTTAAAGAATGAACATTTCTACCACATTATATTGGTATCAGACAAACTTATTTAGAGAAGAATATTTTTTAAAAAATCGGCGAGTTTCACCGTTTCTGATCCTCGGCAACTTCTTCGTAGAAAATAAATATACAGTGCAATTCCTTCTTTTGCCACACTATTTCCAAAAGTCGTCTGCTACAGAGGCGTCCAAAAGGTATGTGAGTAAGTGTTGATATCTCAGGTTACTTTTTCTGAATATTTCAGAATAGCATATAAAATATTTTGGCAAAAGAAGATATTGCTCTTTATAAGTAATTTCTCCTTTTGCCACAATGTTTTCAAAAGTTGTTTGCTGCACATGCATCTGCAAGTGAATAAAATGCTATTGAATTATTACAAACAAATAGAGACTTGTAATTTTATTTGGTTACCTAACATAAGAGGATTACTATTTTACCTATCTACCCTTGCTATGCAATTCTACCAAAAATGCTTTCATCGACAACACAAAAGGTCTATAGTTCAACCAACTTTTTCCCACTTGCAACAAATCTGCAGCAGAAAATTCTAGACAAAAATATGGGAAAACTGTATATCAAAGTATGACTATTGATTACCTTATACACAGTGTCAATTCTGAATAGAGTTTCAGTTATGTAAAACAATGTGTCACCTCTGAATAGAGTTACAGTTACGTTATACACGGTTCACCTCTGAATAGAGTTACAGTTATGTTATGCACCGTGTCACCTCTGAATATAGTTATAGTTATGTTATACACGGCGTCTCCCATCTGAATATAATTACAGTTATGTTATACAGAGTGTCCCCTCTGAATTAGAGTTGCAGTTATGTAATACAATATGTTCCCTTCGAAAAGAGTTAGTTATGTTATACACGGTGTCATCTCTGACTACAATAACATTTAAGTAATACAAGATGTTCCCTTTGAAAAGAGTTAGTTATGTTATACACGGTGTTATCTCTGAATAGAGTTACAGTTATGTAATACACGGTGTCACCTCGGAAAAGAGTTACAGTTATGTAATACACAATGTCACATACGAATAGAGTTACAGTTATGTAATACACGGTGTCACCTCTAAATTCAGTTACAGTTACGTTAAACACAGTGTCCCCTACGAATAGAGTTACAGTTATGTAATACACGGTGTCACCTCTGAATAGAGTTACAGTTATGTAATACACACTGTCACTTCTGAATAGAGTTACAGTTATGTAATACACGGTGTCACCTCTGAATAGAGTAACAGTTATGTTAAACACTGTGCCACTTCTGAATATACTAAGATTAATGTTATAGACGTTGTCACCTCTGAATAAAGTTACAGTTATGTAATACATGATGTCACCTCTGAATAGAGTAACAGTTATGTAATACACAGTGTCACTTCTGAATAGAGTTACAGTTATGTAATACACAGTGTCACCTCTGAATAGAGTTACAGTTATGTAATACACGGTTTCACCTCTGAATAGAGTTACAGTTATGTAATACACAGTGTCACTTCTGAATAGAGTTACAGTTATGTAATACACGGTGTCTCCTCTGAATAGAGTTACAGTTATGTAATACACGATGTCACCTCTGAATAGAGTTACAGTTATGTAATACATGGTGTCACCTCTAAATAGAGTTACAGTTATGTACTACACGATGTCACCTCTGAATATAATAAGAGTTATGTTATACACAGTGTCATCCCGGAATACAGTTACAGTTATGTAATACATGGTGTCCCCTTTGAATATACGTACAGTAATGTCATACACGGGGACACCTTTTATTATAGTTTTAGTTACGTAATACACGGTGTCACCTCCGTATAGAGTTACGGTTATGTACTACACGATGTCACCTCTGAGCATAATAACAGTTATGTAATACACAGTGTCACCTCTGAATAATAAAAAGTAGAATTATTGCACAGAATTGATAATTAGTCATTTCTCTTTTTACTACAATCTTTTCAAAGGTCGCCTGCTGCAGATGCGTCCAAAAAGGTCTTCGTGTGGGCATTGTTTGAACAATTAAGCTGCTGCAAATATATCAGAAGTTTGAATAATAGAAATGAATTAACATGTTGATGAATTGTTTTTACAGGATTTCAAGTTTTCGATGCAAATGCAACTGACCCTGATGCAACAGCAACTGTTACCTACAATTTAACATGTGAGTACTGAATCCGTATATTTTACACTATGCAACCCCTTCCCACATACAACAAATCAACTGTTACCTAAATTTAACATGTTAGTACTGAATCCGTTTATTTTATTCTGTTCAACCCCTTCCGACATATAACAAATCAGCTGTTATCTACAGTTTAACATGTGAGTACTGCATCTGTTTATTTTACACTATTCAACCCGTTCCCACATAAAACAAATCAACTGTTACCTACAGTTTAACATGTGACTACTGAATCTGTTTATTTTACAATATTCAACCCCTTCCCCAAAACAACAAACCAGCTGTTACCTACAGTTTAACATGTGAGAACTGAATCCGTATATTTTACAATATTCAACCCCTTCCCACATACAACAAATCAACTGTTACCTACAGTTTAACATGTGAGTACTGAATCCGTATATTTTACACTATTCAACCCCTTCCCACATACAACAAATCAATTGTTACCTACAGTTTAATATGTGAGAACTGAATCCGTATATTTTACACTATTCAACCCCTTCCCACATACAACAAATCAGCTATTACCTACAGTGTAACATGTGAGTACTGAATCCGTATATTTTACACTATTCAATCCCTTCCCACATACAACAAATCAACTGTTACCTACAGTTTAACATGTCAGTACTGAATCTGTTTATTTTACATTATTCAACCCCTTCCCCGTAAAACAAACCAGCTGTTACCTACAGTTTAATATGTGAGTACTGAATCCGTATATTTTATACTATTAAACCCCTTCCCACATACAACAAACCAGCTGTTACCTACAGTTTAACATGTGAGTACTGAATCCGTATATTTTACAATATTCAACCCCTTCCCACATACAACAAATCAGCTATTACCTACAGTGTAACATGTGAGTACTGAATCCGTATATTTTACACTATTCAATCCCTTCCCACATACAACAAATCAACTGTTACCTACAGTTTAACATGTCAGTACTGAATCTGTTTATTTTACATTATTCAACCCCTTCCCCGTAAAACAAACCAGCTGTTACCTACAGTTTAATATGTGAGTACTGAATCCGATTATTTTATACTATTAAACCCCTTCCCACATACAACAAACCAGCTGTTACCTACAGTTTAACATGTGAGTACTGAATCCGTATATTTTACACTACTCAATCCCTTCCCACATACAACAAATCAACTGTTACCTACAGTTTAACATGTGAGTACTGAATCCGTATATTTTACACTATTCAACCCCTTCCCACATACAACAAATCAGCTGTTACCTACAGTATCACATATGAGTACTAAATCCGTATATCTTTCACTATTAAACCCTTTCCACATACATCAAAACAGCTGTTACCTACAGTTTAACATGTGAGTACTTAATCCGTATATTCTACAATATTCAACCCCTTCCCCAAAACAACAAATCATCTGTTACCTACAGTTTAACATGTGAGTACTGAATCCGTTTATTTTACACTATTCCACCCCTTCCCACATACAACAAATCAACTTTTACATACAGTTTACCTTGTTAGTAATGAATCCTTCTATTCTACACAATATGAGCAATTTTCATTTTAGTCAGTTTTTTTAAAAGTATCAGATAGAGTATGAATGTGGGAAAGAGTTAATAGATTAGCAGAGCTGTGGGTAACTATTCCATGTTCCGAACTCTTTATTTGTCTCCCAAACCTTTATTGACCCATATGTAGCAGGCAACTTACGGATTTGCTCATTATGCGTAATTTTTCATTTTGCAACAATTCTTTTTTATTCAATAATTTTGTTTTAAATTTAGGTGATTTGTTTGTTCACTTGAGCACAAAATACTCATTGGGACCTATTGTGATGTCCTGATTTCTGTATTCCGCTGTCCATTTGTCAGGTCGTTTGGATGTCTGTCGTCATGTTTTCATTTTTAAATGTGCTGCACTTCAGAAAGAGTAAACTATAAAAACTTGAAAATACATTTAATCAGAATGTTTTTGCAAGTAGGAATGGGTTAACCTTTTACGTAATGAGATATTTCGAGTGACTTCTGCTTTGAAGATGTCTGATGAAACATTTTGTAAGCCTTTCCCACTTGTAGATACATTGGGCAACATTCTAAACAGTGAAACAAAAAAAGGAAATGCTAATAACAACGTTTCAATAATTATACTTTCGATATTTCCCGAATAACTTCCATACATTAATTGGAAAATAACATCGGTAATATTTTAGGATGTACAAACGTCACTTATATTCAATGCTTTCAAACAAAAATAATTCATAGAATAATAGCGACAAATTCTCTCTTATTTAACATGAAATTAGTAGAATTCAAATTGTTGTTCTTTTTGTAAATCAAACGAAGAAACACTTATACATCTTAACTATGAATGTGACAAGGTTAAACCTTTACTTGAATTGTTTTAAATAAGATTAGGGAACTAGATCCAATTATATAAAAGAAACTAGCTCAGAAATACTCCCCTTCAACAAATTATCTAAGAAATTGACTTACGTTTACCCTCGAACATTAACAATTCCACAAAACAATCCGAATCAGATAAAGTAAGCTGGAAAATTGTAAGATACATGTATGTGTTACAAAGTCACTCTTATATTCTGATATAGATGTATATACGTGTTACAAACAGGAAAATGATTGTTTTTAATTTCTTTGTTTTTGGTCTGTATTTTAAGCTAAATGTCCCTTTATTTTAAACAAGAAGGCAAAGATGTGCCTATTTTACTCACCTGGCTACCATATCCTATATAAAAAAGGTTAACAAAAGCAGAAAGGGTCAATATTGACGTAGGGATTAAACGTTTTATATGCTACGATATATGTGATATTCACCATGTGAAGTTTAGTCGTGAAATGACAAGTTTAGTCCTGAAACCATTTGGTTAACATTTCGCTTAACATTTACTGCAACTATAATGTGTCATACAAGCTGAAGTTTCTTAAGGTGTTTTTTTACCAATAAACTGTTTAAATCATCTTACTAGATCAATCAGATAAAAAACATAGATGCTTAAATACTAACATATATTATTAGTTATTTGGTCTGTTACTGACCAACTACGGAAAAATGGAGGGCCTGTGGAATTTATAGGGGGCGAGGCGTAAACAAACTGATTTATTTCATCAACCATATTTCATGAGCAAAAAAAAATGTGTTTCTTTTCATTTCATTATTAAAGTGGGTTTAATACTAGGAATTAAATACTAGGACCGAATACTAGGAAAATGACGTCACATCAGCGGGTTGACGTCATAACGCTAGTCATTTGGCGCCAAATCTCGTAAATTTCGTTTAGAAATATTGTAAACGTTCAGGACATTTTATAGAAAGACGCCTCAATATGTGATTTCCGTGATTTTGGGATAACAAAAGTGATTTTAAAGGAAGAATCGATGAATGGCGGCCATGTTGTCGACTATTGACTTCAAACAACTGACCCACTATATAAATATAGGGGGTCACCACGTGACTGCTCTTGTCCAATGACATCGCTAGTTTCTAGTGGGAGGCGAAATCATAAGGTTTATTACCTCTAGTTATAAAATCAGCGTGACACAAGCTTTGGAAGGAGAGGGGAAATTCTATTCTCCTTCCAGTTTAGCAGAAGAATGATAGCAAAAACGGGAGTATATAAACAAAAAATACGAAGTAATTTTAAAAGAATTAAAGATGTTTATGATCACGATTGAGCATTATGAAAGTTCACATGTATAGTCAACATATAGCAAGAATTATTAAGACTGTTTTGTTTGTTTGTAATGTCACTTTAATCGTTTTGAACATGCCAGAAGAAAACTGAAAAATAAACAAACGAAATGGTCAAGTCAGTTCCCCAAGAGCAAAGAGCAAAAATCAGTTGGTACGAATCGTTCATCTCGAACGAAACATGAAAAACCGGGTACAAATGATTTTTTTTTTAGAAATCGGATGAAATCGTGAAAACAGCGAAGTATTCATAACGGAAGGAAGCAGAGACAACCTAATTAATCTATGGGAACCGATCACACCTTGTAGTATATTAAATAAGAATGACCCAAATCGCCCAGCGATGACATGATGCATTTACAAATAATAGAAATGGGTCACGTTACGGCCCTGCCTATTACATTGGGTTAACGTTGTGTTTACAGTTTCTAGAATTATACTGTAATTTATAGTAACTAACATGAATCATCATTGAATTTTAAAGATTACCCTTTTATTTAAAAATCTCAATATTGTAAATACGCTAAGTCATCGCCAGAAACTTTTTTCTGGGCTATGAGGAATCGGGTCGTAAACCAAACAATTAGAAAAATCTCTATACATCAAACGTATGATTATTAAATGGAGTTTCAATGTTTTCTTTTGCCACAATCTGTTGAAAGGAGTCTGCTTCAGAGGAGTCAAAATGTGTCTACATGTGGAAAAGGGCAAATCAATAAAAAATAATCCGGATAAGTACAATTATTCCTAATATATTACATACATTTGTTTGAACAATATTAATATTTATTATCATTTGTTTCTAGCTGGAAACTCCCCTGTTACATTCTCACTGAATTCGACCAACGGACTGATTACTGTATCTGATAGCACTCAGCTAGATCCAACATCAACACCATCTTATAGCTTGACTATACAGGTAAACACATAGTTCATAATATTACATCAACTGAAAAATTATGGAAAGATTACCATTTTAAGAATACGCAGACACCAAGGGTATCACAATAGATTATTCCGACTTTTGTTTTCTTAATCCCCCCCCCCCCCCCCCCCCCCAGACGAGCAAATGAAGAAATCAATATTGTCATTTTATAAAGAAGCAAACTAAATGCATAAATAACAGCAAGAAATTGATTTTAAATGGATTGTTTTACAAGTGATTTAGTATAAAATATAATATTTATACCAACTGTTTCACTTTATTCCTGCATTCTTGAATCATATGGTAGGTTTTTTATTGAGGGTAATAAGAAACTTGTGTTTCGCACAGGCATCTGTTACCGAATGTTTTTGAAATTCTATATTTGATCTCAACAACAGCATCAAAAGTACTGAACAGTCTTGATTCATATGGGAGCCCTTTTGATGTGGGTACTAAAGAAGTGGTGTTTCTCAACCATAGTCATTTTTGAGTAAATAGTGTTGTTGTAATTCTGCATTTGGTCTGAACAACAACATCAATAGTACATGTAGCTTTAGTACCCGTAGTCTTGATTCATATGATATGTCTTTTACTGTAGATGCTATTACTAAAGAAGTATTTTTTCTCACAGTCATCTAATAATGAATGTTTTTTGAAATTCTGTATATGATCTCAATGACAGCACCAATACAACATGTAGTTTATGCAGCCTGATTTCACTGGGGTTACTAAAGATGTGGTGTTTCACACAGACATATTTAAATGAAAAGTTTTGTAATTCTGTATATGGTCTAAATTACAGCACAAATACAACATGTAGTTTATGCAGCCTTGATACATAGGGTAGATATTTTACTAGGGTTACTAAAGATGTGGTGTTTCTCACAGACATCTATCAATGAATAGTTTTGTAATTCTGTATTTGGTCTCCATAGTTCTGTAGTCAATTGTGGATACTAAAAATGTGGTGTATACATCTCAGTCATCTTTCTATTAATAAATAGTTTTGTAATTCTGTATTTGGTCTTAACAACATCAGGGGAAACTGTATTATTGGTACAAATGGTAGGTCTTTTAGTGTGGGTACTAAAGAAATGGCGATGCTGGTAATTGTTGAACAAGAAGAGAAATTAAATAGATTATTATGTGCTCACTTGTGCTGAACCGGTGTTAATGGCATGAAAATTCAATCACTCAACCAAAAAATTGAAATAAATTTTCCCAAAATCTGTGCAAGGAGCAAGCAGTCTTCCACAGAAAAATGTGGCTGACGCTTGACTTTTGAAGCTTCCATTTTCATAAGTGATTTTTTCGTCGGCAACTACATACGGATGATAGTGTGCATCTATTTTTAGTTTAACAACATGTCAATTCAAATTTTATTTCGGTCTTCTTCCAAGTCGCAGTTAAAATAACTGTAGTTTTTTATAGAAAATTGGAGCGCTCAATATTACAGAAGAAGTATTATATAAACAAAAATCTCTACATATACATTCAAAAAAGCCGAGCACGCCATATGGCTGTGCAACATTTTTCGCCATTTATAAAACTAAAATACTCTCCAAAACAATAATACCTATTTTCGTCCAAACATAATGAATAAATTAAACTCTGACGTCGCACATTTTCACTAATAAAATAATATTCTTACCTAAGGAATTTCCTAATGAGCGTTGTGAATACGATCTTAAGGAATTTCCTCAGCTAAGGAAACACTCGCGTACTTCTGGAATTTTCTCAGGAAATAACTTAGAAACTTTGTGAATTCGACCCCTGGGGAGAAGCGAAAACCATCATTTCATAGTGATAAATAATTCCCGAGGAATGATAAAAGTTGCTTGGAATATATGAAATGAATAATGCCACCATCTATATTTAATATATGATGTTTTTAAGGTCGCCTGCAGCCGATTTGCTGTATCTATCATTCCTGTATTTAAATTAATCATTCGGGGGGAGAATTCCAGAATCAAAATAAATCATTCATGCAGGGACAGAATTACTGTATCAAAATAAATCATTCAGGGGACAGAATTCCTGTATCAATATAAATCATTCGTGGACATAAATCCTGTATAAAAAAAATCCTTACGGGGTTCATTCCTGTATCAAAATAAATCATTCTGGGAAAGAAAAAAATAATTCAGGGGAGAATTCCTGTATAAAAATAAATCATTCGCTGAACAAAATTCCAGTATCAAAATAAATCATTCAGGGGACAGAATGTCTGTATCAAAATAAATCATTCAGGGACAGAATTCCTGCGTTTCTGTTCTTAGTTACATCAACACGTTCAAGAAGAAGTCTTCTGACTTATATTGTACAATCTTAATTTCAGGCGTCAGATGGAACACTTACAGTGATCGTGACAGTTTCGATAACCGTCAATGGTGAGTTATTTCACATTTCATAGGTATAGTATGTATGGTTAGTCACATACTTGTCATGGGGAGTTGTTATTTCACATTTAATAGGTATATTATGTTTGCATATTCACATACCAGTCATGCTGGGTTGTTACCTGGCGTCATTACAGATTAATTCTTCCTTTATAAGCCATTTCTCTCATCTCCTAAATCCTTTCCAACATACAACAAATGTGCAGCGGGAGTCTTTTGAAAGAGTTTCTATACATGAAGGTATAACCTTTTAAATATGTTTTAAAAAATCGTCTGTTGCAGACATTAGATTGTAAACATTAAAGATAAATGATACAAATAACTTGTGGAGTAGAACATATTATTTACCCTCGCCTTTGGGCATAAACTATTTGTTTCAAGAAAATTATGATATTAAATTTATACGACATAGCATTTGGGAAAGACTCCAAACCAAATCACAAAATTGTTCACACTACGAGGCATTCAAATATAAGCCTGTTGATGCACTTACAGAAATAAATTCCATTTTGATATGAGTACTTTAGGGTTTATGTGGTCATGAGGGATATCATTTTAGTTAAGTAGTTAAAGGGGTGTAATTAAACATCATTTGGAAACATGAGTTGAACATTGAAACTTCAAAACAGTGCAGAAAACATTTTAGGAGAAGAAGCAAACGCTTATCATGAGCAATTTGTTCTTTTCAAAAATGTTTCCTGTTACAGATCCATCATAATTTGCCAGCCTCATGCTTTGATCCTGAACTTGTTCATGCTTTCCCAAAGAAAAACATAGTTTACAGGGATATAGATCATTTTTCATGCTCAACATTTTTGACTTATCACTAAACGTTTTGCCATGAAAAGGAGATTTGTTTGATCTAGCCTTTTCTAAAATAATAAAAACAATTTGATTAAGTGTTGCTGTTAGTAAACAGGTTATTAATATACTGTTTTGCTGTTACATTGATACACAGGAAGTGTAATGGATGAATGCTTATTTTAAAGTAAGAAGTATAATTAAATTAAATAAGTTAAAATATTTTGACAATTTACTTTCAGAGAATGAACAATATTTGACCCAAGTTATCTGGAGTTCTGCATACACTTTTCCATGTTAATTTTATTTATATATTGTGTTAACAGTTTAAACAAACAAGACTAAATGTGTTAATGCGATAGTTTGATTACTTAAGGTGGTGGGTAAAATTAGAAATTTAAATGTACGGGCTGTGCCCAAAATATAACTAAAATTTGATAGGTGATACCCTAAAAATTGCTAGTCGTTCCTTTGAGTTATGATGATTGACTGTGTAGTTGGCATGATAAATCACATTGAGATCCAGGACCATCACAGCCCTCTTTTTAAGATCACCTGAGCCGAAGTCTGAAGGTGATCTATTCTGATCACACTCTGTCCGGTGTCCGTCTGTCGTCCGTCGTCTGACGTCTGTCGTTAACTATTTGCTTTAAACATCATCTTCTTCTTAACAACAAGACCAATTTCAACTAAACTTAGCAGGAATGTTTCTTTAATAGTCTTCTTTCAAAATAGCTCAACGATTCAAATTCAATGGAGAAATTTGGTTGCTGCGGCATCAGAAAGAGTGCAATATGTACAAAATTCTTCTCCTCTGAATCTGCTAGTCAGATTCGTATATCATTTTGTTGAAATGATTCTTGGGTGACCCTCTACAAAAATTGATCAAGCCATACTGATTGGTTGAAGAACATGGCAGTCTTGTCTGATTTTAATATTATTGCACAACAATTTTACTTCATTGGTCTTCTGCTCTAATTTGGTCAAACAATATTGATTGGGTATAAACTCATAGAAACCAGGAGTCATCACAAAAGGGGTAATTTAACATTTAGCTTCAAATGACAACTCCTACAATTTCACTGGACCAATTTCAACTTAATTTAACAGGAATGTTACTTTGTTGGTCCTCTTTCAAAATTGTTCAAAGACATACAAACTTTGGTTTCTGCGGAAAAGTGAAAAAGAATACCCAAACTTTAACTTTCATCTCTGCTAATCACTCAGGTGATCGATTGAGGGCCATCTTGGCCCTCTTCTTTATTGACCCCCTTTCCTACACACCCCTTACACTACTAACTTTGAAAACGGCTAGTTAAAATATCAAAAATCTGTATATAGGAAGGTATCAATATTGAATAGAGTTGAAAACATTTTGGCAAAAAGGAAAATTGCTCGTAATGAGCAATTTCTCATTTTGCCAATTTTGTTTATAAAAACATATGCAAAGAAGTCAAAATGTTATTGTATGTGAAAATGGGTTTGTTTTTAATTGTGATTCATAGATTATGTATATATATGTGTTGACCTCATTTCATTCATCTTTTATTGACATCACTGATGACATCATTATAACCAAGCTGCATCTGATACAACTTTCACACCAGCGAAATTTATATTTTAATTTAATTGCAAACCTCTACAACAGACAGGGCTTTTACAACATTTAAAAAAAGGATATATTGCTTGCTCTCAATAAAGCAATATCTTCTTTTTAAAAAAACACTTCCAATGAGATGATGTTTTCTTCTTAAAAGAGACAACACAGTTATATCTGGTAAACAATTCCTAATTCACCAATATACTTTTTAATTGATTGAGGAAATATGGCAACATCTATAATTTCAGAAAGTGTATGTGGAACAAAGGTCTTTTATATCCCATCATTCTTGTTTTTGTCAGAAAGATGCATTTAGGTCTATATGCAATATAAGGGGACAGTGAAAACTGGTGAGACCGCATAATGCATAAGCAATTTAACCCCTTATCAACAGATATAGCTGCATTATATATGTAACACAAAAGCTGCATTATATATGTAACACAAAAGCTCCAAGAATACAGTTTCTTTATAGCTCACCTGAGCACAATGTGCTTAAAATGAGTTATTATGAATTCCCTTTGTCCGGCATGTGTCGTCCGTTGTCCGTCAACATATCTCGTATGTAACCTGTCGGTCAATTGGGATGAAACTTCACAGAAAACAAGAAGCCTACATTTTTCAGAAATTTCGTATAAAAAATGCAGTGTTTTATTTTGTTAATAACAAGCTGAATTCTTACCGCAAGCACATAACCGCAACCAAATTACTAACCCTAACCCTTACCCTAACATGTTCAACATACATTTGATTTTTTTTCGATTTTAAAAATCAAAACATGGGCATGAATAGGTCTTGTTTTAGTTATTCAGCGATTTTATACGAAATTTCTGAAAAGTGAACAAATTTAGCCTTTCAGGGTAAATACACTGCAACTTCTCAGTTTAAATAGGAGGGTTTCAGTTCATAACATTTCTGAAATCTAACAGTCTGAAGGCTCACCAATATGAGGACATTAATACATATTTAAATTATTTACAGGGCCAATTTGGTGAGTAAATGACTCTTGTCCCTTTTTGATCCATGCATAATTCTGGTTTCTATGACAACCAAATGAAAGAAAAAACAAATTATTGTAGAAATGTCCTTTGGTGACCCTCTATTTCTTCAAGCCATGTGGATTGGTTGAAAACATGGCCGCCAGGGGAAATGGGCTGTTTTGCTTTATATGGCTATAGTTAAAACTTTAAAAATCTTCTTCTCTAGAAGTATCCGACTGATTATTCAATTTTTGTTGTAGAAATGTTTGTTGGGTGACCCTCTATTTGAATCCTTCAAGACAAATTGATTGGTAAAAGAATGTAGCCGCCAGGGGGCGGGGATGTTTTGCCTTATATGACTATAGTGAAACCTTTAAAAATATTATTATGTATAACTATTCCTTGTATGACCCTTTATCAGATTCATTCAATCCATATTGATTGGTCGAAAAACGTGGCCACCAGGGGGCAAGGCTGTTTTTAAAACTGTTCTTTCCCAAAAGTATCTGACTAACTTCAAAGTCATGGGTGAAAAAAACTATCCTAATTATTGACAAACCATAGTGAAAACATTACCTCTAATTACTGATATATACAGGAATGAAAATATTAACTCTTATTATTGACATACTATGGTGAAATAAAGTTTTCTGTAATTATTAATTAAGCTCTTTTTATTGACTAAAAAGTTTTTCTAGTAATTGACATACTAGAGTGTAAAGAATTACCTTTTATTATGTATATACGTTAGTTTAAAAAAAACACATAACAATCAAATTGAGTAATCAAAGTAAAAAACAAATACCTTTTACTTATGTACATGTATTTGCCATACTGAAAAAAACAACAACATATAATTGACTCTTATTATTGTCATACAGGTTTGAACAAATTACCTGTAAAAACAAGAGCACCGCGTACGGCACAGACGCTCGACTGATAGGGAGAAAACAGAAAAACAAAAATAAGCTAAACAAAAAACCTTAACCGGACGACCACGCCGCCGCCGCCGCCGCCGACGACGCCAGGGTCATGACAATAGCTCTCTTTTTTTCAAAAGGTCGAGCTAATAAGATGCATGTCAAGTTAAATTTTCTTATAATGATTGGTTCTAAAAAGTAACAAAATGTCTATTTTGTTTGCTTTCCTTGCTTATAATAATGATGCAAATGATAACATTGGAAACAACTAGATCTATCATATGACTAATATCCCAATATGTTACTCTGTTACAGGACATGGATCATGTATACTATTCATGGTCTGGGCATGGCTGTTTAAATGTAAAATTATCAAAATCACAACAATGTACAAAATATCAAACTGGATTGCCTCTCCTCTATGTATAGAAGAAAGAAAACACTGACCAACCGACACTGTGACCCCACAATACACAAACAGATTCATGGTAGAGGTATAAATAAAAATAAATTGCTCAATTATTCCATCCAAGTAAAACATCCTGTCTCAAAGTTTCTTCTGAATTTTTCACATAATCTGTTCTTTACTTAATGTTTTCAAATTGAACATTATTTAAAAACCTTATCTTTCAAATACAAAAACATATACCTGGATAAGCAAATGTAAGCAACATCCTTATTTATTTCTTGAATGCCATTACTGACTGCATCAATGCCTTGAACCTGGCAATATTCAAAGAACAAGTTTAAATTTTATTTTATTTATTTCTAACTATTTCCCAAACACAACAAATCAAAACTAGAACTATCACTGAAGATGATAAATACCCCCAAAACAGCACCTTGACCCACACCATAACTTAATAAGTAAAAGGGCCAAAATATGGCTTCCGGCTGACCGACCGACAGACAGACAGACCAACACAGTGACTCCTATATACTCCCTCTTCTTCGAAGGGGGTATAATAATCTAAATAAAGAAAATTTGTTTTTGAATTAAGTTTTAAACATTGCAACAAAAGGAGAAATGGTTCATTTTAAATTGACAACTGCAGACAAGTCAAAATGTACTTGCATGTAGCAAATGGTAAAATTGCATTAAACATTAGTAAATTCATGACATCAGTTGCCACAGAGTACCTGGATTTGTGAACTGATTTCCCTGTACAAATTATATGTGTAGATTTGATGAAACAGAATCCAATTCAAATTATTCACTGATGCAGTCTGCTTTTGACATTTCTGCAGCAACATCCTCAATCACAAAAAGTTTCCTTTATTCTGCCACCCTTTTCTTAAGATGTTTTAAATGAGTTTCAAAACAGCATATATCAGACATGTTTTTAATAGAGATATATGCCTCTTATTCTGACAACATGTTTTTTACATCTTTTGGTTATATTGTTGTATAACAACAAGAGGCGCAAGAGGGCCAGTATCGCTCCACTGCCATTAGGCAAAAATTAAATCTCGAAACAGCCCAGCCCCCTGGTGGCCATGTTTTTTTACCAATCACCATGGATTGAAGGAATCTTTTAGGGTGTCACTCAAGGAACATTTAAGCAAAATTATTCGAAAATCACCCAAATACTTTGCGAGGAGAAGATTTTTAAAGTTTTAACTATAGCCATATATTGCAAAAATAGGCCCGCCCACTGGCAGCCATGTTTTTCCACCAATCAACATGGCTTGAAGGAAACGAGAATTTTTGAGGATCCACATAAATTGAAGGAATTTAGAAGAGGACATTGAGAAGATGCTTCCTATGAAGTTTCATCCCAATGGTTAGGGAGCAAAAGTTGTTTGAAACAAAAAGTTGACACAAGCACGCACACCGGACAATTCGTTATGACATAAACTTGACTGGCTTTAACCTAGTGGAGCATAAAACTAGTAGTGCAAAACACGGCTTAAAGACCAACCTATTTCCAGTTGTAATCATTCTTTCTTAGTAAACTGTACAGCAGGCCATCTGCAACATGCTTGGACTGTATATCCTTTCCCTACTAATGACAAATAAAATGTATAAGAAAAGGAATGTTTATTGCTCCACATTTGATACAATAATGCAAAAGTGAAATTTTATTTACCGTTTTTCTTTCTGACATACAACAAATCTGCATCACATTACTTATATATAGTATTATAGTAACATAGTACCGTACTTATATACACATATAAAGGCAAAATGGATTTGCATATTATTATATATGAAGGAGTTAATTTATTTCCAGTCCTGCATTCAATGACTGATCATAACACACAATCCCAATAATGAACATATGAAGCAGGAGTTATTTTTATGTTTAATACTGATTGATTTTAAAGTATAAATGTCTAATAACCCTTTGCTTCATTCTGATGCTTCTTTTGAAATCCTTTTGCCACAATGTTTTGAGCTCTATTCAATAATTTTACTTTCATTACTAGATATTTTTCTTTATTTTTGATTAGATGTTTTCAAAGTCCTCTGCGACTGATTTGTTGTATGTAGGAATTGCTTAAACACAGGGCTCATATATGCTAATCTTCTGGTCAGTTTCTATAAACACATCTTATTTTGGAAAGATATTCAAGCATGAAAGTATAATTTGTAAACACGTATATTTGAAAACATGGTGGATGAAAAGGAAATTAAATTAAGATCATTTATCTTCTCCCACAATTGTTTCTATAGCTATTTGCTGCATGTTTGTAAAAAGTCATCTGCTCCAGAAAAAGATTTTACCAGTGTTCATGTATGGAACAGCTATTCAACTATTCTGCTGCATTTCAAAACACACTTTCTATCAAAGAAATGGAATCATGAAAATAATAAATACAAATATTTACATACACACTGTTTCTAATAAGCCCATCATTATGTTCTTCTATCAAAAGTATGCAAGAAACAACCACATCTGGTCATTCCATAACATCCAGTCTGTTTTGCCTTTATGGTCAGCTTAATCTATATCTGTAATCAAAAGAACAATATGATTTATAAATAAAGGTAAATATTGAGAAAATGTAAACAATAGTTCAGTCAAAATAACAATGCATTCAAAATATAAGGGTAAATACTGTGCAAGGGTAAATAATAGTAAGTTATAGTAAAGTCAAGTCTGTCAATGTCTAAACCAATCAAATTCAAGGGTCAAAATCTATCTACCAAGGAATAAACAACTCCAAACCTGTTAAACCAATCTTTTTTCAACCTATAAATGATGTATATAAAGGTTAAAGGTTATAAGGACGGGAACCAGCTTAAATCAAAATCAAAGGAGAAAGGTCAAGGTCAAATAAACACAACATGTACAAAAATATTACTCCATCAATGAAAAAGTCTGATCTTGATTCACTAAGTAATAACATGTGAATCGTTCTCTCACAATGCCATACAGTTTACATGTATAATATAATGGTACTAAATATCAGTAAAATGGCATTTGTACACCTTTAGATAACTAAATCTGCTGATTCCATGCCAGTATGTTTCTGACTGCAAATATATGTTTTAAACAGACAATTGTTTTGTAATAATTTCTCTGTTTCAAACAAACACAGACATCACTACTAAATCAATTACATGTAGATATAAACAATCCTTTTCCTTATTAATGGCTGACAGCTGAAACAACAAATTGTGTAATCTTTACATGAATTAAGGTGTACTCACACATGTCTTTATCCTAATCCTATATTCCTACACAATGTACACTGATCAAAGTCCTAAATATCCTTTCATTGTCCTACTTAAAACTAATTTAAGGAACTGTCCGCAAGCCCTTCACCTCTCCATTTAAAATAACTGTCCACGGTTATGTATACGCACTGGTCACAATAAAGGGTAAACATCCAATGATGGGTATCCTGTGCAGTCATGCTTGGTATGTTTACTGCAGTAGTCATCTAAACATCTCAACTTCAAGCTTGTTCGTAGTTCACTTAAACCATATTGGGCGCCAAAATATAACAGGGCTCCTTCTGGCCAGGTAGCCTCTGTTGTGGGTTCTTTGTTCGAGGGTCAGTTAAATCTCAATAACGAACGGAATCATCATTATACATTTTATTATGTATGTACAGAAACATCATCCAATTTAGGGAATTAGATGATCATACACACATCTGTCTCATTCTATTCGTGTCAATTATTGCTGTTATCAATTCAATCCAAATCCAACATTTCCAAATTACCAATCTAATATAGTGTTAACCAAACAAGGGGAAATGACTGACTGACCAAATCAAATTGTCATGTGACCAGAATTGGCGGGAGCAATGCAATAAGCATGAATTTAGACAGGTGAACTCAACTCAACAAGTTATATGAACTTGACATGTCACATCAAAAGTGACCCTATTACATACTTCCCCAGCCTATAAAATGACGTCTCGTCATTGTCATGTCGAAATCGTCTAATATGTCATGTAATAAATAAAATAAGTATACAATATGTGCATATACAAAATAGACATTCTCAGCAAAACGAACTTGTTACTTCGAACTTCAGCAGCATTACCTGTCACAGAAATATAAACAAATGTATGTCAGTTGATATATTCCAGTTAAACATGAAGAGAAATATATTAATTTCAGAACTCAGTTAATCTAAATTTACAAAACACTCCTCTCTTCCATGATAAATTGCGTCCACGCATTGACCTTCTGTAAAACTAAATTATTTATAAAAACTAAATCTCTTTTCTGAAAGGAAAACATAATTACTTAATTATTGAATCTAAAATACTATATACAACAGTTCTATCTATCTGCTCCTAAATTCCTGATGACATTAAAACATTCAGTGCCTCTAACTTTGAATCATGAGGTTTTACTACTACCTGATTCATCTGATACGAATCGAACCATGCTGGTCTTCGTTTCTCTCGTTGAGATATTCTTGGGGCAGGTATTGGGGGAGATATTGCGTCTGGATTCTCTACTCTAAACACTTGTCTTTCAGTAACTGTTTCTCCGGACTCTCCTCCTTCTGTGCCATTTTTGCTTTCTAGACATTGCTTTTCGCTCACTGTCTTTTCATCTGTTCTTATCTGTATGTCTGTTATGTGTCCAGCTGCTGCTGTTCCATCATCTTCTGTATAATTTTCATTCTCGATATCTCTTTTATTGCTGTCGAGAGCATTAGATATATCATTTGTCCTTACTGTATTATCTGAGGCATTCCAACTGTCTCTGAAGCTTCTTTCTTCACCATCACGGGCATTTGTAAACTCTGTTCCTGTTCTGTCTTCCTTACTTAAGTCGTTTGTTGACTCTCTCCTAGCTATAACTTCTATATTCGAAGTTTTCCTTCCATATCTTTCAGGAGCATGAGCGTCCCCATGTATAACTGTAGTGTCTACAATTCTAGTTCCTGATCCTCCTATCATTTCTTCATCCGAGTCTTCACTCGACTCACTCACATCTATTTTCTTCTGTAGCATGTTTCTTTTCTCAATTTCTTGTGTGGCCACAACTTTCTTCTTCTCCAAAGATATCCTCTTCTTTGGAAGTGGTTCTGTTCTTTCTGCTATCCTATCTCCAATTGGAAACAAATGGTTCCTATGCAATGTTCTTATTGCACCCGATGTTTCTGCTTTAACCTTATAAACAGGAATATGCTCGTTTGGCTGTTCTATAACAGTATACATGTCATTTTCGAATCTATCTTGGATCTTGTGTTTGCCTTCAAATGCAAGAACTTTAACCAACACTCTGTCTCCTATTGATAAAGTGACTGCTTTTGCCTTCAAATCATAATGGCTTTTTTGTCTCTCTTTTGACTTTTTCAGATGTTTCAGAACTATTTCCTTTGTTACTTCTATTCTGTTCTGAAGATCATCTATATAGTCTTTGGTTGTTCTATTCTGATTTTCTGTCACTTGTTCGAACATTGAATCAACTGGTAGTTTTGGCTTTCTGCCAAACATAATCTCAAATGGTGAATATTTTGTCGAACTTTGAGGTGTGCAGTTGTATGCATATACCAAGGAATTGATATATCTTTTCCAGTCTGCTTTTTGGTCATTCTCTAGAGTCCCTAGCATTCCAAGTAAAGTTCTATTAAACCTTTCTGGGCCAGCATTTCCTTGTGGATGGTAAATAGATGTTCTAGTCTTTTCCATATTGGTCAATTGGCATAATTCTTTAATTATGTTAGATTCAAAGTTTGCACCTTGATCAGCATGTATTCTGGTAGGAATGCCATAATGAATGATAAAGTTGTTGTAAAAGGCTTCAGCTGTTGTTTTTGCTGTTTGATTCTTTGTAGGGATTGCCATTGTAAACTTTGTGAAGTGATCTGTAACAACCTATATATTTCCAATCCCTCCTTTGGATGGTTCTAATGTAAGATAGTCCATACAGACAAGTTCTAAAGGGTAGCTGGTATTTATACTGACTAACGGTGCTCTGATATCTGATCCACACTTTCGTCTCATACATCTATTACATCTTTCAGTCCAGTTTTCTGCATCCCTTGTCATACCGGGCCAAAAAAATATTTCCCTTAAAAGCCTTATTGTTCTGTCTCTACCGGGATGTCCTACATCATCATGGAGTCCTTTCAAGACATCCTCTCTATAGCACTCTGGTAACACAAGTTGTTCTATAGTTTCTTCTTCTTCCTGAATCTTTCTGAAAATTACTCCTCTTTTCAAAATCAGGTGTTTGAATTGCTTCCTCATAATGAAGTCTTCTTTGGTCAAGTTTTTGGTTGGCACATGTTTGTCCATTACAGCTATTCTCCATCTGTCAATAACTTTATCTTGTCTCTGCTTACTTCTTAATTCTCTAAATTCTACTTGTGCCATTGGATATCCTTGGTTCTTCTGTTGCCTCTATAATGTTGATATTGGTACAGATTGTCTCAATAAGTGGTTCTGTATCGGTATTACTGCAGATGGCTTTGACTACCTCGTTCTTTATTCTAACACTTTCTTGCTGTTCTTCTTTTCTTCTTTCATGTGGGTATCTTGACAATGCATCTGCATCTCCATTGTTAAGTCCAGATCGGTAATGTATGTCAAAATTGTACTCTCCTAATGCTGATGCCCATCTTTGTCCTGTCGCATCTAGTTTAGCACTGGCCAATACATATGTTAGTGGATTATTGTCGGTAAGTACTGAGAAATGGTTGATAGCGAGATAATCTGAAAACTTTTCTGTCACAGCCCATTTCAGAGCGAGAAATTCCAACTTGTACGCCCTGTAATTCTTCTCTGACTTTGTTAATGCTCTACTTGCATAGGCAATAACTCTTTTCAATTTTCCATCAGATTGGTTAAGTACAGCTCCTAATCCTGTTCCAGATGCGTCAGTGTGAAGCTCAAATGGTTTTGAAAAATCTGGATATGCTAAAATTGGTGGTCTGGTTAGAATTTCCTTTAGGTTTTCAAATATTGTCTGTTGATTTTCTGTCCATATCCACTGTTTTATTGGTGTTTTCTTCATCTTCTTTGAGCAGGTTGGTGGTAGGAGATCAGCTAAGGGTCTTGTTATCTTACTGAAATCTTTAATAAAACGCCGATAGTATCCACAAAATGCCAAAAAGGATCTCAATTCGTCGGATTTTGATGGAGTTGGCCAATTTTTAATCTTTTCTATCTTAGCTGAATCTGTCTCTACTCTATTTTCATTTACAATGTGTCCAAGAAAATGCACTTTTTCTTGAATGAAAACACATTTTTCTGGTGACAACTTTAAATTGCAATCTTTGAGTCTGGTCAAAACTAGATCAAGTCTGTGGAGATGTTCTTCAAAACTGTCGGCGAAAACTATCAAGTCATCTAGGTATATAACGCATATTGACATGTTGTAGTCGTCAAGGCATTCCTCCATTAGTCTTTGGTAGGTTGCAGGTGCGTTACTTAATCCATAAGGCATTTTGACATATTCATAGAAACCTAAATTCGATACACTGAAGGCTGTTCTCTCTTTGTGACATTCTTCAACTTCAACTTGATGATAGCCTGATTTCATATCGATGGTTGAGAAAACTTTGCTTCCTTGCAACAAATCAAATATCTCCTCTATTTTGGGTAACGCATACGCATCTTTGACACTTCTTTTGTTGAGCATTCGATAACCCAAACACATACGGAGCTTTCCGTTTTTCTTTCTATCAAGAACAACATTAGATGACCAGGGAGACTTTGATTTTCTTATAATTCCTGTTGATAATAAGTTTTCCAGATGTGCCCTTACTTCAGAAATCATGGCAGGGGGGATTCGTCTGGTTGACTGCTTAAATGGTGTTTCATCTAATAGGTCAATTCTATGTTTAATTTTGTCACAAAATCCAATATCCTCTTCTCCTGTAGAAAAAATGTATTTGTGCTTTTGCAATTACTGTGTTATATCTTTGAGTTGATCATCATTTAGTTTCTTGTTTGTGTCAATATTAACTTGGTCTAAAACACTATCATGTTTGGTATCTCCATCGGCTTTATTTGAAACATCTTCAATTTTAACTGGCTGCAGTTCACACACAACCTCTTTTGGTGAGATAACAACGCTGTTTGTTGTTATATTCGAAACAGTGATATCCACAGCTTTGGTTCTTCCAAATTCATAATCAATAATTGCTGGAGTGATATCAATGAAGTTCGGTAATGAGGAGTCTGGCGATTCATGTATAAGAGCACATGTTTTGTGAAAGCCTAATTCTCTGTCTGTGCGTCCTTTGATTGTCTTGGTTTCATTTGGTCCTATAGTTATCTTTCCTAGTTCAGCAGACCTAATTATGGCTATTTGGTTTCCATTCTTTCTTAATTCTCTATCTCTGATGACCATGCATCTAAAGGCCAAATACCAAGGTGTATGTAGGGAGGCACGTTGAAGGAACTGAATTCCAAAGTTCTGTTGACACTCTTTTAACAAAACATCAAGGATATTTGTTCCGAGTATTACTGGTGATGGAGTTTGTGAAGCTTTTGGAATACCATTTCCTGTTGTTAAATCAACTTCGATGTAACCATGATATGGAAGTGGTTGACCATCAGCACATTCAACTTTTAGGATGTTCTCTAACTGTTGTATAATAATGTCCGAAAGGTTCTTATCATAAAAAGATTGTGACATTGTACTTATACAACTTCCTGTATCAACTAAGGCTTTTGTCTTGACATTATTTATCTCTATCTCAACTTCATTGGTTTCTCCAACTAATTTAGGGCCTTGATAATTAGTGCCTTGGTTTGACCCAACAACTGAGGCACTTATGCTTTTGGGCAATCCTTTGCAATGTGTCCAAATTTCTTGCAGTTAAAGCACTGTCTTTGTTTTGGATTAGGGCAATCCTTAATCATATGTCCCTTTCCATCACAACCAAAGCAAGTTGGTTGGAAATTCTGTGATCCTAGAGGTCTCCTATGACCTTGGTTAGTATCATTGTGTTCTTGTTTATGTTGATATTTGTCACTATTGTTGCTCCTATATCTATTTCCACTTAAATTTCCTCGATATGATTCTTGGCCTTGCTTAATGTCTTCTTGTTGTTTTTCTAACTTGTCTATCCTCTCATTAATCTTTAGTAGAATACCTTTCACTTCATCTAGCTCTGATGGCTTCTTTTCCACATTTACATTAGCATGACAATGTCTTGGTTCTGAGTTCTTCATGTCTGCTTCTATCTTCCTTAGTTCAATCTTGAATTTATCATAGTCAGATATTATATCATATTTATATGAAGCCATATGTTTTATTTCAGACAATAGTCCTTGGTATAAAACTCCTTTTAAAACCATGTCATTCTTTGGTAAGGCGTGCAAGGATACAGCTTGTGAATATAATTCCTCTAAACGAGAAGCATAACTTGCAATTGTCTCTTTTGGTGACTGCTGGCAAGAGTAAAAATTTCTAAGTTCACTCTCTTCAGTTTCTACACTCCCATATGTACTGTTAAGTTTAATAAGTACTTCATCAAAACTAATGCCAGGTCCTAGTCTCCTAATAATATCTGCAGCATTCCCTTTTACAGCTCTCCTGACTCCCAATAAAATCTGTTCTTTGGAAAATGCTTTGTCAGCTAACAGGGACTGTATCTCAAATTTGAATGTTTCCCATGATGTTTCGCCTTTATTATCTTCTCCATAAAAAATAGATAATTTTGGAAAATGATAGCTTCCTGATGTATGTGAGCTACTATTGTCTTTATTAGCAATAGCTTTTCCAAATTTGGCTAAGAAATCCACTAAGTCTCCTGGTGACTCTACATGAGGTGAGACATATTATTCAGCCTGTATTGTTTAATAATGCTTATACTGATTGTACAGACATTTACACCAAATCAAGTTAGTTCAGTAGAAAACTGAAAATAGAAAAATAAGCATTCCTGAGTCAACGCCCAAAAAGTCAGACAACCAGTTGCTAACTTGCTATTGAGTCATTCATCTAAATGGTGTCAAAGCAACTGGATATAAACAGTTATGAGTGAAATATTCAAAGAAAATATACCAGTATACAGCATAAGTCATTAAATATCACGAAGCTATAGGGTAAAAATAGTATGATATCGAAACCCGATGGAGCGAATCGTTCTCCTGAACATTACGAACATAACCATAAAACATTGAAATGTGTCAAATAATGCATCTCATATTGTAGATTGATCATAACAAACTTACTCTATGGGGTTCATTGACTCGAGAAAAGATCTAAAATGTGTTTATCGCCAGGCGATGTACAAAAAGGCAACCATGCCGTTTCGAAAACATAATAAAAAGTAAATGGCGAATTTCAAGGGCGATAACTTTTCCAAAACACCTAAAGTATTACATATATAGATATCATATTAATCGAGTATTACAGCAACTTATATATAGAGAGAGTGGAAAGACAGACAGAAAGAAAGAGACATACAGGCAGAGATTGAAAACGAGAGGGATAGAAAGATGGAGAGAGAGAGAGAGAGAAACATACATTGACATATGGAGAGAAAGAGAGATTGAGAGAGAGAGAGAGAGAGAGAGAGAGAGAGAGAGAGAGAGACACACACACACACACACACACACACACACACACACACACACACACACACACACACACACACACACACATACAGTGAGAGATTGAGGGGATAACACATATGTGTTTCACTTTATTCTGTCTTTGTATTATTTCATGACAAATTAAAACCAATATTAGCTTTTTACTTTCCTCCCGTTTATTGTTATGGGTCGACGAATTGTTGATGACGAAACCAAGATTCAAGTGCTATGTCTTGCTTTTTACATATAATAATTATAGTATATGTATATAAAGATTAAAAAGGCGAATGTAAATGTGCAAATCATTACTACGAAACATTATTCTAAAGTGGTATAAAATCAAAAATAACTTACGAGGCGGTGGAGTTTTTTCAATGGCCATCGTGAACAGGAAGTCGTTCTAGTGAAGCATTACGGGTATTTCATACCACCTAAAATTCAGCTATGTTTCGAAACGCAAAACAGGTTTGGTTTACCGACTAATGCACGGTTTATCGACGAAACCTATGTAGGTTTCGCAAAACACGTTTCGGGTTTTGTGACTATGGAACACAGGTCAGAGCGTTTCATAGATAAATGTATGTTTTTATTGATTTTAGCGCAGCATAAAACAATATTACGGCATTTACGTGATATAAGGGGTGAGACATAAATTCGATTGTAGAAGAATAAACTGTAATTGAAACCATTAAAGGTCGGAATTAGTTGATATTTTTCAATAGAGTGAATGATTGATATCTAGTTATCTTGTTGTCAAGCCAGAAATCTCATCAAAATTCCAGCAGAAACTAGAAAAAGAAGAGAAAGGCAAATTCTCCTTTAACTCCTGAAAATATATGCACGGAAAATGTGTTAAGTTTGAGTCAGTAAATCGAAGCGCATGTAAATAAATGTACATTAGCGGACAATAGATATAACTTGTTGAACCCTATGCCTGATTTGTTAACATCCAATACACCAATTATGAACATGGCCTCGCCGGTTGTAAATTTTTCACAGCGTTATTTCGGTTCTAAGCCATCAAGTCATCCACAAATGATGCAAACACCGCATGTAGTATTATCGGATCCACACTTGGCCACACCTATGTGGGCCACTACCCTTATAGAAAACGTTAAAGCTTTAAAAGTGTCCTCCGAAAAAGTAGAGAAATATGTGGACTCTATGAACTCGAAGTTAGCGGCAATGGAACATAGGTTCAAATCTTAATTTTAACTAAAGTAAATCACGTTGAGACGTCATGCTCATTCGTAAGTAGTGAATTTGAAAAAGTCGGAAGTAAAATCCGCCAAAGATCGCATCCAACAATTACATGGCTCATGCATAAATCTGGAGATTAAATCAGAAACTTTAGAGAAACAAAAAACTGATATGGCCAACAGGATTGTAGATCTTGAAGTCCGTTCAATGCGGGAAAATCCTATTTGCTATGGTATACCGGAACACACTGATACGAACATACATGAGGATTGTGAAAATCTAGTAAAAGAGCTTATCACAACTAAATGAGATTGGATGGCTGCAGCAAGACCATCGATAGGGCTCATCACCTTGATCAAATCGCGCCAAAGAACCCAGGGTCATCGTAATGAAATTGCACTACTATTCCGGGCGAGAACAGGTTCGACATAAATCTTATGAGAAAGACGTCAAAAAATCATTGAATGACGCCAACTACGGCGTCGGCATACAGCGTCTTCGGGCAGTGCGGGACAGTCGCAGGGCCTTCTTCGATACCATCAAGCAACAAGAGGGCCTTGGCCATACGGTCAGGTTCAGTGGATTAAATCTTTACGTCAATGGCCAGCTTCGCAAAGTATACAGTGATGGCAAAGTGGTTGATCTTCTGCCATATATGCTACCTTCTGCACGTTCAGGAAGTCAGGAAGAACAGTTTAAAGTGGTTTTTTTTAACATAAATGTCTCTGTCGAGAAATACATGATCTCTTTTTTACAGGATTATAACGTTATTCTACTCCAGGAAACTTTGTTGCATAAGGACTCACATATAAATTTAGACTTTCAGGGTTATATTAGTGAACATCTCTTTGGAAATAAATCTGCAAATACAAATAAGGGACAATATAGTGGTGATTTGTCACTATATTATAAAGAACAGTTGAGATCTAAATTTACTGTAATTGAGAAACATCAAGCAGGTATAATATGGATACATATACCAAAAGACCTATTTAGGTTTAATGAGGATATTTAACTATGTAAATACTTATATATTGCCAAGTGGATCTTCTGTAATTAACGGACAATAATTTGACCTTTTTGACAAAATAGAGGCTGATATAGAAACATATGAATCATCTGGTAAAATATATGTTGTAGGTGACTTCAATGGTACACTGATCGATACTTTAGATCACGACCGATATTTAGATGAGCACTTTGACAGCTCTGACCTATATTTTGACATAATAGCACGTGCTAATGTTGATCACGTGACTGATACACACGGCCGTCGATCGGTATATATTATGATATGCAGCATTATTGTCATACTTGGGTACTAACAATCAATATAAATGGTTGTTGGACGGGGTCGAGGCACAAATTGTAATATATCCTTAAATGTTACACAATTAAAGGTTGTTTCATCCTTTAAATATCTTGGAACTCATTTATCTAAAAATGGATCATGGTACAGAACACAATCAGAGTTGCACAACAATCTGCCATGCCCTACACAAAGTTTTTGTTGTTTCCAATCAGTTAGAATTATCTGCAATGGAAAAATGTCAGCTATGTGATGCTCTAGTGGGATCAATTCTAAATTATAATGCATCTGTTTGGATTTTGTGACGCCAAAAGAGTCGAACAAATTCACTGTAAATTCATGATAAAAGTATTAAATGTAAAAAAGTCTACAAATTTCTATAATTTGTACGGAGAACTTAGTCGGTATTCTATGAAAACTGCAAGAGAATTAATAATAATTAAATTTTGGTTAACTATTTTGAAATCAACCAATCTTTTGATAATCAATAGATATAAAATGTTAAAGGATGATGCAAACAATTGTTTAACATACAGTGGTTTAAACTGGGCGCATCACGTTAAATCCATATAACAACACATTGGTCTGGGCAATCTGTGGATGTTACAAAACCCAAATAGTATCAAATACTTATATATCAAACAGAGAATACTAGATATTTTCAAACAATCATGGTACAGCAATATAAATGACTCTTCATGATTATCTCAATATAGTTCACAATTTTGAAATAGAACTGTATCTAACAAAAAATCTTGATTCAAAATATCAAACTACTCTAGCGAAATTCAGGTTATATTCTTATAATCTTGCCATAGAAACTGGCAGGTATACCAATATAGATAGACAACAACGAACATGTACATAGTGTAATATGTTATGTTATGTTATGTTTCCTGGATACATGTATGTTTGTAAAGAGTTAAGCGCAGTATACAAAAATATTATGGCGTTTCCTGGATACATGTATGTTTGTAAAGAGTTAAGAGCAGCATACAAACATATTATGGCGTTTCCTGGATACATGTATGTTTGTAAAGTGTTTAGGCGCAGCATAAAACACTATTGTGGCGTTTCCCGGATACATGTATATTTGATAAGTGTTAAGCGCACTACAAAACAGTATTTCAGCCATATTACGGCGTTTCGTGGATAAATGTATGTTTATAAAGTGTTAAGCGCAGCATAAAACAGTATTTCAGTCATATCACGGCGTTTCCTGGGTGTTTGTAAAGTGTTTAACGCAGCATAAAACAGTATTTCAGTAATAATATCGCGTTTAATGGAAAATAACTTGAAAACGACTAGACTTGAAAACTACCAGAAAGAATCTAATAAAACTTCCAACAATGGTATTATTTAAAATTCCAGGATATAATTACATGATTTAATAAAACTTCGCACAATGGTAGAGCACAATGAGAGGAAGTTCAGTGTATAGGAACCATAACTCTTTTTGTTAAAGCTAATTACAGAGTTATTTCTCTTTCTTATTTTGTCTTGTCCGGAGAATAACTTTAAAACAAAAGGAAATAATTTAATAAAACTCCATACAGTGGTGGAATTCAATAACAGAAAGTGCAGTGTACAAGAACCATAACTCTAGTTTAGCTATTAACAGAGTAAATCACTTTAAAACTACTGGAAGGAAGTCAATGACGCTTCATACGATGATACAACACGGTGAGAGGAAGTGCAGTGTACAGGAACCATAACTCTTTTTTACCAATTTACGGATTCATTGGCATTTGTTACTTTTTCTGTTCTGGAGAATAACTTGAACACTACCAGAGGTAATCTAATACAATGTCATACAAATGTAAAGCACAATGAGAGGAAGTGCAGTGTACAAGAACCGTGACTCTATTTGAGTTAATTACATAGTTATTGCTCTTTCTTACTGTTTTCTTGTCCTGATAATAACTTTTCCTATCAGGGCAGTGTTCGGGGGTATTAATCACATTTAGTGATATGTCTAGTTTCTTTTGTTATATCGGTTTATGTTAGCTTCTTGATTAAATTATTTCTTTAACAAGTAGTTGCTTAAGATATTTATTTTGATCTTTCTCGTGTTGACATATAAATAAAAATGGTTGCCAGGGGAGGTGAAGATTGTGGTTTTGTGAACTATGTAAACAAGTTGTTTCATCCACTCTGTCATTTCAGTTTACTTCTGTATGCATAATGTTTAAATGTCTATCATTGAATTTTTACCTGATAACTACACATTCATAAAAGTCTGTTTTTCTGCCCAAAATTGGCCTCAAATCATGGTAAATTTATGCGGGAAACACCATGATAAATCTTAACACTTTACACAAAAAAAAATCTGCAGCAGACGACATTTAAAATGTCTAATCAAACATATGTAAAATCTCTAGAAATGAAAGTATAACTATCATTAGTGCTGCAAACAGAGTGACAATAAGTGAAATTGCTTATTATGAAAAATAAAGAAACGAAAGTATAACTTCAGAAGAGAGTCTAAAACATTGTGACAAAATGAGAAATTGCTCATTTTAAAAATCTCTAGAAATAAAAGAATCACTATCTTATAAAGTTGAACTAGTGTGACAAAAGGAGAAATCTCTCATAATGAGTCACTTTATCTTTTGTCAAAGTGTTTCAAAAAGTTCTCTGATGCGGATTTTTCAAAATGTGTGTATATGTTTGAAAGGAACTACACTGTTCAAACAACTAAATCCGTTGGTTAATTTTAAAAATTCATTTCAGATTATTGGCTGTTATATTTAATGAAGTAATTTATCTATGCAGTTAAATAGATGATGAATCTGTCTCGCACAGACAACTTTAAAAACATTGTGGTATTTTAAGAAATTGTTACTTATACATCAATGTTTTCAACGCCTTTCAAATAATTCACTTTCATTTAAATAGAATTACCATATGTTGGCCTAACTAATTTAATAGTTGTCTAATGCAGATTTGTCGTGCAGGGTCAATGTTGATGCACGGCTTTCAATTTGTTTATTATTATTTGCCTTGCTTAATTTACAGATGACCCATGTAACAACAATCCGTGTGAAAATGGGGGCACTTGTGTAACTAGCGGTACATCCTATACCTGCACATGTGCCTCGGGATTCACTGGGACAAACTGCACGATCACAAGCCCAAGCACATTCACAAGCCCAAGCACAAGCACAAGCACAATCTCAAACACTGCTGACAACGGTTTGTATTGTATAATTGAGCAGTTCTCTGTGAAAACAAACCTTAACCCTTACCACTTTCCCATATGCAGCAAATCTTCAGCAGACGAATTTAATTTTTTCTTTGCAAATATGTGAAATATATTTATAAATACATACCATTATAATTGAATAAAGTTGAAATCACCCTTAACCCTTTCTCTCATGCAGGTGCATTCAGTCAGGCTCATCTGTAGCAGAAAACCTTTGAACAAATTGTCGCCATAGGAGTAATTTGTCCTTTTGCCACAATGTTTACAACTCTATTCAATGATAAAACTTTATTTATGTATCACTTATTTTCATCTGCTGTAGATTTGTTGTATGTAGGAAAGGATTAATATAATTATTTGTCTGTGCATCCATGATAAGGATCCAAACGAATACTGCTTTCATGAAACCTTCTTTGACTTATTGGAGAAAAGTGCAGAGTTAGATCCGACTGTCCTCACTGATCTGCACTGATTGCAATTACTTGATGGTTTGTTTTCACAGAGTGCCGTTTCATTCATTATATTATATTTTTTGTTGGGATAAGATCACAAATTGGATTTAAGTTTGAGTTATGGAGCAGACTTGATTACTAATAAAATGTTATCACTATCAAATGAAAGTTGATGCAACGCATCAATGTCGCCGGAAATATATACTGCAGTCATGCATAACACTTACATTATAGTAGTTGAAAAAACAGTTATCAACTGAGGGGCATATTGGAACATCAGCGGTGGGGTCAAGTGAATATGTATCATTGGAGTGAATGTCCTTCATTGAAATATAATTGAAGAATTACATTGTTTATGACCAATCCCATTCTTATGTAGGTTGACCATACACACAGCCAACTAATTATTGATCATAAACAGTATGGAAATGGACATGAGTAATCTTGCCAATTATTAGCCTTAGTATATTTACAGTGAAGGATTGTTAAGGAATAATTATAAGATTTGTGAATTCCACATACTCATTTCAAGATGTTTGTCAGAAGATTTTAATTTTATTACTTGTCAATAAAACCACTAAACAGACAATTTAGGATTTGCATGCTATAGCACGTCATTTGACTTTTCCCCTATTAAAGTCAACATGTGATACCTTTGCAGCATTCTATTTTTAAAACAATGAGAAAAGGGTTTAATCGCTGAAGACACGAGTTTTTTCTTTTTCTCAAACTGATATTAGCTTGGCATCCTAACTATATCATACTTTTTTTTACAAAGTAGACCACCCTCGAAATATAATATCAGCTAATATATTTCAAACTTAGTTTCGAACATAAACTGAAACCTACGACATGTTAAATTACTATATTATATACTCAATGATAAAATATAGAGATTTTCCAACTTGAGAAAACGTATAACATGCTTTTTGTCTACTGAGCAATATCGCCTAGTGTGCGATATAGCTCACTAGCCGGATTTTCGAAACTACTTTTTTTATCTCTATTTTTTGTTTTATTTTCTTAAATTTAAAAATAATTAAATAAAACTAATAAAAAAATAAGCATTAATATTAAAAAAATAGAAATCTACCATAAAATAAGAGCTTGAATCGACATGACACATTTATTTCAATCAATGTACACATTTGTCGGTGCGCGCGTAGTGACGTCACTGCAAAACTGGAAGATTACGTCATTCAAATCTCTCCGCTTCTGAGCTAAAGATAAATTAGCTGCACAGGGGTATTGTCGTTTAAAAACGAAAATTATCGCCGAGTATATAATATATAGTTTAATAAACATTGCTTTCATGATTTGGGAATTAAATCCCTCGTGAAAGAGATTCTTGCATATAAAAACTCGTGCGCTATGGCGCACTCGTTTTTATATCGCAAGAATCTCTTCCACTTGGGATTTAAATCCCGTATCATGAAAACAATGTTAATTAAACTCTATTTAATTCTTTCCTTCCTTTTTATAATGAAAATAACAATCTACTCATGTTAACAAATTATATTATGATGAGCGCCCTTATGTTAATTATGCATAACAATATGCAAAACGAAAGCAAAATGATGCAGAACGCAAGCAAAATGCCTGTATGAAATCTAATGACACCTTTAAAAGTGTCGAGGACGAAAAGATTGTGTACGAAAGACCCGTAAAGGCTCTTTTTACTGTCTTTATGGGTAGAGAGTGTTTATTCAAAGTCAATTTCAAAACCAGTTTCATCTCAGTTTGTTCTTTTCTTCATTTGTTTTAAACCAAATAAACATCTTAAATCACCTATAATAACTACTTGTAAGTGAGTGTAAAGAACGGCTCTCTGCAAAGGAGATTTATCTACGCAGTTGGTATTCGCGTGATCAGCAGTTTTAGCTTAGAAACAGTTTAGGTATACATGGACAAACATTATTAAATGAATTCATCATAAATCAAGACATCACTTTCAACATGAAAATATAATTCAGTGAGTTAAAATTACTGTTTAAAGGAGAATTTGACGTGACTTATCTCGGTATTGACACATTACAGTTTGCTGCAAGTCTACTAGGGACTCATTTGTCTTCGTAAATAAGACAAAAAAACAAAAATGCGAGTCAAAATAAAGCAACTGCAAATATTTAAAACATCGGAATATTTATTTAATTTTAGAGGTTTCATAACTTAGTGTTTTAAAACAAACGCAATAAGAATATGTTCAAGACATTTAAAAATAATAATCTAATAATAACTCCTCCCATGTCATTTCCAAAATCTATTTAAAAATATAAGTCGCCGGGCAGAAGTAGAATTTGACCTGAGAGACTCTTTGCTTTCTAATTAAATATATATCAATCAATCATTTTACATTAAACAGATAACATTCTGGCACAACAAATTGTTTATTCACTGTATGCATACTTTGATTACAATATTAACCCTTTCAAAATGTAGATGCGTTATCACACATTTGCTACAGACGACTTTTGAAAACGTTGCGGCAAAAAAAGAAATTGCTTATTATGAGCAATTTCTCTTTTTATAATAATGTTTTCAACTCGACTCAATTTAAAGAGATTTTCCATATTTTTGCTTAGATGATTTCAAAGTCTAAAGCTGCAGATTTATTGTATTTGGGAAAGAGTTAAGTACACTTAATGTGAAAAGTGCACCTTTTTTATAACGTGAAAAAGGTCAAAACCTATATAATTTAGAAAATGGCTTTGAAATGTTGCATGCAGAAGAGAAACAGAGATTTGTTATCCTTTTGTCAAATTTTCTTTTGAGATACCTCTTTTGGAAGGCGGTGGTAAACGGGCCATATCAGATATTGTTTAAATTTTGTTTTCCAGAGTAATGTGCATTAAACTCGCCATGTAAAAATGGTGGTACATACATCTATGGGTAAACCCAACATTTACATGCACTTGTTACCATGCCTTCACTGGATTGAACTGCAAAACACATCAGTCCGCTGGCCGAGGTTTGAACCATCTTGATCTCCCTTTGGCCAGTTACAATTGTAATTTTTAACCATCCATAGTACAAACTGTTATACTGTCAAACATGTTCTAAAGACCAACTAGGAATAATAATAACCTGTCTATAGCAACCACAATTTTAGTTTCCTAATTACTCATTTTCCGCATAAATAACCCTGTAAATAGAGACCACCCGTAACCAAGGACATGATTGTTCTCTTCCCACGGTTGGTCTTTATACAGGAGTCCCACTGCATTGGTATTCTAATTGTAACAGGCTGTCTTGATTGTATTAATTCTACTTACATCCTCAATTATGTATAATGGTGTTGTTGAGTTTGCGTGCCCGTAAATAATACCCACGTATAAACTATTGCAGCAGACGACTGGCATTTGAAAAATCTTTGATCACAAAAGTATATCTATTGTTTAGATTGAAAACAATGTGGCAAAAGGAGCAGTTTCTTAAAGTTATAAATAGTCATCTCCTGCACAGAAGTCAGAAGAAAGCGTCTGTATGTTGGAAAGGGTTTCAAAAAGGTGGTTACAGGTTTGGAGTCCTGGCCTCAGACCCTACTGTATATTTTACACACAAGATAAGTGTATTGTATCCTTGTACTTTACTGGTGAGGTAATACGATGAGCCCTGGCCTGAGCCTACTGGATAGTTTACACACAGGATTAGTGTATTGTATCATTGAACCTCTGGGGGGAGGTTGAACTATGAGCCCTGGCCTGAACCTGCTTGATTTTTACAAACATGATTAGTGTATTGTATCCTTGGACCTCAGAGGTGAGGTTATATCATGAGCCATGTCAGTGTGCATTTTGTGTTTAGTATTGGTAAATCATCAAGGAATTGCTTAATTTATTTGGATTGACAACATTGACACAAATCAAACGAATTGTCCCAATTGCTTTTGCCTGAAGCCATTTAATCTTTGGTAGTTAACAAACTTTTGTATTCACCCACTATATTTATTAACTCTTTCCATCAAACAACAAATCGGCACCAGATAAATTTTAATTTATCCGGCGAAAAATATTGATAATCTCTTCATATAAAAGTTGTAGAATAGATCTGAAAACATTGTGGCAAAAGGAGAAATTGCTTACCACAATGTTTTCAGATGTCGTCTTCTGCAGAGAAGTCAAAACGCGCCTGCATGTAGGACGTGGTTATGGCACTGTTAGACCTTTAAGATCTTGTTGACAGATTCTTGTTGACTGTCTTACAATGTTTATGAAGCATTTGTATTCCAAAGAATCTCATACAGATCCACACTTTTTGCTGACCTTTTCCAGAACGCATCTTTTGTCTCTGCAAGACTAATACTGATATCCAATGTACTGTTAACCTTACCATCGTGTAAACTCTTTATATATACCTCATATTTGTTAGTATAAAAAACCCACATAACTATAAAATTTACTAACCAAAGTGAAAAACAAATACCTCTAATTAGTTGCATGTACTTGCCATACTGAAGAAAAAATAACTTTTAATTGAGAACCGGAGTATAAAAACTACCTCTTATTATTGACATATAGAAGTGTCAGAAAATCACTTTAATTTTGATATACCAGAGTGAAAAGTACCCTCGAAATATCGACATGCAAGAGTGAAAAAAACTGCCTGTCAGAATTTACATACCAGTTTGAACAAATTACCTCTAATTATTGACATTCCGGTTTGTACAAATTACCGCTTATTATCGGCATTTCGGTTTGAACACACTACCTCTTATTATTGTCATACATGTTTGAACAAATTACCTGTTATTATTGTATTACAGGTTTGAACAAATCATTTCTGAATATTGATATTCCGTTTTGCAAATTTCCTTTATTTATTAATATTCCGGTTTGTACAAATTACCTCTTATTATTGATATTCCGGTTTGTACAAACTACCGTTTATTATTGGCATTTCGGTTTGAACAACTTAACTCTAGTTGTTGACATTCTGGTTTGAACAAATTACCTGTAGTTCTTGACATTTCGGTTTGAACAAATTACCTCTAGTTATTGACATTCCGGTTTGTACAAATTACCGCTTATTATTGACATTCCGGTTTGAACAAATTACTTCTAGTTATTGACATTCTGGTTTGAACAAACTACCTCTCATTATTGACATTCCAGTTTGAACAAATTAGCTCTAATTATTGACGTTCCGGTTTGAACAAATTACCTCTAGTTATTGACATTCTGGTTTGAACAAATTACCTCTAATTATTGATATTCAAGTTTGAACAAATTACATCTAAGTATTGACATTCCGGTTTGAACAAATTACCTGTAATTATTGACATACAGGTCCGAACAAATTACCTGTAATTATTGTCATACAGGTTTGAACAAATTACCTGTAATTATTGACATACAGGTTCGAACAAATTACCTGTAATTATTGATATTCTGGTTTGTAAAATCACCGCTTATTATTGGCATTTCGATTTGAATAAATTACCTCTAATTATTGACATTCCGGTTTGTACATATTACCGCTTATTATTGTTATACCGTATAGGTATGACAATAAAGGAATAAAGTAAAGGAATAATTGTACCCATTCACAAAAAGGTTAACCCAACAAATCCGAGCAACTATCGGGGTATTACACTAGTAAATAAGTTAGGTAAACTGTTCTCACTATCTTTAAGTAATAAGATAGACGACTGGTGTGAGTCTCAAACAATTATTGATTATAATGTAATTCAGTAAGCTCCATATTTGTTTCTTAATGCAAACCTTAGCCTCGTTTCAAATTCAATATGTAGTGTTACAAAAACCTGACGTTACTCTACAGTAGTGTGACAAAACCCTGACATTACTTTACTGTAGTGTGACAAAATCCTGACGTTACTTTACAGTATTGTGACATATACCTGACGTTACTTAACAGTAGTTTGACAAAAAACACGACGTTACTTTACGTCAGTTTGACAAAAACCTGATATTCCTTTACAGTAACTTGACAAAAACCTGATGTAACTTTACAGTAATTTAACAAAAACCTGATGTTACTTTATAGAAGTTTTTTACAAAAACCTGACGTACTGTTGGGTGACAAAAACTTGACGTTACTTTACATCAGTGTCACAAAAGCCTGATGTTACTTTACAGTAGTGTGACAAAAACCTGATGTAACTTTACAGTAGTGTGACAAAAACCTAACGTTACTTTACAGTAGTGTGACAAAAACCTGATGTAACTTTACAATAGTTTGTCAAAAACCTGACGTTATTTTACTGTTGGGTGACAAAAAGCTAACGATAGTCTACATTAGTTGGACAAAAAAATCTGGCGTTATTTTACTGTAGTTAAATCATTGCATGACATTACTGTACAATAGTTTAATAATTACATGCCATTACTTTACGGTAGTTTAGTAAATTACATGATCTACCTGTATAGTAGTTGGATAATTATATGATCTAACTATACAGAAGTTTGATAATTACATGACATTACTGTATACAGTAGTGTTTACTATTACATGAGGTAACTGTTCGGTAGTTTGTTAATTACATGATATAACTGTACAGTAGTTTGATAGTAACTTGATATTACTGTACAGTAGTTTGATAGTAACTTGATATTACTGTACAGTAGTTTGATAAATACATGACATAACAGTACCTTAGTTTCATAATTACATGACATAACTGTACAGTAGTTTGATAAGTACACGATGTAACTGTGCAGTGGTTAAACAACTGTACATATGGTACAAGTGTCTTGGAATAACTATCTATATGTAATTCTTATTTTATGATTATTACATGATGTAACTTTTCAGTAATTCTTTAATGTCATGCCATTACTGTACAGTAGTTTGATAATTACATGACATAACTGTACAGTAGTTTGATAATTAAATGACATTACTCTACCGTAGTCTGATACTTACATGGCATAACTGTACCGTAGTTTGATAATTACATGACATAAATGTACCGTAGTTTGATAATAACATGCCATAACTGTACAGCAGTTTGATGATTTTAAAAATGACATAACTGTACAGCAGTTTAATAATTACATGACATTAATGTACAGTAGTTTGATAATTACATGACATAACCGTACAGTAGTTTGATAATTACATGACATTTCTGTACAGTAGTTTGATAATTACTTGCCATAACTGTACAGTAGTTTGATAATTACATGACATTACTGTACAGTAGTTTGATAATTACATGACATAACTGTACAGTAGTTTGATGATTACATGACATTACTGTACAGTAGTTTGATAATTACATGACACAACTGTACAATAGTTTCATAATTACATGCCATAACTGTACATTATTTTGAGAATTACTTCCCATAACTATACAGTAGTTTCATAATTACATGACATTACTGTACAGTAGTTTGGTAATTACATGACATTACTGTACAGTAGTGTGATAATTACATGGTGTGACTGTACAGCTGTTTGATAATTAAATGGTATGACTTTACAGTAGTTTGATAATTACACATTACTGTACTGTAGTTTGATAATTACCTGACATTACTGTACCGTAGTTTAATGATTACATGACATTACTGTACAGTAGTTTGATAATTACATGACATTACTGTACAGTAGTTTGATGATTACATGACATTACTGTACAGTAGTTTGATAATTACATGACATTACTGTACAGTTGTTTGATAATTAAATGGTATGACTTTACAGTAGTTTGATAATTATGCAATATTGTACTGCAGTTTTATAATTACATGATGTAAGTGTACAGTAGTTTAACAACTGTACATATGGTACAGGTGTTTTATAATAATTATCTATATTTAATTCTTATTTCATGATTATTACATGATGTGTAACTGTTTAGTAGATTGTTGATTATACGATATTACTGTTCTGTAGTTTGATGATTACATGACATTACTGTACAGTACTTTGATAATTACATGACATTACTGTACAATAGTTTGATAATTGCATGGTATGCCTGTATAGTAGTTTAATAATTACACATAAATGCACAATAGTTATATAATTCCATAGCATAAGTGTACAGTAGTTTGATAATTACATGATGTAACTGTACAGTAGTTTAACAAATGTAAATATGGTACAGGTGTTTTAGAAACATTATCTATATTTAATTACTATTTCATGATTATTACATGATGTAACTGTTCACTAGATTGCTTATTGCATGACATGATTGTACAGTAGTTTGATAAGCACGTGACTTTACTGTACAATATTTTGATAATTACATGACATAATTGTACAATAGTTTGATAATTTCATAATGTTACTGTACAATAGTTTGATAATAACATACTGTACAGTAGTTTGTGTTTACATGATGGAACTGTATACAGTAGTTTGATAACGACATGACACAATTGTACAGTAGTTTGATCATTACATGACATAAATGTACCGTAGTTTGATAATAACATGCCATAACTGTACAGCAGTTTGATGATTTTAAAAATGACATAACTGTACAGCAGTTTAATAATTACATGACATTAATGTACAGTAGTTTGATAATTACATGACATAACCGTACAGTAGTTTGATAATTACATGACATTTCTGTACAGTAGTTTGATAATTACTTGCCATAACTGTACAGTAGTTTGATAATTACATGACATTACTGTACAGTAGTTTGATAATTACATGACATAACTGTACAGTAGTTTGATGATTACATGACATTACTGTACAGTAGTTTGATAATTACATGACACAACTGTACAATAGTTTCATAATTACATGCCATAACTGTACATTATTTTGAGAATTACTTCCCATAACTATACAGTAGTTTCATAATTACATGACATTACTGTACAGTAGTTTGGTAATTACATGACATTACTGTACAGTAGTGTGATAATTACATGGTGTGACTGTACAGCTGTTTGATAATTAAATGGTATGACTTTACAGTAGTTTGATAATTACACATTACTGTACTGTAGTTTGATAATTACCTGACATTACTGTACCGTAGTTTAATGATTACATGACATTACTGTACAGTAGTTTGATAATTACATGACATTACTGTACAGTAGTTTGATGATTACATGACATTACTGTACAGTAGTTTGATAATTACATGACATTACTTTACAGTTGTTTGATAATTAAATGGTATGACTTTACAGTAGTTTGATAATTATGCAATATTGTACTGCAGTTTTATAATTACATGATGTAAGTGTACAGTAGTTTAACAACTGTACATATGGTACAGGTGTTTTATAATAATTATCTATATTTAATTCTTATTTCATGATTATTACATGATGTGTAACTGATTAGTAGATTGTTGATTATACGATATTACTGTTCTGTAGTTTGATGATTACATGACATTACTGTACAGTACTTTGATAATTACATGACATTACTGTACAATAGTTTGATAATTGCATGGTATGCCTGTATAGTAGTTTAATAATTACACATAAATGCACAATAGTTATATAATTCCATAGCATAAGTGTACAGTAGTTTGATAATTACATGATGTAACTGTACAGTAGTTTAACAAATGTAAATATGGTACAGGTGTTTTAGAAACATTATCTATATTTAATTACTATTTCATGATTATTACATGATGTAACTGTTCACTAGATTGCTTATTGCATGACATGATTGTACAGTAGTTTGATAAGCACGTGACTTTACTGTACAATATTTTGATAATTACATGACATAATTGTACAATAGTTTGATAATTTCATAATGTTACTGTACAATAGTTTGATAATAACATACTGTACAGTAGTTTGTGTTTACATGATGGAACTGTATACAGTAGTTTGATAACGACATGACACAATTGTACAGTAGTTTGATCATTACATGACATAACTGTACAGTAGTGTGATAATTACATAATCTAACTGTACAATAGCGTAGTAATAACATGAAATTACTGTACATTCGTTTGTGTTTACATGATGGAACTGTATACAGTAGTTTGATAACAACATGACACAATTGTACAGTAGTTTGATCATTACATGAAATAACTGTACAGTAGTTTGATAATTACATGATGTAACTGTACAATGCTTTAATATTTACATGATATAACTGTACAGTAGTGTGATAATTACATGATGTAACTGTACAATAGTTTGATAATAACATGAAATTACTGTACAGTAGTTTGTGTTTACATGATGGAACTGTACAGTAGTTTGACTGTAGTTTGATAATTACATGACATTACTGTACCGTAGTTTGATAATTACATGACATTACTGTACAATAGTTTGATAATTACATGACATTACTGTACAGTAGTTTCTTAATTACATGACAATAATGTACAGTAGTTTGATGATTACATGACATTACTGTACAGTAGTTTGATAATTACATGACATTACTGTACAGTAGTGTGATAATTGCATGGTATGCCTGTATAGTAGTTTAATAATTACACATAATTGCACCGTAGTTTTATAATTGCATAGCATAAGTGTACAGTAGTTTGATGATTACATGATGTAACCGTACAGTAGTTTAACAACTGTACATATGGTACAGGTGTTTCAGAATCATTACGTATATTTAATTGTTATTTCATGATTATTACATGATGTAACTGTTCACTAGATTGCGTATTACATGACATGACTGTACAGTAGTTTGATAATCACTTGACATTACTGTACAATAGTTTGATAATATCATGACATAACTGTACAATAGTTTGATAGTTACATAATCTAACTGTACAATAGTTTGATAATAACATGAAATTACTGTACATTAGGTAGTGTTTACATGATGGTACTGTATACAGTAGTTTGATAACGACATGACACAATTGTACAGTAGTTTGTTCATTACATGACATAATTATACAGTAGTACAATAGTGTGATAATAACATGAAATTACTTTACAGTAGTTTTTGTTTACATGATCGAACTGTACAGTAGTTTGATAATTACATGACATTACTGTACAATAGTTAAATAATTACATGACATGACTGTACATTAGCTTGATCATTACATGTCATTACTGTACAGATGTTTGATAATTACATGATATTACTGTACAATAGTTAGATAATTACATGCCGTTACTTTACATTAGTTTGATATCTACATAATGCAACTGTACAATAGTTTGACAATTATTTGACAGTACTGTACAGTAGTTTAATAACTGCATGATGTAACTCTACACTAGTTTGATAATTACATGATGTAACTGACAGACGTTTGATAATTACACGACATGACTGTACAGTAGTTAGATAATTTCATGACATAACTGTACAGAAGTTTGATATATACATGATGTAACTGTAAATTATTTTAACAATTGTACATATGGTACACTTGAAAAGTACTTATGAATGAAAATGCCAACGTGCCCTAAAACTTGAACCGGACGTCGACGCAGACGCCGACGCAGACAACGACGCCGTCGCAGACGACGACGCCGACGCCGGGGCGAGTAATAAAGCTATCATTATTCTTCGAATAGTCGAGTTAAAAAATAATTTAATCAAGAAGCTAAAATAAACAGATAATACAAATAATGAAATCTGTTTTCCATACTAAAATTCCTCTGTTTCCTAATAATATATGTTATTAATGACTATCCAAATGGCCAGGGGGTTCAAATATTGTAGTTCTTCGAATTCATGCTGAAATAACTGACTTCTCCTTAACAGATGAATCACATCACAAATAACTGTCATTGGATAAATGTATATTTGTAAAGTGGTAAGCGCAGCATAAACAGTATTTCAGTCATATTATGGCGTGTCATGGATAACTGTATGTTTGTTTGTATATAGTGTTAAGCGCAGTATAAAACAATTGTTCAGTCATATTACGGCGTTTCATGGATAAATGTATGTTTGTAAAGTGTTAAGCGCAGCATAAAACAATATTTCAGTCATATCACAGCGTTTGATGGATAAATGTATGTTTGTATAGTGTTAAGCGCAGCATAAAACAATATTTCAGTCATATTACGGCGTTTCGTGGATAAATGTATGTATGTGAAGTGTTAAGCGCAGCATAAAACAGTATTTCAGTCATATCACGGTGTTTCCTAGATGTTTATAAAGTGTTTAACGCAGCATAAAACAGGTTCAGTCATAATACGGCGAATAATGGAAAATAATTATTTGAAAACTACTAGAAAGAATCTAATAAAACTTCCAACAATGGTATTACTTTTAAACTCCAGGATATAATTACATGATTTAATAAAACTTCGCACAATGGTAGAGCACAATGAGAGGAAGTTCAGTGTAAAAGAACCATAACTCTTTTTGTTAAAGCTAATTACAGTTATTGCTCTTTCTTATTTGTGTCTTGTCCGGAGATTAACTTTAAAACAAAAGGACATAATTTAATAAAACTTCATACAGTGGTGGAACACAATGACAGAAAGTGCAGTGTACAATAACCATAACTCCAGTTTAGCTATTTACAGAATAATTGCCTTTTCTTATTGTTTTATTGTCCGGAGAATAACTTTAAAACTACTGGAAGGAATGACACTTCATACGATGATACAACACGGTGAGAGAAAATGCAGTGTACAGGAACCATAACTCTATTTTATCTATTTACCGAGTAGTTGGCATTTGTTACTTTTTCTGATCCGGAGAACACTACTAGAGGGAATCTAATAATATTTCATACAAATGTAAAGCACAATGAGAGGAAGTGCAGTGTAGAAGAACCATGACTCTATTTCAGCTAATTACAGAGTTATTGCTCTTTCTTACTTTTCTCTTGTCCTGATAACAACTTTTCCTATCAGGGCGGTGTTCGGGGGTATTAATCACATTCAGTGATATGTCTAGTTTCATTTGTTTTATAGGTTTATATTAGCTTCTTGATTAAATTATTTCTTTAACAAGTAGTTGCTTAAGATATTTACTTTGATCTTTCTCGTGTTGACATATAAATAAAAATGGCTGCCAGATTGTGGTGTTGTGAACTATGTAAAAAAAAAGTTTCATTCACTCTGTCATTTCAGTTTACTTCTGTATGCATAACGTTCAAATATCTATCATTTAATTTTTACTTGATAAATACATTCATAAAATTCTGTTTTTCTTCCCAAAATTTGCCTCAAGTAATGTTAATTTTATGCGGGAAACACCATGATAAATCTTAACACTTGCCAAAATAAAACAAATCTGCAGCAGACGACTTTAAAAACGTCTACTCAAACATATGTAAAATCTCTAGAAATGAAAGTATAACTATCATTAGTGTTGCAAACAGAGTGACAATAAGTGAAATTGCTTATTATGAAAAATATAGAAACGAAAGTATAACTATCAAAGAGAGACGAAAACATTGTGACAAAATGAGAAATTCCTCATTATATAAATCTCTAGAAATAAGAGAATCACTATCTTATAGAGTTGAAATAGTGTGACAAAAGGAGAAATTTCTCATAATGAGTCACTTTTTCTTTTGTCCAAGTGTTTAAAAAAGTTCTCTGCTGCGGATTTGTCAAAATGTGTGTATATATTTGAAAGGATCTACACTGTTCAAACAACGAAATCCGTTGGTTAATTTTAAAAATACATTTCAAATTAACGGCTGTTAATTCTAATGAAAGTATTCGGTAGGGCATGTAGTTAAATATATGATGAATCTATCGCGCACAGACAACTTTAAAAACATTTTGGTAAATTAAGAAATTGCTACTTATACATCAATGTTTTCAACGCCTTTCAAATAATTCACTTTCATTCAAAGAGATTTACCATATTTTGGCTTAGTTAATTTCATATTTCCTATTCGATTATTATTATTTGCTTTGCTTTATTTACAGATGACTCATGTAACAACACCAACAATCCGTGTGTAAATGGAGGCACTTGTGTAACTAGCGGTACATCCTATACATGCACGTGTGCCTCAGGATTCACTGGGACAAACTGTACAATCATAAGCCCAAGCACAAGCACAAGTTCAAGCACTGCTGACAACGGTTTGTATTGTATAATTGAGGAGTTCTCTGTGAAAACCAATCGTAACCTTTAACACTTTCCCACATGCAACAAGTCTTCAGCAGACGACTTTGAAAACATATTTGCAAATATGTGAAATATCTTTATAAATACATAGTATTATAATTGAATAAAGTTGAAACCAACCTTAACCCTTTCTCTCATGCAGGTACATTCAGTCAGGCTCATCTGTAGCAAGAAACCTTTGAAAACATTGTCGCCAAAGGAAAAATTGCTTTTAATGAGTAATTTGTCCTTTTGCCACAATGTTTACAACTCTATTCAATGATAAAACCTTATGTATGTATCACTTATTTTTATCTACTGTAGATTTGTTGTATGTGGGAAAGGATTAATATAATTATTTGTCAACCACCCTCGAAATATAATATCAGCTTAACATTTAAATTTCATTAAAATTGTTGTATAATTTCAAACTTAATTTCGAACATAAACTGAACCCTACGACATGTTAAATTACTTTCATTCTTTCCTTCCTTTTTTATAATGAAAATAACAATCTACTCATGTTTAACATTATATTATGGTGAGCGCTCTTATGTCAATGATGCATAACAATATGCAGAACGCAAGCAAAATGCCTGTAGGGGTTCTAATGACACATTTAATAGTGTCAAGACCGAAATGATTTTGTACGAAAGACCCGATCCGTCAACCATACTTTGGCCATAAAAAAGGATTTATAAATAATTGACTAGACAATAATAATGTTAAAGTCATGTTTTTTGCATTATCAAAACGTATTTGAAATTCGTATTGCTGTCGTCTATTATTAAGAACAGAAAATAATAAAGTAAAGACTTTCAGAAAATCAAGAAATACATTTATAATGAACGAGGTTAAAACCATGAGGTCCAAGATGATCCTTAATCGATCACCCGCATTATGGTAAAGAAGCAAATAGATCAGCCCTTTTCTGATGCTACCTGGCGGCTGCCTTTTTCAACCATTAAATATGACTAGAACAAATTATGTAATCTTAATAAATGTTGAGGAAAGGTTCATGGAAGTGTTTGAAGAAACTAAACTACTTATCAAACTCCGTTAAAAACCGAAGATAGGGCGCTGTAAGTGGCGTAGACTGCACCATGTTTAATTAAAAATGATGAAGAAATAAAAAGGTACCTTTGTTTTTATTTCTAAACCGAACATAAATATTGCTGTCCGCCGTAGCATTTTTGACGTCAATGTCACGTGGCATACACACACTAAAGATGTGTATATACCAATATATTTGACTGTTGTGATGAGATGGCATCAGAAATGGGGGAAATGAAAATATATTCCAGATATTTGCAATTAAATATTCGCTACTATACTATGACTTAGGTGATCGATTTAGGGCCATCTTGGACCTCTTGGTTTTATGTGACAATTTCGTTTAAACCCCAGAAAGTCAAGCTCATTTAAACCCCTGAAGTTCTGTTTTGTGTGTGGCAAGTCTCATCTAACCCCACTTTTCCCACATACAACAAATCTGCAATCTTGAGAATATGTTGGTGAAAATATTAAAATTCTTAGTAAATAAAAGTATGATCATTGAACAGTTGGAAACATTTCGGCAAAAGACAAAAATAATTCGTTATAAGCAATTTCTTCTCATGCAGCAATATTTTCAAAATGCATGAAAGAGTTGATTTATGTTTTTCAAACCAAAGATTTTGTTCTATAGTTTCAGGTACAGATGAACCAAATAATGACACAGGTTTAATAGTTAGTTTAACGATCGCTGTACTGGCGCTTTTGCTATAAATAGGTCTAGCAGTCTATCATAGGAAAAAGATGTAAGTATATGTTTAGATTAACATAAGATTTTGTTCTCTAGCTTCAGGAACAGATGAACCTTATGCTAACATAGGTTTAAAAGTTGGTTTGATCGTTTTGGTGGTGAGTGTCATTGTTTTAGTAGCTGTTGCAGTCAAGTTTAGGAAAAAGATGTAAGTATACATTCAGATAAACTTAAACAACAAATCTGCAGCAGACAACATTAAAAACCATCTTTGTGAAGAATGGGAAAATTTCTATAAATGAAAGAATTCCTGATGAATAGAGATGAAAACATTTGTGTCAAAAGCCATCTGCTGCAGAATGCCTCAGATTCCATCTGTGTGTTGGAAAGGGTAATTCTTATCGGACTGGATTCATCCATATGTGGACCATTTCCCTGCAGGCCCGAATTTGATTTTTAGTTCAACTATTCAGAGAATAGAAGAGCTATTGTACCTCAACCTGTCGTCTGCGTCGGCATCCACGTCACACATTGGTTAAGGTTGTGCATGCAAGTAAATATATTCACCGTAGCTAAGTTACTACTTGATATATTGCATTGAAACTAACTATAATGCTTCCCAACTTTCACACCTATGTAAATAATCAAGTTACATAACGGTATCCTGCATATTATTATAGCCCTTCTTTCACTTAGAAATTCTGGTTAAAGTTTTGCGCACAACTATATTATCTTCCATATTTCAGTAACTTATATTTGCACTGCATTGGAACTTTCTACAATCCTTCCCAACCAACTGTTCCTAAAATGGAAACATGTTTTTAGGTCACATTAATTAGAGGTAGTGCAGATAGAGATCAGCATCTACATTACTTAATAGTGCAGCTACAGATCAGACTCTTGGTCATTAGATAGTGCAGATGAAGATCATCCTCTAGAATAATAATTGCAGATAGAGATCAGTTTGTAGTAGGTTTACTCTGTATTTGTGCTAACAATAGTCATTTTCATGCATTCTTGCGTTTGCTTATTTACTCATGGGCCAGGTTGAACATTGGTTACACTGGGGTGATATGTACATACACTGTGTCAATGACAGTTTGAACATTGGTTACACTGGAGTGATATGTACATACACTGTGTCAATGACAGTTTGAACATTGGTTACACTGGGGTGATATGTACATACACTGTGTCAATGACAGTTTGAACATTGGTTACACTGGGGTGATATGTACATACACTGTGTCAATGACAGTTTGAACATTGGTTACACTGGGGTGATATGTACATACACTGTGTCAATGACAGTTTGAACATTGGTTACACTGGGGTGATATGTACATACACTGTGTCAATGACAGTTTGAACATTGGTTACACTGGGGTGATATGTGCATACAATGGCCAGGTTGAACATTAGTTACACTGGGATGATATGTGCATACACTGTGTCAATCCCAGTTGGAGCCTTTTCTTGATACAAAAAACCTTTGTTGCAGCAGACAACTGAAATTGATGTTGAAAAACAAATTGCTCTTTTCTCCGAAATATGTCTCAAAACTGTACCTCTAGTCTTCAAGAAATGACATATTTTTCCCAGCGTTATTTTAAAAGCATGCAAAGCACTCTAAAAATATCACTATGTAAGGTGGACTCTTTTTTGTTATGGAAATTCATATGAGTGGTGCTCCAGGATATAAATTATATACAGAACTTTGGTTGCTGCGGCTTCAGAAAAAGCCATAACTTTAAAACTCCTCTTCTCTGAACCCGCTTGTCTGTTTCCAAGATAATTTGTTTCAAGATAAAATACCATCAACTGACACAACAAGCACAAGCGGAAAGTAAATAATTTTGCCAAAAATTTAGATTAAAGTATTTATCTGTCCCCTAATGACCTGAGTAACCAGTTCACTGGTTTAGATGTTTAAATTGATGGTAAAGTTAAAGATCAATCTTAATGGTTAAATCATTTCTAAACTTTGAATTCTGAACATTGTTTACTATTGAACAAATCATTTGAGATCAGAATCTCAATTCATCTACAATTTCCCATTAATCTTTTCCCCCACGCATACATATTTTGACTCGCCTGTAGCAGACGTCTTTAGAAATATTCATAAAATGCTGTTGTTTCTCATGAGGAATTTAACCATCAAACTTTCATATAGAGATTTTTCATATGTTTACCTTCATATATTTCAAAGGCATCTGCTGCAAATTTATTTAAGGATTTTACATGTTTTAAAATGTCGATGAAAAAAGGGAGAAATGTTCATGCAAAACAATTTTTTCTTTGTCCTCAGTGTTTTCAATCGTCTTTTGCTGCATATTTGTTAAAATGCGTCTGCATGTGGAAATGGGATAGTCAATTTATTTTAAAATGTTATGAATTTTCATCATTAATCTGTTGTTAATGCAATGTCACATGTGTGTATATTATCCGATAAATTTGCATCATTGCATTTAAACTCCTTTTTTTCGGTCGAAATATTTTCTTTAAAACCCCCGTCAGAAGGCTCAAGGTGATCTATTCTGATCACTCTCTGTCCGTCGTCTGTCGTCCTTTGTCGGTAACTTTAAGTTTTAAACAACATTACATCCTAGACCACTAGACCAATTTTAACCAAAGTTTACAGGAATGATTTTTTCATGGTCCTCTTTTAAAACTGTTCAAAGCTTTAATTTATATGAAGAACTTTAATTGCTGCTGCATTAAAAGGGGAGGGGGGGGGGGGGGGGGCGGGAACTGCCAATCTTTAAAATTCTTCTTCTCTGAATCCGTTGTCTGATTCCAGTATTATTTGATAGAAATTGTCCTTGGCTTCCCCTCTACAAAAAAATTAAAGCTACAATTCTTTTAAGATTTGGTTTTAATAAAATTGTTTTAATGATTTCATGTTAGATGTGTATAATTGTTACTTAAGTAACTCTCTTCATAATTTTTCAAATCAATAATGCTTGATTGAAAGACATAGCAACCAAGCGGTATCAGAAAATCGGTAAAAAAAACCTTTATCTACAAATGCCTTCTCCTTAACCGCTGGACCAATTTCAGCCAAACTTAATAGAAACGTTACTTTGAGGGTCTTCTTTCAAAATTGTTCAAATATATAAATTATATACAGAACTGTGGTTGCTGCGGCAACAGAAATAGAGAGAAAGATAATTTTAAAATTCTTCTCCTATAAACCCGCTTGTCTGATTCTAAGATAATTTGTTCCTAGAATGCCTCTCTACACAATTTGTTCAAGCAATTGTAATTGGTTGAAAAACATAGCAATCCGATGACATCAGAAAATGGGTAAAAATGACAAATCTTACAAATTCCATTCTTATTAAGGTTTTGGTCTACTTTCAAGTTAGTTTTGCGAGAGTTTTACTTTATTGACAGTGGACATAATTTGTCCAAGCCATATTGATTGGTTGAACATGATATTTGCTAGGCGAAATCAGGAAATGGGTAAAAGAAACTTTAAGCTTCAAAAGACCTCTCCGCTTAAACCAATGGACCAAAATCAACCGAACTTCAAAGTAATGTCTCTGTGTTGGTCCTCTTTGAAATTGTTCAAATAGTTAATGCATTATTACAAATGTCTTTTACACTTGATCAAATGTTCACCTTTATTATCAGTAGCATTGGTTTCTATACTATAACTCAGGTGATTGATTAAGGACCATCTAAGCTCTCTTGTTTATAAAGATTGTCTGTCACTCTCAATGTGAAACAAGCTATGTTTAGATCAACTTTTCGAAGAAAAGGCTAGTTATGTTACTCGACTCGGCATTGGCGTTGGCATCACACCTTGGTTAATTTATTGCTTTGAAACTTAAAACACTTGTTAACCATCTTTACCTCCATCAATAGACAATAGTAAATAACTCTGTCAAGGTTTTTGTAAGAAAGATAGCCCCTTTTAGACTTAAAATTGTGGTTAAGTGTTTCATACAACCCCATATTTGATTTGCAAAACCTTTACAGATATAGCTTATGTATTTACAATACGTATTTACCATTTTATATCTCCATCAACAAAAGTACATAGCTCTGTCAAGGTTTTTTAAAAAGAATTATGGCCCTTTTTTTATTTAGAATTTTGGTAAAGTTATTCACACCAAATCAAATTTTTCAAAACTATTAGAGATATAGCTCAAACAATTAAAATTTGTATTAACCATCATTACCGCCACCAAGAGCCAAGAGTTCATAATTCAGTGAAGGTTTTTGTAAGAATTATTTCTCCTTTTTTCGGCTATTAAAAGTGCTTATTAAGTAACTTTTTTTTCTCTATAGAAAGTTGTTATGCACGTACACAATATGCTGGTTTTACACACCATCCGAAGATATCGGGCCACTGAGGGGGACTGATATTATTCGTTGAACATATCAATACCACCAACTGACACAACAAGCACAAATACAAGCGGAAAGTACGTATTTTTGCCAACAATTAATAATGGAATAAAGTTTCATCTGTCCCCTAATGACCTGAATAACCAATTTACTGGGTTTAGATGTTTAGATGGTCAAGTTAAAATCAAACTTATGGTCGGAATACTTTCTAAACTTGAAAATCTGAACATTGTTACATGTTGAACAAATCATTTTGAGATAAGAATTTCATTCATCTAAATTGCCCATTATATTTTTCCCACATGAATACATATTTAACTCAACTGCAGCAGACGTCTATAGAAATATTCATAAAAAGCCGTCTGTTATCATTCTGATCAATCTCTGTTCCGTCGTCTGTCGTCCTTCGTTGGTAACTTAAAGTTTTTAAACAACATCTCATCCTAGACCACTAGGACCAATTTTAACCAACACTTCATAGGAATGTATCCTTCTTCTTCGTGGTCCTTTTCAAAAGCTTTCCAAGATTAAATTGCTATGAAGAACTTTGATTGCTGGTGCTTCAGAAAGGGTGTGTTGGGGGGGGGGGGTGGGGGGGGGGGGTCGAGGAACTGCCAATCTATAGAAATCATATGAGTGGTGCTCCAGGATATAAATTATATACAGAACTTTGTTTGCTGCGGAGTGTTCAAAGAGTGAATATCTACACAATTAGAGATCGGTTGAAAATCCTGGCAACCAAATGGCATCAGAAAAGGGGCCAAAAAACTTTAAAATTCATTCTAATAAAAGTTTTCGTCTGATTCAAGATAGTTTAGCAGGAGTTTTTATTTATTGACACACTGGACCTACTTTTGACATACTGTGTTCAAGCCATATTGATTGGTTGAAATCGAAAGCTGCCAGGCGACATCAGAAATGTGTAAAATAATTGTTAGCTTCTCAAAGACATCTCCTCTTAAACAATGGACCAATATCGACCGAACTTCAATAAATGTTCATGTGGTGGTCCTCTTTGAAATTGTTTCAAAGATTCAATGCATTAATACAAATGACCGTTACCCTTGATCAAATGTTCATCTTTATTAGCAGTTCATTTGCGTCTCTACTATAAACTCAGGTGATTGATTAAGGGCCATCTTAGCCTTCTTGTTCATAATTATTTTCTGTCACTTATCAATGTGAAACAAGCTATTTTAGCTCGACTTTTCGAGGAAAAACTTAGCTGCTCGTGGCGTCACACATTGTTTAGTTTATTGTATCACCTTTTTGAGCCCACCTGTTTGAGGCCCTGGCTATATCGGATTAAAAACTAGGTCACTAGTCAAATTGAAGGAAAATCGCATTTTTATCTTCAGCATGTTGAACATTTTTCAGAATGGCTGTCTTGATGATATATAAGTCAAGTTCGAACATGGGTCTTCGGGGTCATATTTTGTTTCTTAATGATATTCTAGGCCAAGTTTGAATATGGGTCATATTGGTGTTAAAAAAATAGGGTCACTAGGCCAAATTGAAGGAAACTATCGTTAAAACTCAAAAGGCTGGCTTTAACTTTGAGCAAGTTGAAACTTTGTCAGAGTGTTGTCATGATTATATCTAGCCCATATACGAATATGAGAGATATCAGGTATGAAAATAGGTTTCACTATGAAGAGAAATGATCTTAACACTCTGGAAGTTGCATTTTGAATCTTGTCAGAGTAATTGTCTTGATGTGGTTTTTTCATTAGAAATCACATTGCATAATTCCGTGTGAGCGATCTAGGGCTATTATGGCCCTCTTGTTTTTTCCCAGACCATTAGATATATTGGGCTTTGAAACTTACAACACATGTTCACCATCATTACTTCATTTAACAAACAAGAGTACATAACTCTGTCAATGATTTTGTAAGAAATTAATTGCCCTTTTTCGACCTAGATTTATGGTTAAGTTTTTCATACCAAATCAACTTTTTTCAAAACCATTAGAGATATAGCTTAAACAAATATGGTATTTTCATCATAACTTCCACTAACAGCCATTTGTACATAATTTATTGAGATAGATTACCCTTGTTAAGCTTACGAAGTACTTTGGTTATGGTTTTATGTACCACCCCAAAAAGTTTCGTTTATTAACAAGCGCGCAAAAGTCAAGCGCGCTGTCCTCCGTTTAGCTCTTGTTCAATTTTTCCACAGTGTGTTTTTTTCTTTAGAAAGTTGTCATACAACAACTGGATCATGGAAGGCAAAACGACTGGTGACAATTATCAAACAACGAAATACCCTGTTCTCCAGACCAATAAATCAACAATAACCCAAGGACAACACCAACTGACGAGACTGTTCACTATTTGTGAAATTCAATGCCACCAACTGACACAAAAAGCAAAAAAAGAAGAAGAAGAAAAAGATTTCCACAACAATTGATAATTAAGATCAAGTACTGATCCTCTTAATGACTTGAATAACCAAATTGGGTTAACATAGTAAAATTGAAACCAACTGAACATCTGAAACGCAAAACGACTGGTGACAATTATCAAAACAACGAAATACCTCTGTTCTCCAGAACCAATAAATCAACATAACCCAAGGACAACACCAACTGACGAGACTGTCACTATTTGTGAAAAGTTCAATGCCACCAACTGACACAAAAAGCAAAAAAAGAAGAAGAAAGAAAAAGATGGTCCACAACAATGTGATAAATAGATCAAGTACTGATCCCCCTTAATGAACTTGAATAACCAAATTGGGTTAAATAGTAAAATTGAAACCAACTGGAACACTGAACGCTAAAACGACTGGTGACATTTATCAAAACAACGAAATACCCTGTTCTCCAGAACCAATAAATCAACATAACCCAAGGACAACACCAACTGAGGGAGACTGTCACTATTTGTGAAAATTCAATGCCACCAACTGACACAAAAAAGCAAAGAAAGGAAGGGAGAAAGGAAAGAGTTTCCGCAAAAATTGAGAATAGATCAAGTACTGATCCGCCTTAATGACTTGAATAACCAATTCATTGATTTAAATAGTAACATTGAAATCTGAACAGTGTTATATTATAACAAATCTTTTTTGATAAGAATTATTTCAATCCAACTACATTTTCTCATAATGCGTATTCCCACATAACACATTTAAATATCGTTGACAAAAGAGGAAAATGTTCACGCAAACATTTTCCCGACGAATGTCAAAAGTCAATGCGACTTGCGTCATTCGGTCTTCTACAAATGGGCTAAGTCGTTTGTGGAAAAGCAGCCAGTTGCTTGGGAATAGTGTTGTCCTTGAGTACTGGTGTGAGAAAACCAGGAAATGCATGAGTAGGTGAAACTGGCCGCCGTGATAGTAATTGTTAAAAACGCTTTTAACCCCAATCAATCAATCAATCATTCCTTTTTCTCAGTGTTTTCAGGAGTTTTCTGCTGCAGATTTGTTAAAATGGTCTGCATGTGGAAATGGGATAGTCCAATTTATGTTAAAATGTTAATGAATTTTCATCATTAATCTGTTGAGATATGTGATAGAAGTCATGATCGTCTGATGTTCTCTTTGAAAAAGTTAACAATGGGTTTTTTACCTATTTCCTTGTTCGAATTTAAGATAATTTTCTGACTGTGATTGTTCAATCTTGACTCGTCAACAATTAAGATGGGTACGGTTTTTTAAGATAGAAATTAGTTTATTAAGTCGGGTAGTTGGATTTTTTTCCATTTAAATGGAGACAATAGCAGCAACATAACTGTAGCCTGCTATTTTTAAATTATGTTCCTTTTTAATTTCTTTTGTGCGTCCATTGTCTGACTTTTATTTAGCAATCACAGTATTCCATGGATTGCTATTGTTATTGGGGATTTATTGGCTGTTTTAAATTTTGTGTGTAACTTTTTGGCTCAATGTTTTTCCAGACATTTTCTGTCGTAGATATATCTTTTTCCTCTGAAATAACTGATCTGATTTAAAAATAATTTCTAAGGAATTTTTCGTCTGATGTAAACTTTGAAAACCAAATAGAAAGAAAGTTTAACAAATGTTTTTCTTTAACTTAATTTCCCTTGTTCGAATATGTTCAAGCCGTATCTAGACTCGTCCAAAATTAGATGGTTACGGATTTTTAAGATGGAAACGGGTTATAAAGTCGGGTAGTGGTGGGTCTTGTTTCCATTTAAATCATGCATATAATGCAATTTTTGAAAATCTTCCTTCTCTAAAAGCTTTGGTCTGATTTTATATAAATAATATTATCCTCTATGACAGAGTGTTCAAGCCATTGATCGAAATACATCGCCAACACATACAAATTTAAATTTTGGTGAAACTGCAGCAGATAACTTTTGAATATATTTTGACAAAAGACAAGGAATTGCTGATGAAATTCCTTTTGCAATAACTGAGGCTTAACTTAGGTGAGCGATAAGGCTTTATCATATACCTGCACATTTCCCCGGTGCAAATATAGCAGGTGATCATGTACAGTTTAAAACATGACGGAATTAAAAATTCAGTATATGATGACTGTACCAAAATATAGTAATGGTTACATCACTGACATACAATTATGACGTCATTGAAATATGCTTATACATCATTCAAAATGAGGTGGTTAGGCGTGGTTAAAACGCCAATCATTAAGTATAGTTTATGTGTAATTTAGATATTTCTTTATTTAGAATAAATATGTAACTTTGTATTTTTTTCCTTTATTTTGTCTTAAAAGTTAAACATGGTACATGTATAATACAAATAAGGAACATTATTTTGCAGTTAGCGCTACAGGTTTAAGTTTTTGTCTACTACCGGTGCGTGGGGAAAATTTGGTCTCTAGACCTGGTCTCGCGAGATATCCGAATTCTTCCACGCCATAGTAGAACACTAGTTAAACCTGTATCACTACTTCAACACGGTATTCCCTATGGTTTGTGATTAATATATTTTACTTATCTGTGATATACAATTTCTAAAAGCTGCATGAATTTATGTGTCATTTTAATTTATCTTAGAATTTTATGTAAATGATATTTAGCTCACCTGAGCCACAATGTGTGGGGTGATCTTTGTGATCATTCAATCGTCCGTCATCGTCGTTCACACATTCCTATAAACAACTTCACCGAAATTAATAAACCAAATTGAAAAAAATAAAATCACAGAAATATTCCT
>JASEVX010000008.1:72335329-72418569 GCA_031761405.1 Serripes groenlandicus | reverse complement strand
TGAAGAAACTAAACTACTTATCAAACTCCGTTAAAAACCGAAGATAGGGCGCTGTAAGTGGCGTAGACTGCACCATGTTTAATTAAAAATGATGAAGAAATAAAAAGGTACCTTTGTTTTTATTTCTAAACCGAACATAAATATTGCTGTCCGCCGTAGCATTTTTGACGTCAATGTCACGTGGCATACACACACTAAAGATGTGTATATACCAATATATTTGACTGTTGTGATGAGATGGCATCAGAAATGGGGGAAATGAAAATATATTCCAGATATTTGCAATTAAATATTCGCTACTATACTATGACTTAGGTGATCGATTTAGGGCCATCTTGGACCTCTTGGTTTTATGTGACAATTTCGTTTAAACCCCAGAAAGTCAAGCTCATTTAAACCCCTGAAGTTCTGTTTTGTGTGTGGCAAGTCTCATCTAACCCCACTTTTCCCACATACAACAAATCTGCAATCTTGAGAATATGTTGGTGAAAATATTAAAATTCTTAGTAAATAAAAGTATGATCATTGAACAGTTGGAAACATTTCGGCAAAAGACAAAAATAATTCGTTATAAGCAATTTCTTCTCATGCAGCAATATTTTCAAAATGCATGAAAGAGTTGATTTATGTTTTTCAAACCAAAGATTTTGTTCTATAGTTTCAGGTACAGATGAACCAAATAATGACACAGGTTTAATAGTTAGTTTAACGATCGCTGTACTGGCGCTTTTGCTATAAATAGGTCTAGCAGTCTATCATAGGAAAAAGATGTAAGTATATGTTTAGATTAACATAAGATTTTGTTCTCTAGCTTCAGGAACAGATGAACCTTATGCTAACATAGGTTTAAAAGTTGGTTTGATCGTTTTGGTGGTGAGTGTCATTGTTTTAGTAGCTGTTGCAGTCAAGTTTAGGAAAAAGATGTAAGTATACATTCAGATAAACTTAAACAACAAATCTGCAGCAGACAACATTAAAAACCATCTTTGTGAAGAATGGGAAAATTTCTATAAATGAAAGAATTCCTGATGAATAGAGATGAAAACATTTGTGTCAAAAGCCATCTGCTGCAGAATGCCTCAGATTCCATCTGTGTGTTGGAAAGGGTAATTCTTATCGGACTGGATTCATCCATATGTGGACCATTTCCCTGCAGGCCCGAATTTGATTTTTAGTTCAACTATTCAGAGAATAGAAGAGCTATTGTACCTCAACCTGTCGTCTGCGTCGGCATCCACGTCACACATTGGTTAAGGTTGTGCATGCAAGTAAATATATTCACCGTAGCTAAGTTACTACTTGATATATTGCATTGAAACTAACTATAATGCTTCCCAACTTTCACACCTATGTAAATAATCAAGTTACATAACGGTATCCTGCATATTATTATAGCCCTTCTTTCACTTAGAAATTCTGGTTAAAGTTTTGCGCACAACTATATTATCTTCCATATTTCAGTAACTTATATTTGCACTGCATTGGAACTTTCTACAATCCTTCCCAACCAACTGTTCCTAAAATGGAAACATGTTTTTAGGTCACATTAATTAGAGGTAGTGCAGATAGAGATCAGCATCTACATTACTTAATAGTGCAGCTACAGATCAGACTCTTGGTCATTAGATAGTGCAGATGAAGATCATCCTCTAGAATAATAATTGCAGATAGAGATCAGTTTGTAGTAGGTTTACTCTGTATTTGTGCTAACAATAGTCATTTTCATGCATTCTTGCGTTTGCTTATTTACTCATGGGCCAGGTTGAACATTGGTTACACTGGGGTGATATGTACATACACTGTGTCAATGACAGTTTGAACATTGGTTACACTGGAGTGATATGTACATACACTGTGTCAATGACAGTTTGAACATTGGTTACACTGGGGTGATATGTACATACACTGTGTCAATGACAGTTTGAACATTGGTTACACTGGGGTGATATGTACATACACTGTGTCAATGACAGTTTGAACATTGGTTACACTGGGGTGATATGTACATACACTGTGTCAATGACAGTTTGAACATTGGTTACACTGGGGTGATATGTACATACACTGTGTCAATGACAGTTTGAACATTGGTTACACTGGGGTGATATGTGCATACAATGGCCAGGTTGAACATTAGTTACACTGGGATGATATGTGCATACACTGTGTCAATCCCAGTTGGAGCCTTTTCTTGATACAAAAAACCTTTGTTGCAGCAGACAACTGAAATTGATGTTGAAAAACAAATTGCTCTTTTCTCCGAAATATGTCTCAAAACTGTACCTCTAGTCTTCAAGAAATGACATATTTTTCCCAGCGTTATTTTAAAAGCATGCAAAGCACTCTAAAAATATCACTATGTAAGGTGGACTCTTTTTTGTTATGGAAATTCATATGAGTGGTGCTCCAGGATATAAATTATATACAGAACTTTGGTTGCTGCGGCTTCAGAAAAAGCCATAACTTTAAAACTCCTCTTCTCTGAACCCGCTTGTCTGTTTCCAAGATAATTTGTTTCAAGATAAAATACCATCAACTGACACAACAAGCACAAGCGGAAAGTAAATAATTTTGCCAAAAATTTAGATTAAAGTATTTATCTGTCCCCTAATGACCTGAGTAACCAGTTCACTGGTTTAGATGTTTAAATTGATGGTAAAGTTAAAGATCAATCTTAATGGTTAAATCATTTCTAAACTTTGAATTCTGAACATTGTTTACTATTGAACAAATCATTTGAGATCAGAATCTCAATTCATCTACAATTTCCCATTAATCTTTTCCCCCACGCATACATATTTTGACTCGCCTGTAGCAGACGTCTTTAGAAATATTCATAAAATGCTGTTGTTTCTCATGAGGAATTTAACCATCAAACTTTCATATAGAGATTTTTCATATGTTTACCTTCATATATTTCAAAGGCATCTGCTGCAAATTTATTTAAGGATTTTACATGTTTTAAAATGTCGATGAAAAAAGGGAGAAATGTTCATGCAAAACAATTTTTTCTTTGTCCTCAGTGTTTTCAATCGTCTTTTGCTGCATATTTGTTAAAATGCGTCTGCATGTGGAAATGGGATAGTCAATTTATTTTAAAATGTTATGAATTTTCATCATTAATCTGTTGTTAATGCAATGTCACATGTGTGTATATTATCCGATAAATTTGCATCATTGCATTTAAACTCCTTTTTTTCGGTCGAAATATTTTCTTTAAAACCCCCGTCAGAAGGCTCAAGGTGATCTATTCTGATCACTCTCTGTCCGTCGTCTGTCGTCCTTTGTCGGTAACTTTAAGTTTTAAACAACATTACATCCTAGACCACTAGACCAATTTTAACCAAAGTTTACAGGAATGATTTTTTCATGGTCCTCTTTTAAAACTGTTCAAAGCTTTAATTTATATGAAGAACTTTAATTGCTGCTGCATTAAAAGGGGAGGGGGGGGGGGGGGGGGCGGGAACTGCCAATCTTTAAAATTCTTCTTCTCTGAATCCGTTGTCTGATTCCAGTATTATTTGATAGAAATTGTCCTTGGCTTCCCCTCTACAAAAAAATTAAAGCTACAATTCTTTTAAGATTTGGTTTTAATAAAATTGTTTTAATGATTTCATGTTAGATGTGTATAATTGTTACTTAAGTAACTCTCTTCATAATTTTTCAAATCAATAATGCTTGATTGAAAGACATAGCAACCAAGCGGTATCAGAAAATCGGTAAAAAAAACCTTTATCTACAAATGCCTTCTCCTTAACCGCTGGACCAATTTCAGCCAAACTTAATAGAAACGTTACTTTGAGGGTCTTCTTTCAAAATTGTTCAAATATATAAATTATATACAGAACTGTGGTTGCTGCGGCAACAGAAATAGAGAGAAAGATAATTTTAAAATTCTTCTCCTATAAACCCGCTTGTCTGATTCTAAGATAATTTGTTCCTAGAATGCCTCTCTACACAATTTGTTCAAGCAATTGTAATTGGTTGAAAAACATAGCAATCCGATGACATCAGAAAATGGGTAAAAATGACAAATCTTACAAATTCCATTCTTATTAAGGTTTTGGTCTACTTTCAAGTTAGTTTTGCGAGAGTTTTACTTTATTGACAGTGGACATAATTTGTCCAAGCCATATTGATTGGTTGAACATGATATTTGCTAGGCGAAATCAGGAAATGGGTAAAAGAAACTTTAAGCTTCAAAAGACCTCTCCGCTTAAACCAATGGACCAAAATCAACCGAACTTCAAAGTAATGTCTCTGTGTTGGTCCTCTTTGAAATTGTTCAAATAGTTAATGCATTATTACAAATGTCTTTTACACTTGATCAAATGTTCACCTTTATTATCAGTAGCATTGGTTTCTATACTATAACTCAGGTGATTGATTAAGGACCATCTAAGCTCTCTTGTTTATAAAGATTGTCTGTCACTCTCAATGTGAAACAAGCTATGTTTAGATCAACTTTTCGAAGAAAAGGCTAGTTATGTTACTCGACTCGGCATTGGCGTTGGCATCACACCTTGGTTAATTTATTGCTTTGAAACTTAAAACACTTGTTAACCATCTTTACCTCCATCAATAGACAATAGTAAATAACTCTGTCAAGGTTTTTGTAAGAAAGATAGCCCCTTTTAGACTTAAAATTGTGGTTAAGTGTTTCATACAACCCCATATTTGATTTGCAAAACCTTTACAGATATAGCTTATGTATTTACAATACGTATTTACCATTTTATATCTCCATCAACAAAAGTACATAGCTCTGTCAAGGTTTTTTAAAAAGAATTATGGCCCTTTTTTTATTTAGAATTTTGGTAAAGTTATTCACACCAAATCAAATTTTTCAAAACTATTAGAGATATAGCTCAAACAATTAAAATTTGTATTAACCATCATTACCGCCACCAAGAGCCAAGAGTTCATAATTCAGTGAAGGTTTTTGTAAGAATTATTTCTCCTTTTTCGGCTATTAAAGTGCTTATAAGTAACTTTTTTTTCTCTATAGAAAGTTGTTATGCACGTACACAATATGCTGTTTTACACACCATCCGAAGATATCGGCCACTGAGGGGACTGATATTATTCGTGAACATTCAATACCACCAACTGACACAACAAGCACAAATACAAGCGGAAAGTACGTATTTTTGCCAACAATTAATAATGGAATAAAGTATTCATCTGTCCCCTAATGACCTGAATAACCAATTTACTGGTTTAGATGTTTAGATGGTCAAGTTAAAAATCAAACTTAATGGTCGGATACTTTCTAAACTTTGAAATCTGAACATTGTTACATGTTGAACAAATCATTTGAGATAAGAATTTCAATTCATCTACAATTGCCCATTATATTTTTCCCACATGAATACATATTTTAACTCAACTGCAGCAGACGTCTATAGAAATATTCATAAAAAGCCGTCTGTTATCATTCTGATCAATCTCTGTCCGTCGTCTGTCGTCCTTCGTTGGTAACTTAAAGTTTTAAACAACATCTCATCCTAGACCACTAGACCAATTTTAACCAAACTTCATAGGAATGATCCTTTCTTCGTGGTCCTTTTTCAAAAGCTTTCCAAGATTAAATTGCTATGAAGAACTTTGATTGCTGGTGCTTCAGAAAGGGTGTGTGTGGGGGGGGGGGGGGGGGGTCGAGGAACTGCCAATCTATAGAAATTCATATGAGTGGTGCTCCAGGATATAAATTATATACAGAACTTTGTTTGCTGCGGAGTGTTCAAAGAGTGAATATCTACACAATTAAGATCGGTTGAAAATCCTGGCAACCAAATGGCATCAGAAAAGGGGCAAAAACTTTAAAATTCCATTCTAATAAAAGTTTTCGTCTGATTTCAAGATAGTTTAGCAGGAGTTTTATTTTATTGACACTGGACCTACTTTTGACATACTTTGTTCAAGCCATATTGATTGGTTGAAATCGAAAGCTGCCAGGCGACATCAGGAAATGTGTAAAATAATTGTTAGCTTCCAAAGACATCTCCTCTTAAACCAATGGACCAATATCGACCGAACTTCAAATAAATGTTCATGTGGTGGTCCTCTTTGAAATTGTTCAAAGATTCAATGCATTAATACAAATGACCGTTACCCTTGATCAAATGTTCATCTTTATTAGCAGTTTCATTTGCGTCTCTACTATAACTCAGGTGATTGATTAAGGGCCATCTTAGCCTTCTTGTTCATAATTATTTTCTGTCACTTATCAATGTGAAACAAGCTATTTTTAGCTCGACTTTTCGAGGAAAAACTTAGCTGCTCGTGGCGTCACACATTGTTTTAGTTTATTGTATCACCTTTTTGAGCCCACCTGTTTGAGGCCTGGCTATATCGGATTAAAAACTAGGTCACTAGGTCAAATTGAAGGAAAATCGCATTTTTATCTTCAGCATGTTGAACATTTTTCAGAATGGCTGTCTTGATGATATATAAGTCAAGTTCGAACATGGGTCATGTCGGGTCATATTTTGTTTCTTAATGATATCTAGGCCAAGTTTGAATATGGGTCATATTGGGTTAAAAAATAGGTCACTAGGCCAAATTGAAGGAAACTATCGTTAAAACTCAAAAGGCTGGCTTTACTTTGAGCAAGTTGAAACTTTGTCAGAGTGTTTGTCATGATTATATCTAGCCCATATACGAATATGAGAGATATCAGGTAAGAAAATAGGTCACTATGAAGAGAAATGATCTTAACACTCTGGAAGTTGCATTTTGAATCTTGTCAGAGTAATTGTCTTGATGTGGTTTTTCATTAGAAATCACATTGCATAATTCCGGTGAGCGATCTAGGGCTATTATGGCCCTCTTGTTTTTTCCCAACCATTAGATATATTGCTTTGAAACTTACAACACATGTTCACCATCATTACTTCATTTAACAAACAAGAGTACATAACTCTGTCAATGATTTTGTAAGAAATTATTGCCCTTTTTCGACCTAGAATTATGGTTAAGTTTTTCATACCAAATCAACTTTTTTCAAAACCATTAGAGATATAGCTTAAACAAATATGTATTTTCATCATAACTTCCACCAACAGCCATTTGTACATAATTTATTGAGATAGATTACCCTTGTTAAGCTTACGAAGTACTTGGTTATGTTTTATGTACCACCCACAAAAGTTTCGTTTTATTAACAAGCGCGCAAAAGTCAAGCGCGCTGTCCTCCGTTAGCTCTTGTTCAATTTTTCCACAGTGTGTTTTTTTCTTTAGAAAGTTGTCATACAACAACTGGATCATGGAAGGCAAAACGACTGGTGACAATTATCAAAACAACGAAATACCCTGTTCTCCAGAACCAATAAATCAACATAACCCAAGGACAACACCAACTGACGAGACTGTCACTATTTGTGAAAATTCAATGCCACCAACTGACACAAAAAGCAAAAAAAGAAGAAGAAAGAAAAAGATTTCCACAACAATTGATAATAGATCAAGTACTGATCCTCTTAATGACTTGAATAACCAAATTGGTTTAAATAGTAAAATTGAAACCAACTGGAACACTGAACGCAAAACGACTGGTGACAATTATCAAAACAACGAAATACCCTGTTCTCCAGAACCAATAAATCAACATAACCCAAGGACAACACCAACTGACGAGACTGTCACTATTTGTGAAAATTCAATGCCACCAACTGACACAAAAAGCAAAAAAAGAAGAAGAAAGAAAAAGATGTCCACAACAATTGATAATAGATCAAGTACTGATCCCCTTAATGACTTGAATAACCAAATTGGTTTAAATAGTAAAATTGAAACCAACTGGAACACTGAACGCAAAACGACTGGTGACAATTATCAAAACAACGAAATACCCTGTTCTCCAGAACCAATAAATCAACATAACCCAAGGACAACACCAACTGAGGAGACTGTCACTATTTGTGAAAATTCAATGCCACCAACTGACACAAAAAGCAAAAAAAGAAGGAGAAAGAAAAGAGTTTCCGCAAAAATTGATAATAGATCAAGTACTGATCCCCTTAATGACTTGAATAACCAATTCATTGATTTAAATAGTAACATTGAAATCTGAACATTGTTATATTTATAACAAATCTTTTTTGATAAGAATTATTTCAATCCAACTACAATTTCTCAATAATCTATTCCCACATAACACATTTAAAATATCGTTGACAAAAAGAAGAAATGTTCACGCAAACATTTTCCCGACGAATGTCAAAAGTCAATGCGACTTGCGTCATTCGTCTTCTACAAATGGGCTAAGTCTTTGTGGAAAAGCAGCCAGTTGCTTGGGAATAGTGTTGTCTTGAGTACTGGTGTGAGAAAACCAGGAAATGCATGAGTAGGTGAACTGGCCGCCGTGATAGTAATTGTTAAAAACGGCTTTTAACCCCAATCAATCAATCAATCCTTTTTTCTCAGTGTTTTCAGGAGTTTTCTGCTGCAGATTTGTTAAAATGGTCTGCATGTGGAAATGGGATAGTCAATTTATGTTAAAATGTTATGAATTTTCATCATTAATCTGTTGAGATATGTGATAGAAGTCATGATCGTCTGATGTTCTCTTTGAAAAAAGTTAACAAATGGGTTTTTTACCTATTTCCCTTGTTCGAATTTAAGATAATTTCTTGACTGTGATTGTTCAATCTTGACTCGTCAACAATTAAGATGGGTACGGTTTTTTAAGATAGAAATTAGTTATTAAGTCGGGTAGTTGGATTTTTTCCATTTAAATGGAACAATAGCAGCAACATAACTGTAGCCTGCTATTTTTAAATTATGTTCCTTTTTAATTTCTTTTGTGCGTCCATTGTCTGACTTTTTATTTAGCAATCACATGTATTCCATGGATTGCTATTGTTATTGGGGTTTTATTGGGCTTTTTAAATTTTGTGTGTAACTTTTTGGCTCAATGTTTTTCAGACATTTTCTGGTCTAGATATATCTTTTTCTCTGAAATAACTGATCTGATTTAAAAATAATTTCTAAGGAATTTTTCGTCTGATGTAATCTTTGAAAACCAAAAGAAAAAAGTTAACAAATGTTTTTCTTTAACTTAATTCCCTTGTTCGAATATGTTCAAGCCGTATCTAGACTCGTCCAAAATTAAGATGGTTACGGATTTTTAAGATGGAAACGGGTTATAAAGTCGGGTAGTGGGTGGGTCTTGTTTCCATTTAAATCATGCATATAATGCAATTTTTGAAAATCTCCTTCTCTAAAAGCTTTGGTCTGATTTTTATAAATAATATTATCCTCTATGACAGAGTGTTCAAGCCATTGATCGAAATACATCGCCAACACATACAAATTTAAATTTTGGTGAAACTGCAGCAGATAACTTTTGAATATATTTTGACAAAACAAGGAATTGCTGATGAAATTCCTTTTGCAATAACTGAGGCTTAACTTAGGTGAGCGATAAGGCTTTATCATATACCTGCACATTTTCCGGTGCAAATATAGCAGGTGATCATGTACAGTTAAAACATGACGGATTAAAATTCAGTATATGAATACTGTACCAAATATAGTAATGGTACATCACTGACATACAATATGACGTCATTGAAATATGCTTTTACATCATTCAAAATGAGGTGGTTAGGCGTGGTTAAAACGCCAATCATTAAGTATAGTTTATGTGTAAATTATGATATTTCTTTATTTAGAATAAATATGTAACTTTGTATTTTTTTCCTTTATTTTGTCTTAAAAGTTAAACATGGTACATGTATATACAAAAAGGAACATTATTTTGCAGTAGCGCTACAGGTTTAAGTTTTGTCTACTCGGTGCGTGGAAAATTTGGTCTCTAGACCTTGGTCTCGCGAGATATCAATTCTTCCACGCCCATAGTAGAACACTAGTTAAACCTGTATCACTACTTCAACACGGTATTCCCTATGGTTGTGATTAATATATTTTACTTATCTGTGATATACCAATTTTCTAAAAGCTGCATGAATTTATGTGTCATTTTAATTTATCTTAGAATTTTATGTAAATGATATTTAGCTCACCTGAGCACAATGTGTGGGGTGATCTTTGTGATCATTCATCGTCCGTCATCGTCGTTCACACATTCCTATAAACAACTTCACCGAAATTAATAAACCAAATTGAAAAAAATAAAATCACAGAAATATTCCCTTATTTTTCCTCTTTCAAATTTGTTTAAAGACTTTAATTCCATGTAGAACGTTAGTTGATGCTGCATCAGAAAGAGGGAAAACTGCAATTACCAATCCAAAAGTACTGGCCCGATTAAAAATAGAAATTCACAAAATGTTCAGTCGGTGATCCTTTATTAAGATTTTGATCCGTTGAAAAACATGGTAGCTAAGGGGCGGAACTTATTTATATACATATTTATCTCTATTCTTGTTCAAAAGTACTTGCCAGATTTGGCCAGATTTGAAACTAATTTGGGACAAAGGTTCATTGTAAAAACCCTCTACCAAGAATGTTGAAATGTTTGCAATCGAATAAAAAAATCTTTATCTGTTTTCCTGAACAAAAGTACAAAAGCCTTATTTGAAAATGATGTGTCACAAAGGTGCCCTCTACTTAGATTTTTTTAAATAATAGCGATCTGGTCACCAATGGGTTCGGCTTGTTTTCCTAAATTGTAAATACAGTGACATATTTAAAGATCTTTAAGTATGTATGGGCCTGATTTGAAAAATGATATTGTAAAAAGCCGCCTGGGTGACCCACTTCTAAGATTGCTAAAAACATAATAATCCGTTCAAAAACCTGGCCACCAATGGGATACGCTTGTGTTCCTAAATTGTATATACAGTTAAGATTTAAAGTTCTTCTTGGTCAGAAGTAAGCACCTGATTTGAAATATAATATGGCACAACGCTGCCTGGGTTGACCCTCTACCAAGACTGTTCAAACTCTTCTGATCCTTTGATAAATTTTGACACTATATATAGGACAAACTTTGAAAACTATTCAAGTTTTATAAAATCAGGTGAATGATAAAGGACCATAATGGTCCTCTTGTTTTTTCTAATTACATCTGTTGTTTTACAATCATTTTATTTTATCTTTGTTTTTAATCTTATAATTATGTTTTTTCATTCTCTGTTCTTTGCAGTAGTTATAGAGGATATTGGTTGGTTGACTAATGATAACAAATGTCTTCGGATTCCCTCAATGTTTTCTATTCTGTCTTTAGATCTTGATTTGCTTGAGACTTTATGAGATTGACGGTCTTTCGATAGCCTATTAAGAAAATGTGTAAGATTTCAAAGATGTTACAATGTAACGATTTAAAAAAGTGTAAACATGTAAGAGTGTTATTCTCGTAAAATGTAAAATAAATGAATTGAATTGTTTCATGTATGATTTTGTGACTTAAAATGTTCTCACCCACAGATGAATTTTGACGAATTTGCTGCAGAAGACTTGAAAATATTTGGACAAAAGGAGAAGTTCCTCATAATAATATGATTATAATTATTTTAAACAATGTCCTTGATTTTAATCTTTCACATATACAGACGTTTTCTTGTGCCTCTGCAGTATACAGCTTTAGAAAACAGTTCAATTGTGTTCACTAAATATTCTTTCATTTATAGATACATATAGTTTCCATACTACTTTGACTTAATGTTTTCAATGTCGTCTGCTTCAGATGTGTTGTATGTGAGAAAGGTTTAAATGCTTAAATAAAGATGCAATCCACCAGCTTTTGCTTGATGATCAAATTCATGTAAAGATGAGCCAGCTCTGGTTATTAAAGCGCTGATAACACTATTGAGCGAAGGACTTTCTTATATGTTGACGCTATAACTATGAAAACCAGCATTATTATAAATATAAAACCTGAGTTTCAACGCTAAAGATACAAATGAATTCTGCATTACAGAAGTTTCTTTAAATGTTCTAAAACTGATTCAAGTCCAGAGCAGACCCCGATCAGAATACGCGGATGCGCTAGTTGACCTTTATCTACAACTGTCACAACTGTCATCCTGTTTGTTTAACACAGCCCCGCTCATATTGACACTATGGAGCACTAATGAATAATTTAATAATATGTCCAGTGGCAGTAAATCGTACAATAATACTACCTTGGTAAGTTGGTATTATCATGTATAAGTGCATTGTTGTTGAAACAATGTGACTGTACACATGCATGTAACACGTTTTACTCGAGTTCTTAAGGATGCATGGGATTCGGAAACATGGAGGAAAAAGAGGTGAAAACAGACGAGAAATGACATTTACAAAATATGCAGACAAAAGTATTTGTTAGAGGAAGGTTGGATGACAAATTTCAAATAAGAAAAGTTGAATGAATATGTGTTGATGGAACGAATTGACAAACGAATGAATGAATGGATATATCAATCAATCAGTCAATTAATCAATCAATCAATCAATCAATCAATCAATCAATTAATTAATTAATCAAGCAATCTGGTTGATCAAATATTAAATCAACAAAAGGGACACTATAAAAAAAAAAAAAAAAAAAAAAAAAAAAAATATTGTGTATGGAGTACAGCTTAGATCACTACGTCTAATCACCATTTTTCCAACAATCATAGTATCATTTGAACCTTTTTGTAGTTATTGTGCCGTCTAGAAAGTTTGAAGTTTCATAAAAGTACATACGAGCGGACACATAGGTATGCTTTACAGCACAAGGGGATGATTAACTCATTGTTAAACACATACATATAGTATCCCAAGTAAAATATTTACCTCCATCTCGTTTGCATCAATATAGGTGGAATTACCCTTAGTGGTGGAAGTGCTACTTTTGATACAGAAATAAAAATGTAAGAAGATCTGTATATTGTTCTGATGTATGTTAAGCTGACAGACATTAATTAAACCTTAATTTAAAATGGATAGCTTTTTATTGTCGATAAATTGACACACATATAAAAGGAATGAAGGAAGAAGCTACGAGTAAGTGATCATTTATTCATGCCCTGTATGAAAAGTGTATCGCTCTCTGAACTTCAGCGAGAATCAGTTATATAATCGAGATAGTAACTGGGGACGATTACCTCATAACCGTTTATAAGATTTGATAGTATAACTTACCTTTTTTACTATCAACCAAAATTAGAGGCCGGCGAAATGGAAAATAACGAGACATTAAAAGTGTAACTTATAAAGTTGGAAGCGTTGTCAAATTGGTTTTCAAAAAAGTTCTGCTTAAGATCCACAAAAAATAGGAACGCAGATAATATTGTATCTACAATTTTGGTAAAAGTGCGGAAAATGGTGTAAAAATAGCGAAATAGAAAAATGTGTGATTCACCCGCTTCATTTGTGTCGTATTATATCCCGTAAAGGGTTAAACACTGAGAGTTCATTCATGAAAACGTACAACACTGCCATGTCAAAGTGTTCTTCTGAGTTTATCAGTTTTCTGTGTATATAAATACTGATATTATAAAACTTTGTTTAAAGTGACTGGGTGACTAGTCTACAGTGTGATAATAGTCAATGAAATAAAAAGTATTTGTACATATTGACAACAATCTAGTGCACAGTATAATTACCTGTTGAACTCATTCATGAGGAGGGCGGATGGATCTGTGTGCACTCATGCAATACGGCGCGTCGAAAATAGTGCAATGCGAATGAAAGCCAATCAATTGCAGCATTCCCAAATCCTTCAGCATTGTTTCGGCGAAAGTTAGATTTTCGAAAGCAGGCCTGCTATGATAATCGGATCGATTTATAACCCTTTGGTTTAAAAACGGGCATTTGTTTCATATCCATATTTGGGCCACATTAAGGGTGCAATATTTTAAATGATAGTAAACTATGTTGGCTTCTATATCAATTTACATTGAAAGCTACAACTGCTTAACCCTCATACACATATAACAAACCTATAGCACTTTGGAAACATCTGCGCATGATATAGGGACAATCTGTATAAATGATAGTATTATCATCAAATAGAGTTGAACACATTTTAGTTAAAAGAGGAATTGCTCATTAGGAACGATTCTCCGTGTTGCTTCGTTGTTTTAAAGAATGGTTTGCTGCAGAACCGTAACAAGTTGGCTATAAATTGGAAATGGTTAATAAGGGCAGACAGTGTTTATTTTATGAATCTTTATACCACTTTCTTAAATGCGTCCTTGCTGTGCAGCAATGGGCCTACCAGCTTTCCCGTGAAACAGACATGACAACCCTAGAAGAGATAGCCGTGTCATTGAATATAAATCCAGCTACCACTTTTAATGATAATGACAACAATGAAACAGACCCAGCCTAGACAGCTGATCTAAAGGATGCTTCAGTTTCATTGAATAATTATCTAAAAATCCCTAAACATAGTAAAGACAACAATGGAACAGACCCAGCCAAGAAGGGTAGTCTTACGGATTAACAAGTCTAGCCTAACATGAATCAAGAAGAATACCAGACGACATAACATGTGTAGACGTACATGCAGAACCTGATGCAGATACAGTTTAAAACTTTTAGAGACTTTTTTTAAAAAAACAAGACACCTTTGATGAAGTAAATCCTTTCCCATATACTGATGTATGTGCAGCAGATGACTTTTGAAAACGTTGTAACAAAGGTTAAATTGCTCATTATGATGTATTTGATCATTGTTAGAACCAGGAGTCATGATGTGATATAATGGAAGGCACACAGGGATCAATTTCCTGCCCATCCTTCTGTCTGGGCATTCGTCGCCTTTTCATTTACTGACATATTATCCAGCCCTGGATAAGTACTGTGTAAAGCTATACGTTCAATGTCTTGTTAATCAGATATTAAACTTTATGTCATGTTATTGAATTATTAAACTCTATGGTCATGTTATTCAATTATTAAAGGGATAAGGACACATACTTTGGGCACATTGAGGAATAGTGTCCTATCTGTTATTGTATGATAAGTTTACAGATATGACCCGAATGGGGACGGGGCTGTTTTGCCTCATAAAGCTAAAGTGAAAACTCAAAAAATCTTCTCCTCCATGTTGATTAGTCGAAAAAGAAGGCGTCCAGGGGAATGGCTGTTTTGCCTTAAATGGCCATAGTGAAAATGTCTTCTTCTTCAAAAGCGTCTGTCCGATTTCCAAATATTTTTTTAGAAATGTTTCTGAAGTGACCTGCTATCAGATTATTTTAGGCCATGTTTATTATTTGAAATATATGGCCGCCATAGTGCCGGGCTGTTTTGCATTATATTGCTGTAGTGAAAACTTTAAAAAATCTTCTTCTCCAAAAGTATCTGTTTGATAATCCGGAGTATCATCGGGGTTGTTGTTAAGCGTGTCGGCTATATAAACCGGTTTAGTAGGTACTATGCTGACGGATTCACCAAAAGCCGCAGCTTCTTGAAACGCCTGCGGTTTCAGTACTGGTGGCATGACTCGAGATTAATCAGCATATTTATTTTCTAAAGTTTATATATCAAACAATTAAATAAATAAATTGTCATGGGTTTCTTTGGATAATATAACAAAATCAAACAAAATAAATAATTGAGATGGGAACATCGGGTGTGTGTGTGTCACTGGCCCTACGGGGCCTCGCTAAATCCGCCATTGTATTTGTCACGCAACTTCTTTTTTTACCATTACTTATTATTTGCACGGGCCCTACGTATCCCCCGTAAATCCGCCACTGCATATGTCATGCGACTCATTTGTACGTTTCCTTTCCACTTCACGAAGGATTATAAGCTTCCATATCTGACCTCAGGGCGCATTAATTTCTAAAGCATTTGTTAAAATTGTATTCCTGTACTCACGCCGCAAGTTTTTCACTGATGTTCCAACAACATTATAGTGATCACTTTTAAATGCAGTTTTGTTCAATCCAACTTTTTTTCTCGCGCAGTCTTACCCTAAAATGCGTTGTTGGGTATTAATAGCAATTGGCAGCTGCCAACTCCGAAAAAATGGTTTACTACTATGACCAGGAGCTAAAGCCCCAGGCCAAAAACAGTTCACAATTTTAAGCTAATATTCTACTTAATAAAAAAAGTAACTATAATACAGTAAAAAGACGTGCTTATTATAATCAGCGTTCAGAAATCAAGTATAGAAGCTAGCAAAGACGGATTCAAAAGCGTTTTAGAATGAAATCAATAAAACCCGGATAAACGGGAATGTAACCATCTAAGAAACCAAGTTCAGATTGTTTCAATCATTTTAAAGACGTTTTTTCTGATGATTTGTCATTTTCTAACGATAACATTGAAAATGATTTACGTAATAAAGAACAGAGCATTACATATATAGAAATGTTAGATTGTGATTTTATTGTTGATAGCGTTAAACGAGCAATAAATACATTGAAATATGGAGGCGAAAATTTACTGATAGATTTACTGATAGAATAGAATTCAAAGATTCAGTATCGCCTATACTATGTAAACTATTTAATGATATGTACAACAAAAGCGCATATCCTCAAAACTGGTCTATCAGTGTAATTGTCCCAGTACCTACAAAGGGAGATCATTCGAATGTTAACAATTACAGAAGGATAACTCTAACCAGTATTTTTCTCTAAAATGTTATCGATAAAGTTAGAATTGTCTTAGAGATTAGGCAGAAATTATTAATGTTATGAGTGAGTATCAGTTAGGTTTCCGAAGTGGTAAAGAAACGAGTGATTGTCTATATTTTATTAAATTCCATTATACAGACTGTTCTGAATGCTGAGAGAAAAAACTGTATTGTGCTTGTGTTGACTTTAGTAAAGCATTCGATACCGTTTATCGAAATAATAACAACTGTGAGTTTCTTCGAAAATTGTTAATATGTTAAAAGTTATATATACTGAGGTCAAGGCCTGTGTAAGATCAGATAACACAGTGTGTGACTGTTTAGAATGCTTAAGCGAAGTCAAACAGGCCGATTTCACCGTTGTTGTTCATACTTTTCATTAATGATTTCTATGATAACCTTGTTAGAAGAAATAACGATTATTTTTCTCTGAACAACATTAAGTTATTTCTGTTACATTTTTCAGGCGATGCAGTACTATTTTCATTCACTAAAGAAGGCTTACAATCCTTATTGGATTAATTACATAGTTAGTGTAATAAATGGGGTCTGACAGTAAATATTGAACAAATGTAAATAGAACAATGGAAGTCTAAGTATTGATCAGTAATATAAACCAGTTTAAACTATGTAAAGACCCGCCACTCGTAACGACCTGTTTTGCGTATTGAATTGTACTTCCTAATTGACAAAGGAGACTATTGTGTAACGTTGTTTAAGGTACTGTCTTATTTGTTTATTAATCATGTTTCTGTTATCACGTTAACTTATATACATATACTTCTACCAGCTACATCTAGCCTTTCCGTGGGCACCTACTTTCGCCCAAACTATAAACATATGTCAAGGTCTCCTTTCGATGCGAAATAAATAATGAGTTTTATTCAGGGATTTGATTTTGATTTGTTCGAGTGTGTCTCTCTTTAAAAGAATGTGTGTGTTTGTGTGTGTGTGTGTGTGTGTGTGTGTGTGTGTGTGTGTGTGTTTATGTGATTACAATTTTTTTTCATATGTAAAGCTATAGGTATATGTAAAGTTTATATGAAGATTTGCAATGCGATTTGATTTACACTTAAGTTAATTAGTACTAGTGTGAGACCGGTATGTGAAAATATTCGAATGGGCCTTGGGCTATTTTTTTTATATAGTGATCTAAGCCGAACCGATGGTATGGCTGGATAGAGAAGAGTTTCTTCTACCACCAAATGCCAAAACAACCTAGGATCGGGCTACTTTTAAACGTTTGAGAGACGGAACAAAAGTGGAATACGTACATTTGCGATCACACTGGTGTACTTTCTCCTAATTGAGTGTTTGTATATATATATATATATATATATATATATATATGCTACTTTCCAAAATACTACAGATTGGCATGTTTCTTCTGCTCAAGGGTGTTTCCTGTCTGCATTTATTCATGTGTCTTTGAATTTATGCCTATCTGAATGTCTTTATGTTTATGTATATATGTATGTCCGTCTATCTGTTGGTGTAAATGTGTTTGTATGTCTATCTGTCTATGTATCTGTATGTCTATTTGTCTATCATCATATATGTCTATCACCGTGTGTCTATCATTGTGTATGTCTATCAGCATTTATGCATGTGTCCCTGAATGTATGTCTATCTGAGTATATGTCTATCTGTATTTATGTCTTTGAGTTTATGTATATATGTATGTCCGTCTATCTGTTGGTGTAGCTGTCAATCTGTCTGTATGAATGTATTTACGTATGTATGTCAATATGTATGTTTATCTATCTATCTATCTGTCTATGTATGTGTATGTATATTTGTGTATGTATGTCTATCACCATGTATGTCGCTCATCGTGTGCCTATCACTATGTATGTATGTATATCTGCATTTATTTATGTGTCTTTGAATGTATGCCTATCTGAATTTATGTCTATCTGAGTGTATGTCTTTATGTTTAGGTATATATGTATACCCGTCTTTCTCTCCGTCTATCCGTTGGTGTAACTGTTCATCTGCCTGTATGCCTGTATGCATGTTTATATGTGTGTATGTTAATCTGTATATATGTTAATCTGTCCATGCGTTTGTATGTCTATCTGTCTATGTATGTGTATGTATATATGTCCATCATCGTGTGTCTATCATTATGTATTTCTATCACTATGTATTTATATGCATTTAGCATGTGTCTTTGAATGTATGCCTATCTGAATTTACGCCCATCTGAGTGTATGTCTATCTGTATTTTTGTCTTTATGTTTATGTATATACGTATGTCCGTCTATCTCTCTGTCTATCTGTTGGTGTAACTGTCAATCTGCCTGTATGTCTGTATGCATGAATATACGTGCGTATGTTTATCTGTCTATGCTATGCGTCTGTATGTCTATATGTTTGTGTACGTGTATGTGTCCGTCTATCTCTCTGTCTATCTGTTGGTGTAGCTGTCAATCTGCCTGTATGTCTATATGCATGTCAATAAGTATGTTTATGTGTCTATGCGTTTGTATGTCTATCTGTCTCTCTATATATATCATCATGTATGTCTATCATTATGTATGTATATCACTATGTATGTATGTGTGTATATCTGCATGTAATCATGTGTCTTTGAATATAAGCCTATCTGCATTTATGTCTATCTGTATTTATGTTTATGTGTATATGTCTGTTTGTCTCTCTGTCTGTCTGTCTGTCTGTCTGTCTGTCTGTCCGTCTGTCTGTCTGTCTGTCTGTTTGTCTGTTTATATGTACGTGTGTGTGTGTGTATGCGGGGGGGATGCGTTCGAGCTCTTAGGTGGAAATACGTAGCTAACAGATGATTTCCTTTTTTCCTTTTTCCTTCGGACATCCCAACTTTTATTCTCTCAATTTGTTCTCATAACACCCATTTTTGTATTATTAAACTTCAATTGGGATGAAACTTCACAGAAAGCATCCTCTAAATGCCTTACCCATAATTCCTTCCTTTCTTTATCCATGCAAAATTGCCATAAAAAGACAAAACATGTATTCTCCTCCCAAACCGGTTGGCCGATTTTCAAATAGTTTTTTATAAAAATTGTCCTTCAGGGACCCTCTATCAGATTCCTTTAATCCATGTTGATTTGCCGAAAATTGGCTGCCAGAGGACGGGGATGTTTTGCCTCATATGTACCTTGTGTGACCGTCTTAACCATTCATCCAAACCATATTGATTGGTTGAAAAACATGGCCAGCAGGGGGCGGAGCTGTTTTTCATTATTTGGCTAAAGTGAAATATCTTTTGTTGATAGGCAAATTGTAGAAAGTTACAACAAGGAATTTGAAAAACATACTCAAAAAATACCCAGACTTATCACTTTAAGTTCAATTAGTAGTAACATTGATTTTTGTCAATCATTGGAAAAATTGAAAGGACTGATGGATTTGTAATAACTAATCAAATCCTCGTTTATATGGCAATATGAAAGCAATGGCTGATTAATCAAAGACATGGATTTATGCCAATTAAATTAAACACAGCTTTCACGGAACTTTCACGGAACTGGCTCAATGTATACTTTTAAGGCAAAGATGAAAACACTAAGCGTAGAAACTGAGAAAACTGTTCCTTTTGACAAATATTTGTCGCATATATTAGATGTTTCAAGAGTATGTGTTAGTATAAGGGAAATGGGGTCAATTATGTAGGTTGAACACCAAATCACCAATCAATCTTTTAAATAATTACCTAATATGCTGCTTTAAATCAATTGAGGTAAGACACAGAAAGGTTGCAGCAAAGTTTTGATCAAAGGATAAAAAAAACGTTTTCTTTGAAGGGTTAAGTTAAGCCCCGTGTTTTGTAATTAACTTTTCATCCAATCAAGTAAGAATATCATTACTGCGCCATACATCTAAAACTGGAAGCGGAAGTCTGGTGATATAAAGCTTATTGAAACAAAATGGCCTTAGAAATAATCATATTATCGTTAAAATATCTTTTTCATGTATGTGCATAGCTGATTCCGAAATTGTCTCTTGCATATGTGCTGTATGTGGGAAAGGGATAATGGCAAATGGAGGAAAAGTGTCCTATCTGTTATTGTACGATAACTTTACAGATATGATCCGTTTGGTGGTACAGTTTCGACCGAACTCTTACTATAGGGCGTATTTCATCCCGTTGAGTGCTTATTCACTAATCTCAATGAATATTCATGCACTGGCTACCTTAGCGTCTCTTGCAAGTGAAAATCGTAAGGCATACTAGATTGTTACAGGTAATGTACTGATTGGTTATCCTGACTTCACTGTTTTTCTTTTAAATTCTAATTACGAATTTAAAACGAGGCTGAGGTTCTGATTAAGCATCCAAACTTGTTGGTACTCAAACTAATAGTGCAAGCTAGAAAAACACTTTGGTACCACATCATACAGTTTTAAAATTTAATAACAAGGCCATTTAGCTTAATAATTGAATAACAAGACCACATAGTTTTGTACTTGAGTAACAAGGCCATATAGTTTTAGAATTGAATAATAATAACATTGAGTTTGATAGCAGAGTAACACTACCAAACAGTTATTTAAATAATTGGATAACAAGACCATAGAGTCAAATAATTGAATAAAAAGAACATACAATTTAATCATTGAATAACAAGACCATATAATTGAATCCTTGAATAACAAGACCATAGAGTTAGATAGCACAATAATAAGACCATATATATTAATAATTCAATAAAAATACCATATAATTTAATCATTGAATGACAAGACTATATAAGTTAACAACTAAGTAACAAGACCATACAGTTTAATAATTGAATAACAAGACATTAAGGTTTAACCATTAAATTACAAGAATATATAGTTTAATAATTGAATAACAAGACTATACCAGACCATATAGTTTACTAATTGAATTACAAGGCCATAGAGTTTAATTATTCAATAAGAAGACCATAGAATAAAATCTGAATAACAAGACATTGAACATATATGGTTACATGGTACGATGTAACTCACTAGATGCGGATTAACCCTTTTCCACATACAACAAATCTACTGCAGACGACTTTGAAAAGATCCAGAAAAAAACACATCTCGATACATGAAGTTTAGATAATTGTGAAAAATTAAACGCATTGTGTCAAAATGTGAAAATGCTCTTAATGAACAGTTTCTCTTTTTGTCATAATGTTGTTCAAGGCCATCTGCTGTTGAGGCGTCAGAAAGCGTGTGTATGTTGGAAAAAGTAAAATGAAACCGGTCCGTATGAAAAGGTACACGTTGGGATTTCTGTCGAGTGTAGGTTAAAATAACTCGACTATCTACTCAGTCTTGACATAATCTACTAACACATTTGTGTCATCAGAGACATAAACTACATGTATTTATATGTCGTTGGTGTATGTAATATATGAGCAGCGTAGGTTTTAATCGGCTGCACAGACTGATCTGGCTCTACACTGTTCACAAAAGACAGCTTGTACATTTTCCCATTAACGAACTCGTTTGTACAAGTATATGCCTGATTCAGTCGTCTTAAGATGTCTCTGCTAGATAATGTTTTTGAAAGGATTGACAAACAATTATAAATGACTCATTGCACTACCTGAGCATTGTTTGCTTACCAAACATGCTGGTAGAAGAACATCCTCGGTATGTTGACCTATTTACTCAGTCTTGACGTAATCTACTAACAAACTTGTGTAAGCAGAGACATATAAATACATTTGGTGTATGTAATATATGAGCAGCGTAAGTCTTAATTGGCTGTACAGACTGATCTGGCTCTACACTGTTCACAAAAGCCAGCTTTTACATTTTCCAATTAACGAACTCGTTTGTAAAATCATATTCCTGATTCAGTCGTCTTAAGATATCTCTGCTAGATAATGTTTTTTTAAAGCATTTACAGACAATTAGTAATGACTCAATTGCTCTTACTGATAATTGTTTACTTACCAAACACGATGGTAGAAATAGAGCATAGACATCTTGTTCGAAAGGACGCCGGTTTGCATCCCGAGAGTGCGTTCATCAGTCAAGTCTTGAGGATTAGACTAGCGAGAATTGGCTGAACGATAGAATATTTGTAAATCATGGTCATATATTAAAATGTTCGTCATTAACTATTTTCCCATATACACGTCCAACATTACCGCATTAAACTTCAACATCGCTTTAAGCGAATGTTATTAATTAAATAAGTGGCCAAAACAATCATTACATTTTCTCTTTGCCAAAATGTTTTCAAAAAGTGTATGTTTCATATTTTCCATATTAAATAATGTGTGTAGTGGGAAAATGAGATAATGCGTACATGAGAATTTGACCCAAATAAGTATTTTTAGTACTATTGTCAAGATACACTAAGTTGAAATATTTTTAAATGTTACATGTAAATAGAAAACATGATAATATCATTATTAGAATACTGTAGTAAAGTTCATCTTCATTAAATCTATAACTTATAAAGTCCCTCTTAAAGTCCTGCTCTCACTTCTCCCCACATTTTCGATTAGTTTGACAAGGTAGGAAATAAATGAAGAAGGCATTCGTAGTATACCCGTCAAAATGTCTGCAAGTGGGAAGGGTTAAACAGCAAACAATGACAACATTGACGAACAACGAGCAATGACAAGGAATAATGAAACAACGCATGAATATGTATAAGGGGAATGATAAACAATAGATCAGACGACTTTAAAAACATATAGGTAAAAGCATGAAACATCTCTCCAAATCAAAGTAGAACCATTCAATAGAGTGGAAAGCATTGTGACAAAAAGAGAAATTACTTATTATCAACAATTTCTCATTTTGTCACTATGCATTCAAAAGTAGTCTGCTGCAGAGGCGTCAGAAAGCGTATATGTGATTTATTTTTAAACGATCTTTTAATGACAATATCAAAGCTATTTTCTGAAAATTTCAACATCAACTATTGCAATAGACAATAATAGACAATAATTTTATTTGACGTAAACTGTACAGTTTCTTGTCATTTTGACAATATATAAACAAATAACAATTAACACACACATAATAAAAGAATATATACACAATTTACAATTAACACACACATAGAACAAAAAAAAATTCATACATAATGATACTCTTAATCGAGATTGACTAATCTTATATTTTGTAATGAGCTCGTAATTGACTGTGAAGAATAACCTTTTTATTTTTCGTAATTACAGAACTGATATTTTGCGACAGGCGACTATTAACATCATCTTACTAATTTATAATTCAATTGTTTCCACCAAGTATTATTTACTGTTAATGAGTCAGAAGAAATACAAAAAAAAATAAAAAAAAATAAATAAAAAAAATAATACACACTTATTCACAAGACTTATCTACAAAATTTACATGGATTGATATATTTATATACATACATATACACTTATACATAAATACACACATACATATAAATACACATATATACTCACATATACTTGCACTTACACATACACGTACACATACATATACATCAAAGAATACAAATATGAAAAGTTTTATGTTGTGACTCACAATCAACTTTGCGCTTTAGAACAAATAAGTAACTGACGTCCGTTACATAAATAAACCCCCTTTTCAAAAAAAGGGACGTAATTACGCATAAACGTGATTTATCACACAGCAAAATGCTAAATAAGAGATATGCTCTGTTTGCACAACAAAGTAACACGGGCCTTAACAGAAACGAAAAGTAAAGGACTCACGCTCTTTGTTGTCCAATTACTTCAACAAGTATATTGAGAATCACAACACAAAGAAAACTATTAAAATGTTATTATACTAAGTACGTAATAAGTACAGAAAAAAAGTAACATACGTGTTCCCCACCTTCCCTATTTCAGGAGTCAATCAATGATTAAATGCATCTTGCAAGTTACGTGGCAAATGTTACTTTCATCAAGCCCGCAAAACCAGCATTATTGTAACAATTCACATACTAAATGAGCTTACATGTAGACTTATCAATTAACTATGTTATTTAATAAACTACTTCTTCTGATCGTAGCTTCTTTAATAAATTTTGCAAGATTAAGAAGTTTACACTTAGTGGATGTTTTTAATAATATAACGAATTTATACATGTTCGGTCTTTTATAAAAATATATTTTGAAATACAGTTTTCTAAGGTCAGAGTACTTATCACAAACTAATATAAATTGGTACTCATCCTCTAGTACATGAGAATAACAAAGTGGACATAAGCGCTGGCTTCTTTCCACTCTGTTATTTCCATATCTACCTGATTATATTCTTAATGAGTGTGACGAGAACCTGAGCTTTGAAATGTATGAACGCCACTTACGAGGTAAAATGTCTAAATACTTTTCCATACCATTATTACCTGAAATAAATTTATATGTAGTTAGTACACTGCAATTATCAACTTTATCATTGAAAAAATCATCAATCAGCCTAATTTTAAATATTTTATGAAAATGTTTGTGATTTACACTCATGGGTTTAACCCATACATAACCAAACCCTAAATTATTTAAAAGATCCCTTATATTAGAACACCAATTATTTGCCCCCCTTTCACTGTTTTCAACTGTAGTGCGATACAATGTGCTCATGATGATGTTTTCAGTAGACAAGATTTTCCCCCAATATTTAATCATTATTGAGTATCTGTTTATATATAATGGGTATCTGCCGAGCTCACGGTAAACGGCTGCATTGCATGTGGATATTTTCACATTAAGTATTCTTTTACAAATTTTAAATGTATCCTTTCTAATTCCTTTGATTTAGTAAACCCCCACATTTCGCTTGAAAATCCAAGGATGGAGCTTACAAAGGCATCAAAAAGTTGGAAAATAGTTGACGTTTCAAAGTCAAATGACTGAATTTTGTTATTTAAAACATTTAACGCCTTTTAGCCTATGTCTGCCAAAACTTTCTGATTTAAACTGAAAGAGCCTGTATAATTGAAGGTCACTCCAACATCCGTAAAGTCATTCAAAATCTCTATAATTTCATTATCATATGTCCAAGATTCATTTTCCCTTCACCCACCCCGTTTTCTAAAAACAACAATTTTTGATTTGTCCGTATTTACCACTAATCCTCATTTACTACAGTACTGGTAAATGTTATTGAGACTGTTTTGTAAATCATTGATGTTTTCACTTATCACCAGCATGTCGTCTGCAAAGAGGACCAGTAAAACAGTAATATCTTTTATGGTTAAGCCACAATAATTATTTCCCATGAGATACAGTTCAAGATCATCAATAAAGAGAGCAAAAAGCAGAGGTGAAATTGTCTCCCCCTGTTTGAGACCTACGTAGGAATAGAAGCTATCTGATGTAGCATTATGAATCCTACCACAGGACTTAACCTTTGAATACATGTCACGGATAACGCGAAGCATTTTACACTTTACTCCAGTATGATAAAGTTTATACCACAATCCATTTCTATACACACTATCAAAGGCCTTTTTTAAATCAATAAAAGCAGCATACAGACGTTTTCCTTCAAATAATACGTCTTAAATAATATAATAATGTAGGATGAAATACGCATCAATAGTTGATCGCTTCGGTCTGAATCCAAATTGTGCATCGGATAAAATGTCGTTATTTTCACAAAATAAACTTATACGCCTATTCAGAACACCTGTAAATATCTTAGACAAACAACTCACTAAGGTAATCCCTCTATAATTGTTCACATCATTTGGATTATTCTTTTTAAACAACGGTATAATAATGCCTTCTGTCCAATGTTCTGGGAAAAACCCTGAACTAAAAATAGCATTGAAAACATCTGTAAGGTGCAATGATATGATGTCACAACCGCCTTTAAAAAATCATACAACATACCGTCGTTTCCAGATGCCTTATTTCTACATAAGTTTTGAATTACATATTCAACCTCTTGTACTGTAATAGGCTGGTCTAATTCCTCGGAATTACAATAGCAAGAATTAAAGTCGTTTTCAGCACAAAATGATTCAGCTTCATTGTGATGCACCTGTTTAATATCATCTGATAGATTTGAAAAATAGTTGTAAAAATCCTCAACTGGTATACATTCAGATATCTTCGTTTTCTTTTTATTAAACAATTTCCAAAAATATTTTGGGCGTGAAAAGCAAAGCTTTTCTATTGCTTTATACTGTTTTCTACTATAAGCCGCCTTTGTCGTACGTATTAATTTCTTATACTTACTTTTCAGCTCATACATTTTGTGTCTATTAATGTCTGTTTTACAGGAGTTGTACAGTTTCAGAGTGTTTAAATACAAACGCTTTGCTTCTCTACAGTTGCTGTCAAACCACACTGATTTTTTACTCGTTTCAGCAAATTGGGATTTATTACTATGTATAAATTCTTTTGAAAACATTGGATCAGTAACACTTCTGAATGCTCCAACAAATTCATACACAAGACTGTTCACACAGGCTCTACTAGTTGTGTCCACATTTGAAACAATACTATTAAAACTTGGTAATTTACTAATTAACTGTCTTCGGAATTCGTCTGTATGATCGATATTTGTACACGCAACCTCGTGTTTCGGTCGGAGTGTCACGATGAACGTTACACCCGAGCGAAAACGATAAAGGGGCGTGGACAGAACATTCATTAAATGTTTCAACAGTAAAATTCCGAACACAGTCAAAATTGTACTCACATAATAGTAAATAATCGATGACGCTGTTTGCATTATGACACACATATGTAAATGATCCTCCCTTATCATTTCCAAGTCGTTCATTTGCAACACGCAAAGACGTACACTTGCAAAGATCGAGCAGTTTCACACCATGTGAATTGCATACCTTGTCAACAGAATTCCTCACAATGGGCGTATCATACGGGTACATAATCATCGTCATCGATAAAAGAGACATGACTATCATAAACTATATAGTCTGCACGTGCACCAATCCGTGCATTAAAGTCAACAAAAACATAAATTTCTGCCAAATTTCTAAAATATGAAATATCATCTTGCAAAATGGAAAAAAAATATATATTATGTACGTTGTATGCTACTGAGTTTTCACACCAAATATATGCTCCACACAAGTAAATATCCTTCTGTAAATTGAAATCACTTGTGTCTAGTTTTAGCCATACAACTGTATCATAACGATTTTTAACAATGGATATACCTTTTCCCATACTAGTTTTGTAATATATTACTGTGCCTCCACTATTTCTCCGGGCATTTCTATGTTGAAATTTACAATATATATTAAATTGGCTATATCCGCTAAGTTGTACATCAGAATTACTGCTACACCATGATTCATATATAAACACAATGTCATAAGAACTAAGTAATTCTACAAAACCTAGGTCCCCTCTCTTGTCTTTTGTAAGACCATTACAGTTCCATGAAATCACTCGAAGCTGCTCTTCCGACCCATCCTACGCTGGTCCTGTATTGTTGTTCACAATTGAACCGTCAATGTATAGTTTGTCATAGCTTAACCACGCCTTGCGTCCTGAGCCAATAGCGGCCTTCATTTGCGATACTAACGATTTACGTTTAGCTACAATTGCACGTGGGAATTGTTCAAACATTGAAAACATTGTATTCTTTAATTGCCTTCCCTGCTTTCTAACGGTCTCACGGTCTTTAAACAACGAAAACTTGACCACTATATTTCTGTGTCTAACTTGCTCACTCTTATACCCCATTCTGTGGACCCGCTCAAGCTTCATACAATCAACTAAGACTTGGGCTATTTTTAATTTTCCTACCATGAAGCTACGAAGTACCTTTTCTGTTTCATCGGGCTTTTCATACTCGATTTCCTGGATGTTACCAAACAGTATATTGTTTCTCATAGATTGTGATTGCATATACATCACATTCTCTTTCATCCTGTTATTCTGTATTTCAAGGGTTGATAACTGCTCACTCATGGCATTAATAGTGTACTCAATTCCGCCCGCCCTTTCCTCTACACAGGTTACCCTTTCCTCTGTTTTGTTCATGTTTTCATTGATAAATGTCCAAATTTTTCGGATCTCACTATCGAATCTAATTACTTTCTCCTCTAAGACGTCAATTTTTTTCAGTTTCTTATCGACGGCACTTAATATTTTATCTATTTTCTTTAATCATCGTGAGAAGAAATTAAAGGACCACTTGTTTGTTTTACACTTACAGTTTTACTGGCCAAATCATTGCTCCCTTCTCCGGAATGTTTAGTTTTCCCTCACTTGGATGGAAATGCTGGGGGTATACTGAACATTTGCTCCATATCTGAGTCTGTTTCCCCTTCATACAACACTGAACGAACTGTTCGTAATGCGTCACTAACTGATTTACTCACATTGCCTCCGTTTTCCGGTGACCTGCCATGACGCGGGGTTTTCAAAAACTGGTAAAAATTTCCATCACCACTTAATTTTCTTTTATTTCTCGCTCCTCGTCCCCTTCCTCGACTCATCGCACACTTATGCTACTATGCACATCGTAAATAACCTCCAAGATGACAAAATCGCCAAGGGAGTGACATTTATATCCAATATATTAATATATTATCCCAAATTTCAAGAGCGATCAAAATCCACGTCCTTTTGATTAAAGATCACGTGACATTTTTTGACGTGAATAAGATCAGTCTTTAATTTGTGGGACAAAAATGTTAAGATTTAAAAATCCCAATACCTTTAAAAACAATAATTGTTCAAATTACATACACATTTTTTGAACTTACCCGTTGATTTAGTTTAACTTGTACGCTTTTAGGTTTTGAAGGAATAAATATGTTTTTTACATTTGTCATATATGAATTTAAAGTTTTATTTGTTAGTAAATCTGGAATAGTGGACGATTTCGTTTCTCCCTATGAAACCTATGAAACATGTATTTTAGGCTTGCAGTTTTACTACTGACACGTTTTCTGATATGATAATGGACTTGTTAAAAAAAAAAATGAGAATTTCTTACCCTCCTTATCTGAATCGATGAATAACATGCTATGACTTTCACTTTAAAAACAAGTTCGCTTTATTCGACAGCATTTACAGACTTTACCACATAAAATATGATTTCGGCCGCCTTTGCACTGAACATACACTATTACGACAGACGCACTAATGTCTGGATAAGCTTAACAGCTGTACTGGTCAATTACCCAGGAAATACTTTGATGTGAATGAAATACTGTTGAAAAGGCGTAAAACAAGACAACAAGACAATAAACAGACAAACATTTAAAGTGGCATTTCTATCCAGAGGGAAGAAAACTCATGTAAAAAAAGGTCAAATCGATTTTTTTTAAAGGTAAGAAGCTGAATGGGTTTGGGATTAACCACAAACATGTTACCCAAGAGCCCACACTAACACATTATACTTTTCTCCATGATTTCAGGATTTTAAAAACGGTGCCGTTCATGTACATTTTCATTCCGGAATGTATTTAATGGTTGGATGTCATATACAAACCGTGTTGAGATAAAATGGACATAACTGTTATAAAAACACACTCAATTCAATGAGGAATATACATTGTAAGTATGTGTATCTAATGCTTTTAAAGTAATATAAATGCTTTTTATGGAACGTCACAGACAACTAACATTATCCTGTTTCCATAGTTTTCTGTGACATACCTGAAATTACTTACGCAATAAGTAAATGTTTATTGTTTGGTGTTAAACTCCGCTTTCAACATGTTTTATGTTATATCACGTAGTTTCCTGGGTAAGTTACCAGTGCTACTGGTCTGTTTATCCTGACATCAGCCAGTAAGTCGTAATGCTAACCCAACGACCCTCAGCGCCACGCAAGGCAGCTTTACTATCAATTTTCATGTGGTGTGACCCGGCAAGGGATCAAACCTGTGACTGCCCGCATCCGAGGTGGACGCTCTACCACAACATCAACGAGGCGGTCAAGTTAATGTGTATCTAGTTCTAAACTAATTATGCTGTTTATTAGATGATTTACAGTATGTCACAAGGAAATAAGAAAATGTTAGTTTTCTGTGACATACCAGAAATCATCTACATCCCATACACAGCATAATTGTATAATGCTTTACCACTAGATAAACACACTTATTGTGTATCTGTGCTTCAATAAAATGAGTTATTTTTATAACAGTTGACTTGTGTACACTTTATTCCCCCCCCCCAATGTTTGTATTAGACACCAACCTTTAAAGAGGTACCTACCGAGCAGGGAAAAACAACCTTATTTAAATGATTAAAATATGAAAGCTTTCTCATACTACACTCTAATTAGAATCAAACATGTTTTCATAATGGTTTATAAAGGAAAACAATTGTTATTTTACTTATTTTGTTTATGAATTTCTATAAGAGTGCAACTTTAAGACTAAACCTGTTAAGTTAAATCAGACTGACTGTGTTGTGGCGGAAGCTTGGATCTCTCGTACCAAAGGTCCCGGGTTTAAATAATGAGAGGGTTTCGTCTTTGGGACTATTTACATATAAACGGCGCGAGTACTGGTTAACACACTGGTTAACACACTAGGAAGCAGACATCGAACGCGATTAATATAACCCTTTCCCACATATAGATGCTTTCTGACGCTTCTGCAGCAGACGTTTTCTGAAATCATGGTGACAAAAGGAGAAATTGCTCTAAACGAACAAGTTTTCCTTTTGCCACAATGTGTTCAACTTTTTTGATTATCATACTCTACTTTATGGAGATGTTTAACGTTTTTGCCAATTAGTTTTAAAAGTCGTTGCTGCAGCTTTGATGTATGTTGGAAAGGGGTAAACTAAAAACTTGTTTATCCATCAATGTAAATTAAACCAATTTAAACTATTTATAGATTCGCTTCAGTAACGACATGTTTTGCGTATTGAATTTCACATCCTAGTTGACATAGGATGATATTGTGTAAGGTTTATTCAGGTAAAGTCTGCTTTGTTTATTAATTAATTATCTGCTATCACGTTAACTTGTATACATAGACTACTAACAGCTTACCTCTGGACTTTCCTGGGTCATCTTCTTTCGCCTACTATAAACATATCTCAAGGTACACCAATTTTAAGGAAAGACCGACTTTCGATGCGAAATAAATTACGAGGTTTATACAGGTATTTTATTTAGGTTTGTCGGGGTATGTCCCTCATCTTGTGTGGTTCTTTTTTGAGGGTGGGGGGGGGGGGGTTGAAGGGGGGGGGGGGGGGGGGGTTTGGGGGGGGGGGCTGTTTAAGCGCTTATGTGGCAATACACAGCTGATTTCCTGTTTTTCTACTTGTATTTTTTCAATATTTCTTATAATATATATTCTGGTATTACTTAAAGGACTTTCTTGTATCACGGAGAGGCAGAATTATAATAAAATGCCTGAGATTTATACTCTCTGTCAATTCAATGGTAAGAATTGCCCTCAAAAATGGTCTGAAACAGAGTGAAAAAGTAGGACCAAAAAGAGTAATTTGACCCTTGACTCCAAAAAAAAAACGACTAAAAAACCGCAGGGCAATGGGGGAGAGGATTGCGGGTTAATGTATGAAGAGCTGCTTATATTCTCTGAAAAATAGGCAATCTGTGGATGCAGTCAGAAATAGCATGTTTACAGCACCTTTTCCAGCTATCTTGTACACGAAAGCTGGTATTCATCTTACCTCAAAATTCACGCCTAGCTCCGCAAGCAGTGTTGTCAAACGCCTGTCCCTAACTTAAGAACCAGAAGGAGAAGTGGTTTTAAACGCACAATTCAACCCCATACTGGGAGCTTAATTTTCAGATTTATAAACATTAAAATCAACAATTTACCTAAACATGTAACCAAAACTTATAGATCCAAATATTCCGACTGCAACTGTTATATGCCACCTTAAGGAAAAATAATCTCCCGTTTAATAGGTCCAAAACCTATTAATTAATAACAGAATCCAATACAAACGCATTTCAACAATATTCCTTAGGCTGACAGAGCCACAACTCTACTGGTACTGATTCAAAACCCTTTTCAAACTAGCACATTTTACACTAAATTTCTGAAACAAAATCTTTAATACCAAAAACGGTTAAAAGGGTCTGAACTGTTTTACTACAGAATGTGAACTAGCCTTATGTTCTTATAAAGTTTTCTTATAGCCTGGATTACTTTCATTATGTGCTATAGTAGCAGCAGCTTGAAAGACATATTTTACCAATAAAGTCAGGTGTTTTTCACATAGCTTGTCAATTGTTGTGTCATATTGAGTGAACATCGTCTATTTTAACTGTTCGCGGTACTGCAAATGTAAAAAAAGGAGCAAAACGAGCTTTGGAAATTGGCTTTATTGTTTAGGGAAATATTTCTAATCATAATAAAGAATATAAGCATTCAAAAACGAACCATTATAGCTAATATGAAAAATATGTGCTCAGAAAAGCCAGAATTCGACTTATTTCAAGGCAATGAAGTCCTTCAAAAATTACAGTTGAAATGCCATATGATTCATGAAAAACCGAATGCACATGTATGGTTAGATTTGTCATTCAAACCGGTAAAATGGAAACATTTGTCGCAGACTTGTCAATCGCTTTATTTCAACATATTTGCGGATCTTAACTGCACATTAAACAGTGTGAAAGAAGGCCTTGGTCATACAATGAGGGGATTAAATGCAACAATGCATCAATGAAAAATGTAAGCATAACTGTGATGGAATTAACTTATTTCCACAAAGAAATTACAATTTTGCCCAGTGCGAATGCCAAAAAAATGAAAAACTAAGACATTTACTTTTCTAAAAGTGCAGATAATCTTTGTTATTAAATTACCTCCCTTGTTTAAATCACAATTTGAAGACACAGAAAGCATTTGTAAGCAGTTATACACCATTTTCTGCTTAGAAATATATTAAAATGCACTAAAAATGGCATCATGGACCTCTTTTTGTGTGATGTTTGCAAGCAATGAAGGTTCATGTGATTGAAGGTACGAAACTTTAAAATCGTATGCTTTTCCGATGTAGATTCGGACAAACATAATGACGGATAGTGGTTTATTAGTATCAGGCAGATACATAACAGGGACGTTAATATAATGGGTCATATTGTTGTTAGATAATACAGGAGCAAGTCCCTGCGGATACATCTGATACCTTCCACAGATATCGGATTTAAAATGTGAAATAAATACAAAAACAAGGTTTTCTCACATATCATTATCCTTTTCACTCATAGAGACGCTTTCAGACGACTTTTGAAATCATTGTGGCGAAAGGGGAAATTGCTCGAAATGAGAATACTTTCTTGTAGAGATGATTTCTATAGTTTTGCCTATATGTTTTCAAAGTCGTCTAATGTATATTTTTAGTACGTATGGAAGGGTTAAATCTGAACACAAGGAAATGTACCAGGGACGTAGATAAGTTTTTTCTACATCTCAGAATCGACAAGGAAATCTCTGATATTAGAACCACATTTTAAGACGGGGTTGGTGTCAAAAGAAGCTTTTTGTGACATGACTGACCTTAATGATATTAATACAACTTTTAAATCCAAGTAATAATCATTAACCTTGAAGAAATTAAGCAATAACACAGAATCAATCTTTGTGTAATCTGATCAGAATCTTTTCAACCTTGAAGTTGGAAGCCCCATGATAATGGGTACAGTTAGAAACCGACTCATCAAATGTGCATCTTGATCATATTTGCCTTTAATTAAAAAAGCTGTGTCCTCAGAAGATTGTATTTCACTTGAATCAAAATTAATGTCTCTTTATTTAATCTGAAAATGAAAAAGGTTTTTTCATTTTAAATTTCTATCAATGATTCCTTTCTTGTGTTTTTCACAAAACAATTATTCTGTTCATGTGTTCTTCACAAACCAATGCGTTCTTTCATGTTTTTTGTTTTTTTCACAAAACAATGAGTCCTACAATGTAAAACACCTGGGAGGGCTTGTAACGAGTCCTACTTCTAGTGCTATTTAATAAGTCTCTGACTCGGGCTGCCCAGTAAAATGAAAGACTGCAGGCCAAATGTTATTAAGTTTTTCTTTATTTCTAGGTTAAGAATCACAGATGAACTACATCAACATAGCTGTTGGCTGTATTATAAGATTTGGAAATACGAATTGATATTTGAAACCCACTATGCTGTGCAAAGCATGTAAGTAGATGCATTGGTATGAATAAATTAGCATTTAAATATTAATCCTTTCCCACATACATACATTTTCAGGCGCCTCTGCAGCAGGCGACTTTTGAAAATATTGCATCTGGGCAAAAGAAGATATTGATTATAATGAGAAATTTCTCCTTTTGCCACAGTGTTTTTAACTATTTTCAGTATTGGCACTTTCCATTTTAGAGGTTATACAGATGTTTGCCAAGATGTGTTCAAAGTTGTCTGCTGCATTTTTGTTGTACGTTAGTAAGGGTTTAAAAACCTTTGAATTATCTAAATGATTTGAAATGTATTATAGGTGTTCATAACATCAAAAAGCTGTTGTCTAATCCTTTTTATTTTAAGCAATGTAATCCATCTGCAGCAGACATTTTAAAGCATTGTAACATTATGGGCAATTTCTCCTTTTGTCACAATATTTTCAACTAAATTTTTGTTACCTCATTGTTAACAAAGACGTTTGTTGCAGATGTGTTGTATGTGGAAAGGGGTAAACCTTTTATCTTCCCGGATGCAGATGACAGCTTTACAACAGACATATTTTGAAAACATTGTGCGAAATCATGTAGGTGCTAAGAATTACCCATTTCTTGTTTTCAGTCTTTAATCGCACAATTATACTTTATTTGGTTGCTGTGTTTACACAGTCCTGTTTTTAGAAAACTATTTAACACAAACTCTCAAGAAGAAGTGTTTTTACTGTTTAATGTGTCTGATTTTCAAGATGACTATGATTTTAATTGCTCGTATTCCCTAAAACGAAAAACCGAATTGTAACGGTTTCCTTGATGCATGTCGGTGCTTCTGTCTTTAAGAGAATTTTACAAACTACGGGGATAAGAGTCCATTATCAGAGTTTTCTTTTAAGATCAGACATTTAGTGAAGGCACTTTAAATCTGACAATATCTCATTTAATGGCAGGTTACAATCTTATTTCCAGGAGTGGGCTTCGGTTTCATTTTCGAATGGCTACTTTTAGATTTCGGGTCCTTTTTGTTTTTAAATAATAAGGGAGATTCTTCCAGTCTCTCCCTAAACTTATAGTGGACAGTCACAAGGTGAACTTTATGGGAAAATGTCTGCTACACACCCAACACTGCTTACTTGTAAACTTGTGTTTGATACACTTAGCGCCACTTCCAGCTTTGAGCCAACTCTTTTCTATTTATCTTTTCTATTTATGTATCTTCCTGATGATTTTGCTTCTTTCCTGGATATTATAACTTCAATGCCCGGACCTCAAACTGTCTAGATTATAAGATTATATCCCTAATGATGATATTTCTTACATTTTCCAGGGTGTTTATGCTTATTAACCTTCTGATGTGTTTGATTTAAATAGATGTTCTCGAGACCAAAAAACAAATAAATACGTCTATCATTATAAGAACTATGTTGTACATATAACATCCACATCATGAATGGCAGACATTTTAATGATACATCTGGTAATTTCACCTGCTTTGCTTACAGTGGAAATAGCGTTGTTGAATATATGCTGGCTGAAACTGTCCTTTTTAAATATATAATTGACTTTGGTGTGGGAGAATTAGATTTGTCTGATCACTTTCCTATTTACTGTACTCTAAGAATTGAGGATCAAACTGAAACAGTGGTTAATAAAGGCATATCGAATGCAAATGATAAAGTATCGAATTGGTATAAAATGTGATGGAAGCCTGATATAAAAGATCAGTTTATCACATATTTTTCTGAACTTTTCCATAGATTTACCGCAGAACTAGATTCAAAGAACTATGAAACTCTGTCAGACTCACTATCATCTTTTATAGAGCTATACAACAGGGCGGGAACAAATATGAGAACTCGCAACAAAGTCTCTGCGCCCTCATCTCAGCCGAAATGGTGGGATGAGGAGTGTTGTTTGGCAAAACGGGATAAATATAGGGCCCTCCAACACTACAGATCAAACAATACAGAAGAGACCCGTATTCAGTATATTGTGCATCGAAATCGATTCAGGGCATTATGTAGAAAAAAAAAAAGATTATCTCTGTCAAAAAAAAGCACGAGTTTATTGTCCGCTAGCACAAACCCCAAAGAATGTTGGAGATTGCTCAGAGAGGATGAAATTAAATCACCTGTTATTGATAATATATCATCGCAAGAATGGTATAGTTATTTTAAAAGCCTATTTTTAAACAGTGCACCCGATTCTAACAGCAAGCAAAACAACAACTTTTTTCTTACATCAACAATTACTATGACTGTAGCGCTCTAAATTTGTCAATAACTGAAGTTATACACAGTATTCAATCAAAAAGAAACAATCGAACCCCAGGACCCGATGGTATAAATATTGAAATGTACAAACACTCTCTATATTTGATACTGCCCTATATTACAACACTTTTTAACGAAATATTTGAATCCGGCCAATTTCCTTCAATTTTGGGGGAAAGTATCATTACACCTATACATAAAAAGGGGTCAATATACGACCCTAATAATTATAGAGCTATCTCTTTGATTAATTCAATTTCTAAAATATTCGTTACTATTTTAAACTCTAGATTAGATAAATGGTGCGAACATGATACAATTATAGATGAATCCCAAGCAGGTTTCAGAAAGGGATATTCTACAGATGATAACATCTTTATATTAATGTCTCTAGTACAAAAATATCTGTCTAAAAAGGGTGGTCGTTTCTATTGTATATTCATAGATTTTGAGAAAGCTTTCGATAAAGTCCAGCACGCTCAACTATGGAAATCTTTCGAACGCATTAACATTAACGGCAAATTCCTAAACATAATGAAATCAATTTATAGTAACACGAAATCAAGTGTTAAGGTCAAGAATGGATTCAGTAACTTGTTCAAGTGCCTAGTTGGAACAAGACAAGGCTGTACAGCAAATCCAAAAATATTCAGTATTTTCATTAATGACCTGTTTAAATACTTACAACTTAAATGTGAAAATGAGATCTTTGTTTCAGATGAAATATGCGACCTATATGCCCTTTTGTATGCAGACAATGTTACAAGTTTCGCAGTTTTAAGATTACAAAAACAAATCAATTATATATCAGATTTCTCAAATGAAATAGGAATGAAAATCAATGTAAGTCAAACTAAAATTGTCGTATTTCGAAATGGGGGTGTTGTTAAAAAAATAGAACGTTGGTTTCTTGACGGACATCCGATAGAAATAGTTTCATTCTATAAGTATTTGGGGGTATACTTCACATCGAAAATGTCTTGGTCGGTTACTCTCGATAAATTATCTTTACAAGCTACTAAAGCGTCAAATTGTATACTTAGATGTCAAAAGAAATTTGGGAACATACCGCCAACAGAAATGTTTAACATATTCGATTCAATGGTGAAACCCATTCTCTGCTACGCTTCCAACATTTTGGGTCATAAGTACAACAAAAACAAAAGAATCTGTACACACAAAGTTTTGTAAGAAATATTGTCTATTGTATAATAACTGCATGGACGCATTTTCTCTTAGCGAATGTGGACGTCTCTCATTGTGTGTTACTTATATGTCTAACTGTATAAAATACTGGATACGCCTTCTCCGTCTTGAACCCTATAGATACCCAAAACAATGTTATTACCTATTACTACAATTAGATTACGCTGGAAGAGTAACGTGGGCTTCAAAAATTAAACACTTATTATTCACGTATGGTTTTGGATATGTATGGATTGTTCAAGCCGTTGGAGATCACGATCAATTTATAGCTACTGTCAAACAGAGACTTATCGACTGTTACTCACAAAAAATACATAGCGACATTGAATCATCACCAAAAACAAATCACTACAAACACTACAAATCATTACTAACCGTTGAAAAATATCTGTCAATTGAATTAAGTTATAAAATTAAAAAAGTTTTGGCAAATTTTAGGTGCTCTTGTCATGACTTGATGATAGAGATAGGACGGCATCGGAAAATAGATAGAGACTTAAGACATTGTCCATTATGCATTTCTAAAAATATAAGGGTAGTTGAAGATAAGTTACATTTCTTTTTCTACTGCTCATCGTATGAACACATACGAAAAATATATGTTTTGCCCTACTGGTTAAAGAACAGAACACATGTCCTTTTATAATATCATCTCAGCTGGAAATAAACACATTATAACCCGTATAGCCTATTTCTTGTACAATGCTTTTCAATTACGAAAAGAATTAATGAAGAATTAATCACATAATACATAACTTCGCAAAAATACTGTAATTTAGTCTAAATCATTCAAAAGTCGATGTATGTAAACACATTATGTTAAATGACCACCTCTCTCTATGTATATGAAAATTTGTATGTATATTATGGGCCGGAGGCCAGAAATGTTGAATAAACAATTGAAATTGAATTATAATCTGCTCGACCTTATCACTAAGCTTTAGACAAGGGACGTATAATGCACAAAGTGAATTTGATATTCAAAATTCAAAACCTATGTTGTGATTACTCAGAGAGACGATTCTTTCAGCGTTTCTTATTCGACAAAGGACTCCAAATACATTAATGATTCACTGCACTGACAAAATGTAAACAAAATGGATGTTTGTGTTTTGGTTTACATAGAGGTGCTATGTAATCTACGGTGAAAGGCTATTTGTTTGTTTATGCAGTGGACTGAATGATGTATTACGAGTCCGCAGTCAATTCATTTTACAATGAGAAAAAACAACATTTTGTTGTCAATATGAAATACGAATATATTCATTTAATGTTTTCATCATTTCATTTTCAGTGATTACAATAAGAGTGTTAATGTACCTTTGCTGCTTCCATAAAGGTAAAATAACTTTTCTTTGATCAGTTTTTAACTATTTACTTGATATAGACAACTGTTCAGCAGATAGTGTTTTAATCACATTTGAAGAAAGTTCAAATTAAAGCAAACATTTTCTTCGTTTCCTATAATACTTTTACAGCCTTGCTGTGAAGCCAGCTTTTACAGCGACGTTGGTAGAGTGGTTGGCATTTTCACGAAGTAAAGTAACTTACATCTAGGTTAGTGCCTGGATGGGTAACCAGCAATGGCTAAACTCCGTGGAGGACCCGGTACATGTTACAACTGGTGGCAGCGATGGGATTTTGGGGTGACATAATAATCATCCCTGGACACAGGTGGTTCCCAGTGATATAAAATAGGGTCCGCTATGGTATTCTGCTAGTGTGCACTTATGTGACTATGTAATGGGAATGGGGTATAGGTACAAATGCCACTTCTACATCCTTGATGTGGGAAGCCGGCTTTCATAGCGATGTTGGTAGAGTGGTTGACATTTTCACAAAATAAGCAACGTACATTGCGGTAAGTGCCTGGGTGAGTGACCCGCAATGGCTCAACTCCGTGAAGGACCCGTTGCGTGTTGCAATATTGTCAATATTGCCCATATCGAAATAATAATTCAAATTTTTGAGATGTATTTATCATGGGTACACACGTTTATCATGCAACACAGTAAACTGTGTAGGAACATGGTTGAGTTTTATATGTTGGAACTTCAGGTTTAGAGGATGATTTTTGTCTATAAGAAAGAAAACATTAAGTTTTTCTTCTGGACGTTTTTCCGAGCAGACGGCTCTTAAATACATTAACTATATAAAATTAAGTAAACATTCATTTGTCCATTACCAAATGTAGGCACTCTGTACAAATCTGCAGCAGAGGATTGCATTAACTCCTTTTTCCACAATGTTTCCAACTCCGTTCCATAATTATGCTTTGATTTAAAGATATTTCTTCCCGAGATGTTTCTATATGCATATGCTGCAGAATTGTTGTATGAGGGAAAGGGTTAAATAATCAATTCTTTTTAGCTCAGCTGAGCAACAAGTGTGATTCCCCGCGGTAAGGTTACATGTTTCTACCAACAAATTTTCACCTTAACCTTTAAACCTATATCAAAATAGTTTCACAGAAATGTTTGTTATGTGGTCCTCTTTCATTTTGTTCAAAGAATTAAATTCAACGGAAAACTGTGGTTGCTTTAAAAGCAGAAAGAAACAATGTGAAGAATTTCTTGTCCAAAAGTATTGGTCCAATTTTAAAATAATTTGGCACAAATGTTACTTGAGTGACACTATACAAAGATTAATCAAATGATTCTGTCATCTGATCCATTGTAAACACTGAAAACAAAGAAACAAATATTCTTGTCAAATTGGTCCGATTCATTGAAAATCATTGTAGTCTGGGGTTGGGCATGTACGTTAACATATCAAAAAACCATATTCGTGTCCAAAGATTTGAATATAATTTGTCACTCGGGTGACTATTTACCCCAACTGTTCAAATTATTCTGATCCAATGAAAACACTTTTAAAAATCTTCTCGTCCATTATTTGAAAATTATTTGGCAGGGATGTTACTTTATTGAAACTCTACCAAGAATATTCAAATTATAATATCTGTTTAAAAACATGGCCACTAGGAGGTGCGGCTTTCCCTTATAAATATGTATAAAGTTAACACTTTAAAAAGCTTCTTCTCGCAGTACTGACATGATTTAATAATATGTTTTAATAATTGTTTATATTTGCTTATAAACATAGTTGCTATAGGGGCTTGTTCTCCATATGCATATACAAAAAAGTTTAAAGATCTATTTCTCAACAAGTGCAAGTGTTAGAGGTTTATAGCTTTTTGGAATGTACCATCGCAAAGCTATACTTCTTTGTAGACATTATGTCCCTGAGGTGAAATGGCCCCAGCCCAGGTGAACATGTTAAATATAAGACTTATACTGTACATGTATATATTATTTGCCTGTACATTTTCCGGTGGAAATACATGCAGATTGACAGGCGCAGATCAGACACGACGGATATATATTACCGTATTCCACCTGGTGAAAATACAAGATTGTGACGCCAGACAGTGCGCGGACTACTCTCAGCGAGAATTACGTTTTCAATCTGCGCTACATAGTAAAATGTGAAGACAACTACGTATTAGCTACTTTCTAGGGGCGTTGCCTAAGTATTGTAGTAAATATTTATCCGCCATTCATCTGTATATTTGTTATTAGTTTCGCTCTTCATAGATCGTAGGTATATTATAAAGGGATATTACGTTGCACGACTCGTAGCGTTGGAAAATTCATATCTTACTCGACCTTAGATCTCGTAAGATATTTGGTTTTTCCACGCTACTTGTAGTGCAATACGAACCTTTGTATCGCTCCCGCTACGAAATATTCCGTATATATCACATAAAGGCCTCTCTGGGATTGTCAAAATCAAATGACTTAAATATAGGGAACCGGACATTATCCACTCCGGACATTATGCCTAGCGTGTGTTTGACATGACGGACATAAGCCCCTTCACATAGCGTTCGATAACGTTCTTTGCGAGAAAAAAGCTCAAAACGATTTCAGCAGAGGACTTAAGAAAATATTGAGTCAGAAGGAGTTATTGCCCAAAACTAGCAATATGTCCTTAACTCACAAATGTTCTACTTTGTTACCTAATAAGAATAGGGACTTTCCATACTATTGACTTGATGTATTCAATGTCATCTTGCTGTATAATGTATGTGGGAAAGGGAATAGGTTTATCCAGTACAGATTAAATAGATGTTCTTTATTAATATCGAAGGGGCTAATGTCTGTTAAATGGGATAATGTCCGCTTTCAGCAATCCGGTGAAGCGGATAATGTCCGTATACGAAGGAGATAATGTCCGCATGTGAATGGGACTAATGTCCGCCTATGCATTTTTTTTACAAAGGAGATTATATCCGGAGAGGCTAAAACATCATATGACACTACTAGTTTAGGGTCCAGTCGTACGCTCAAGTCTTCTTTACAACGCGGAAACAAACGTCACGTCAGCAGTTTGACGTTATTGACGTTATTGACCAAATTTCCTGTACTTTTTTTTGAAATACGTCTCGTAAAAAGATTTTCTCAGTCATGTTTATGTATCACTTTTAATAAACTCGTTAACTAAGCTGGATATGACGATTGCCAAGGATCACTGCATAGCATCTTAGTAAACGTGTTAATTAAAAGTGTAATAAATAAATAATCATGAATATCCTCTATATAGTTAAATGTTGTTAAATGTCAGCATTTTTAAATAGGGTCACACCATAACTGCGTACATTTTCTGCTTCTGACATAAATGTGAGACACAATAATTCACCAAAGAAGTATGTGACTTCTATCAAAGTTCTATTAAATTAGCTGAGTGCTATAGGACTTGTATGGTCTTCTTGTTGCCGAAATGCTTTCAAAGCCGTCTGCTGCCGATTTGCTGTTATGTTAGAAAGTATTAACACATGTTACTATCATCTATTTTTACAGTTGAAGGTGCAGAACCACCTTCATTTACAGTACCCTTGGCTTCAACTCCGCCTGGGTCAGTTGATGAAAATTCGCCGAAAGATATCTCTATTCTGACAGTAGAGGGTGAAGACGCGGATGGTGAGACACTGATGTTTTCATTGGTTAGCCAGACCCCTACGTCACCCCCGTTTTTATTGGACGCTTCTTCAGGACTGTTAAAGACACCAACAGGATTAAATGCGGAATTCAGTCTTACATATAACTTTACATTCGGGTATATATACATGTACAAGTTTCTACTAAAAATTAACTTTGAAAGAAATTCCTACCGAACAAGGTTTGAAATTAGTTAATTTTTGTTTCATTGTGTCTTTAAGAAGAAATTATGAGTAATTACTCCCTTTGCTACAATGATTTCAAAAGTGTTCCTGATGAATTTGATTGCTTGAAGAAGAAACATCCTACCTAAAATCCATAATAATATTTGAACCTATAATTACAATCAAGATGACTCTTGCAACATGTAAACATCTACTGAAGAAAAAAAGTGAGGTTAACTCTTTCGCATTAACACAATGTTTGATGGGAACAACATCTAGGCAAAGATGTAGAAAATCTCTGTAGGTACATTTATGTATAATCATTGAAATGAATAATTACTCCTTTTACCACCATGTTTTCAACAGTTGTCTTCTACTTATGCATCTAAATGTTTGTACATGTCGCTAAGGCTTAAATGCAATTTATTCTATGACCATCAACAACGATAGAAAGTGTTTATTTTGAAGATCTTTTGCTTTTCCCGCAATATTTCAATAATTCTCGACTGAAAAGTATTAATTTATGACAGTTAAAGGGTTACAAAGCAATTAACGTTTTCCACAAACAACAATATAAACGAGGATTGAGGTTGTTTTTCAGGCCTTTCATGGATAAAAGTGAGCTTTTAAAAACATTTTGGCTAAAGAAAAAGTTGCTCGGAATAAGTAATCTAACCTTTCACATTGTTTTCAACTCTATATAGTAGTTAAACTTTGATTTGTAGAGATATTCCATATGTACTTGTCTAGATGTTATCAAAGTCATCTGCTGCAGGATGTTTGTTTGTTGGAAAGGATTATCAAAGATCACCTGTATATGGTTACTAATCGTCTACGTATATGTCTTTGCCACTTTCTTTGATATGCATTTTCGCAAGTTTGCAATGATAACTTTTAAAAACAAATGATTTTGGGGGAATATGGGGCATGACACCAATTTTATTTGTATTTCTTTGTCAAATGCATGCAATTAGTTTTAATCTGTATTTTTGTCCAATGCATGCCACCAATTCTATTTTGTATATTTCTTTCAAATGCGACCAATTTTATGTTACATTTTATTGTCCAATGCATGTAAACATATTTTTGCTCATCAAATAACAATAGCTAGTCCTTCGCCCCCTCTCTGTCGGATAACCCGCCCATCAAAACAACTATAGCGTGTCCTTACTGTCCCATACCCGCGCCCCATCTCTGTCGGGTAATCCGCTCATTTAATAACAATAGAGTGTCCTTCCTATCCAAAACAGGGTCCCCTATTCGTCGGGTAACTCGCCAATCAAATTAGAATAGATTGTCCTTCCTCTCACAACCCCCTCTCGGTCCGGTATACCTTTTCAACAACATTTTCAAGAGGGTTACAATATTTTAGTTTTTCTTCCATTATTGTAGAGTAACAGATGGTACGACAACCGTGAACAGTGTTATATATACCCTGAACATCAATGACATCAATGAGTTTACGCCTGTGTTTCAAAGCACGCCGTGCAGTGTCTCCTTAGTATACTCTGTTAGTAATGGTAAGATACACACTTAAGTGTCATAGTTCACAAAATGCTTTTTCTAATTATACTGAACCGTTTACCACATATATATGCATTTTAGTTGACGAGTCTAATGCAGATGTTTTTCTTGATACATTGTGGTAAAAGGAGAAATGTCATCGTTTGACACAAAGTTTTCAACTCTATTCTAAAAAATACTTTTATTTACAAATATTTGCTATATTTCAACCAACTCTTTCCCACTTGCAACACATCTGCAGCAGATAAATATAGACAGAAATATGGGAAATCTGTAAATTAATAGAGTTACAGTTATGTAATACACTCTGTCACCTCTGTTTAGAGTTACAGTTATCGATGTCACCGCTGTATAGAGTTACAGTTATGTAATACACTGTATCACCTCTGAATAGAGATACAGTTATGTAGTATACACTGTATCACCTCTGAATAGAGTTACAGTTATGTTATACACGGTGTCACCTCTTAATAGACTTCCAGTTATGTAATAAACCGTGTCACCTGTGAATAGAGTTACAATTATGTAATACACGGTGTCACCTCTGAATAGAGTTACAGTTATGTAATACACGGCGTCATCTCTGAATACAGTTAGAGTTATTTCGTACACAGTGTCACTTCTGAATTAAGTTAGAGTTATGTAATACATGTTGTCACCTCTGAATAGAGTTACAGTTATGTCATACACATTGTCACGTCTGAATAGAGTTACAGTTATGGAATACATGGTGTCACCTCTGAATACATTTACAGTTGTACAATACACTGTGACAAATCTGAATAGAGTAACAGTTACGTAATTCACAGTGTCACCTCTGAATAGAGTTACAGTTATGTAATATACGTTGTCACCTCTGAATAGAGTTACAGTTTTAAATACACCGTGTCACCTCTGAATAGAGTTACAGATATGAAATACACAATGTCACCTCTGAATAGAGTTAAAGCTATGTAATACACAGTGTCACATATGAATAGAGTTACAGTCATGTTATACATAGTGTCACCTCTGAATACAGTTACACGTAAGTATTACACTATGTCACCTCTGAATCGAGTTAGAGTTACATTGTATATAATGCACGTTGCCATCTCTGAATAGAATTACATTTATGTAATACACAGTGTCACCTCTGAATAGAGTAACAGTTATGTAATAAACGGTATTACCTCTGAATAGAGTTACAGTTATGTAATACACAGTGTCACCTCTGAATAGAGATACAGTTATGTAATACACAGTGTCACCTCTGAATAGAGTAACAGTTATGTATTACACATTGTTACCTCTGAATAGAGTTACAGTTATGTAATATACAGTGTCACCTCTGATTAGAGTTACAGTTATGTAATACACGGTGTTACATTTGAATAGAATTACAGTTATAGAATACAATAATACACGTCTGATTAGAGTTACAGTTATGTAATACACAGTGTCACCTCTGAATAGAGTTACAGTTATGTAATATACGGTATCACCTCTGAATAGAGTTACAGTTATATATTACACGATGATTTCACTTAATAGAGTTACAGTTATGTAACATACAGTGTCACCTCTGAATACAGTTACATTTATGTAATAAACGGTATCACCTCTGAATAGATTTACAGTTTTATAATACACGGTCTCACCTTTGAATAGAGGAACAGTTATATAATACACGGTAACACCTCTGAATATAGTAACGGTGCCGTAATACACGGAATAAAAGGAAAGTACTCCAAATCCGGTTTGTGATCGGCTGCCACCTGTCTTTAGCAGCCAGTTGTGTTAGATGGCTGCTGATTACAAGAGGGACTGTATTCTTTTTACCTATAATGTTCTTAACCCTTTCCCACAAAGAAATATGCAGCAGATAACCTTTAAAGCAATAAGGAAAGAATAAAGACATTATTATATAAATGAGAAATGTACAATTATTGAACAGAATTGATAATTAGTATTTCTCCTTTTACTACAATATACAGGTCGCATGCTGCATATGCGTCAGAAATGTCTTCATGTGAGATTTTGTTTTAATCATTATCTCCTGCAAATACATCAGAAGTTTCATTATCAGAGTTAACATGTTAACATGTTGACAAATTGTTGTTTACAGGATACCAAGTTTTCGATGCAAATGCAACTGACGAAGATGCAACAGCAACTGTTACCTACAGTTTAACATGTGAGTACTGAATCCGTATATTTTACACTATTCAACCCCTTCTCACATACAACAAATCAGCTGCAGTTGACTGAAACATTAAGTAAAACATATTTAAACTATCTTAAAATGGAAGTACAATCTTTGACAATTTTTCTTTTCCTTTTTGCCACAATGTTTTCAAAAGATGTCTCTTGTCCCAAGCTTATATTGGTTTTTCGAAAGGAGTCTGCTTCAGAGGAGTTAAAATGTGTCTACATATGGGAAGGGGTACATCAATTAATGTTATTCCGAATAAGGTCAATTATTCCCAATATATTACATACATTTGTTTTAACAATATTAATATTTACTATAATTTGTTTCAAGTTGAAAACTCCCCTGTTACATTTTCACTGGATTCGAGCACCGGAGCGATCACTGTATCTGATAGCACTCAGTTAGCATCAACATCATCTTATAGCTTGAGTATACAGGTAAACATTTAGTACATATTATTACATGAACGGAAAAATTATGGAAAGATCTGGAGAGGAGCATAAACAATAATTCCAACGGAACGATAAAAGTTGCCTGGATAATGTGAAATGAATAATGCCACCAACTACCTATAAAGCAATATGTTTTCAAGGTCGTCTGCTGCAGATTTGCTGTATGCGGGAAAGGGTTATCACAGTTACGTTAGTCAAAATAAGGTCAGCTACCAGAGAAATTATAAATTTACATCTATCATATTATGTTACATATGAATTATATGTTTAATATGAGAATTCTGATTCCCAATGATTATACCCTCTGATAACAAATTTGTGCAAAAACACGTAAACAAATCATTACGGGGGCAAATTTCTCTGTCAAAATAAATTATTGAGGGACATAATTCCTGTATCAAAATAAATAATTTTAAGAAAGAATATAAAATGAATCTTTCAGGGTCATAATGCCTGTATCATAAATAATTATGCGACAGAATTCCCGTATCAAAATAAATCATTCGGTGACAAAATGGACAGCCTTTCCTGTATCAAAATATATCATTCCGTGACAGAATTCCTGTATCAAATTAAATCATTCCGGGACAGAATTCCTGTATCAAATTAAATCGTTCGAAGACAGAATTCCCGTATCAAAATAAATCAATCGAAGACAGAAATCACTTATCAATATAAATCATTATGTGGAAAGAATTCCCGTATTAAAATAAATCATTCGGAGACAGAATTCCTGTATGTCATTTGGGGAAAGAAATTCCTGTATCAAAACCAATTTGTGATGCCTGCTTTTGCAGCATTGCACATTGAGATCATTTCTTTGTGATTTATACTTTGTTCTGTATGTTATTCGGGAAAAAAAAATCCTGTATCAAAATCAATTTGAGATGCCTGCATTTGCAGCATAGCACATGGAGATAACTTCCGTGTTGTTTATCCTTTGTCCTGTATGTCATTCGGGGAAATAATTCCTGTATCAAAATCAATTTGAGATGCCTTCTTTTGCAGCATAGCACATTGAGATCACTTCCTTGTGATATATCCTTTGTTCTGTATGTCTGTCTGCCACACAGTCACTTTCACTAACTGACATATTGAGATAACTTCCTTGTAGTATATCCTTAGTTCTGTCTGTCTTTTTGTCTGTCACACCGTCAATTTCACTAACAGACATATTTAGATAACTTCCTTGGTTGTCTCTATCTTTCTGTCTGTCACACAGTCACTTTCATTAACAGACATATTAAGATCACTTCCTTGTGGTCTATCCTGTGTTCAGTCTGTCTTTGTGCCTGTCACACAGTCACTTTCAATAACAGACATATTGAGATCACTTCTTTGTAGTATATCCATTGTTCTGTCTGTCTTTCTATCTGTATCACAGTCACTTTCACTAACTGACATATTGGTAGGCGACACACGTGAAATGAACCCTTTCAGGAAGAAGTTTACTTGACTTATATGGTTCAATTGTAATTTCAGGCGTCAGATGGAACAAATACAGTGACCGTGACAATTTCGATAATCGTCATTGGTGAGTGTTGTTATTACATGTATTATCATGTATGCTTAGACTTATACCAGTCATGGTGGGTGTTGTTATTACACATTTTATTGGTATATATATGTATGCATATTCACACAAAAGTCATTGCGGGTTGTTAGTACACATTTTATAGGTATATATATGTATGCATATTCACACAAAAGTCATTGCGGGTTGTTATTACACATTGTATTGGTATATATATGTATGCATATTCACACAAAAGTAATAGTGGGTTGTTATTACACATTTATAGGTATATTTATGTTTGCATATTCACACACAAGTCATGGTGGGTTGTTATTACACATTTTATATGCATATTTATGTTTGCATATTCACACGCAAGTCATGGTGGGTTGTTATTACACATTGTATTGGTATATTTATGTTTGCATATTCACACAAAAAGTATGGTGGGTTGTTATAACACATTGTATTGATATATTGATGTATGCATATTCACACAAAAGTAATGGTGGGTTGTTATTACACATTTTATAGGTATAGTTGCGTATGCATATTCACACAAAAGTCATGGTGGGTTGTTATTACACATTGTATAGGCATATTTATTTATGCATATTCACACACAAGTCATGGTGGGTTATAATTACACATTTTATAGGTATATCATGTATACATATTCACACACAAGTCATCGTGAGTGTAGTTATTACACAGTATATAGATATTATCATGTATACTTAGTCACACACAAGTCATGCTGGGTTGTTATTACACATTTTATAGACATATTTATGTATGCATATTCACACACAAGTCAAGGTTGGTTGTTATTACACATTATATAGGCATATTTATGTATGCATATTCACACAAAAGTAATGGTTGGTTGTTATTACACATTTTATAGGCATATTTATGTATGCATATTCACACAAAAGTCATGGTGGGTTGTTATTACACATTTTATAGGCATATTTATGTATGCATATTCACACAAAAGTGATAGTGATTGTAGTTATTACACATTCTATAGGTATATTATGCATGCATATTCACACACAAGTCATCGTGAGTGTAGTTATTACACAGTATATAGATATTATCATGTATACTTAGTCACACACAAGTCATGGTGAGTGCTGTTATAACACATTTTATAGGTATATTCATGTATGCATATTAACATATAAGTCATGGTGAGGGATGATATTACACATTTTGTAGGTATATTATATATACTTAGTCATACACAAGTCATGGTGAGTATTGTTATTACGCATGTTATAAGTATATTATGTTTACATGCATATTCACAATGTCATACCAGTCATGGTTTGTTTATTTTTTCCGAGGTGTTACATGGTGTAATAAAAGTTCAATTTATCCTTCATATGCCATTTCTCTAAACTGCTCTTGGGCCTCTTGTATTAATTTACCTGACCACAAAATGAGTTATTTTTTTTTACTGTGTAGTTGGCATGACTAATCGCATTGCTATCTTTTTTAATTAACCTTTTCCTACAGATATCAAGTACGCAGCTGGTAGGTTTGAAAACATCTAGTTAAAATTTCAAAAATCTGTATAAATGAAAGTATCATTATCGAATAGTGTTGAAAACATTGTGGCAAAATAAGCAATTTCTCCTTTTGCCAAAATATTTTCAAAACACGTATGCTGCAGAGAAGTCAAATTGTTAAAGTATGTGGGATAAGGATCATTTATAATTGTGATTTATAGATTATGTATATATATATGTTGACCACATTTTATTTATCTTTTATTTGCGATTTATAGATTATGTATATATATGTGTTGACCACATTTCATTTGTCTTTTATTTGTGATATATAGATTGTGTATATATATGTGTTGACCACATTTCATTTATCTTTTATTTGTGATATATAGATTATGTATATATATATGTGTTGACCACATTTCATTTGTCTTTTATTTGTGATATATAGATTATGTATATATATGTGTTGACCACATTTCATTTATCTTTTATTTGTGATATATAGATTATGTATATATATGTGTTGACCACATTTCATTTATCTTTTATTTGCGATATATAGATTATGTTTATATATGTGTTGACCACATTTCATTTATCTTTTATTTGCGATATATAGATTATGTATATATATATATATGTATTGACCACATTTCATTTATCTTTTATTTGTGATATATAGATTATGTATATATATGTGTTGACCACATTACATGTATCTTTTATTTGCGATATATAGATTATGTTTATATATGTGTTGACCACATTTCATTTATCTTTTATTTGCGATATATAGATTATGTATATATATATGTATTGACCACATTTCATTTATCTTTTATTTGTGATATATAGATTATGTATATATATGTGTTGACCACATTACATTTATCTTTTATATGCGATATATAGATTATGTATATATATATGTTGACCACATTTCATTTATCTTTTGTTTGTGAAACATAGAGTATGTATATATATGTGTTGACCACATTTCATTTATATTTTAGTTGTGATATATAGATTATGTATATATATGTGTGGTTCACATTTCATTTATCTTTTATTTGCGACATATAGATTATGTATTTATCATGCAATGAGCAGATTACGTGACGTATAACACTGGTATGATAAACCTTTTGTTTACATGTCTACTGGTATGATAAACTTTTATCTTTATCAGTCTACTTATTTTTAGAAATGACGTAATCGCTGGAACTACTTTTCTGAAATATAAATGAGCCGTTCCACCAGAAAATTATCGAACCCGATTAGCCTCAGCATGCCGCGGTGGCTAACCCGGACAGACACGTTTCGCCTCCTGTGGATTTTCTGTTTAAGGAATCATTGCTCAATACCTCTATCCCCGTGAGACGGAGAATGTCGGACCGGATTAGCCTGCGCAGGCTGATCTGGATCGATATATTACGCAGAATCCATAATGTTGGTTTTTATCGTGGAACGGCTCAATTATGTTGATAGTACAGCAGTCAAAGCAATGAACAAACATAAAATAACAATCAGAAATAAAGTTATTATTGTTTTAATTACATTTCAACACATTTTACAATGCAAATTACAAATCGAAAAGAATATCGTTATATAAATCACACGGGATCTGCATGTTCAGTCTTACTTGATGAACTGTCTTTCTTCGTTGAAAATGTAGCATACATAGACCTGTTATTTCTCACGTGATCAGTTCATAGGTAACCTTGTTTAAATACAATCTGAAGCGAGTAATGTCCTATAATGAGAAGCATATCTATGTTTCCACAAGGCATTTTAATGCACTTAAATGACTCCACGTTAAACGACAAATGTTTAATGTCTATCGTCAGTATGAGTTCTACCACGTGAAAGGGTGTTCGAACAGCCTCATCTACCCATGGATTCCTCTTTCATACAGCAGTTCCGACAGAAAATCATTATGCATTCGAGATATCCAGAAAACGTTTCTTCTTGTTAAATAACTGTATCAATCATTTACGTACAGCTAGTGTTTAAATGATCATTCTTAAAACTAAAAGTTTCGTAACGTGTCTTCGACATGTCTACCCACAACAGTGACGGTATCCTTTTCCAAAAATGAATGTCTCCAATCTAAACGACGACTAAGCCTAAGCATCACACTTGTCTTGAATATAGTCATCTGTATTTAAACTTTGAGTGTTACTTGAACTTCCATAGCCTGAACTAACTTTATACATTAACTTTTAGATCAAACACAACAATTCATTTTCAAACCACGGCGGTTGACATACGTGTTGACCTATCTTTTGTACTGAAGCGACGGCCAATCCGCAATACTTGCACTTATACTAAGACTATGTTCGAGTTAATATTGCCATTTTAAGGTATTATGTCACACCAGATATACAAATTAAGTAGTAATAATCGAGAAATATGGAGTTGAAGTCGGAACTCTTTAGCTTCAGTATGTCGTGTGTACAATGTAATATTCGGCGAGGATTTATGCACGTGCGTGACGTCATTCTATTTTAGGTGAGGTCATTCAAGGAATGGGCTTTTGTAATTGTGTATGTTATTTATTAAAACTAGTCAAATTGAATGTAGATTTACTTGAAAACATAATTTTACATGCAAGATAAATAGAATTTTACGTCCCTGACTTTCGACATGAACTTTATCAGACTCGGCTGTGAGAAAGGATAATTGTCTCGCCAAAGGCTCGCCAATTATCAATTCTCCCAACTTCGTCAGATAAACTTCATATCTTACGTCAGGGACATAATATTCTCTATATATATGTGTTGACCACATTTCATTTATCTTTTATTTGTGATATATAGATTATGTATATATATGTGTTGACCACATTTCATTTATCTTTCATTTGTGATATATAGATTATGTATATATATATGTGTTGACCACATTTCATTTATCTTTTATTTGCGATACATAGATTATGTATATATATGTGTTGACCACATTTCATTTATCTTTTATTTGCGACATCATCAAATTTCTTGCCTCGACGACATAAAGGGTTTTTACAACCTTTTAATAAAATAGATAAATTGCTCTAAATGAGCTCTATCTCCTTTTTACAAAATGTTTCGAATTCTTTTTCAAAATAACACTTCCTATGCGATAATTTCTTCCTCTAAAAACAAACAACACATTTATATCCGGTAAACAAATACCTATTTCACCAAAATACTTTTTATTTGATTGAGGAAATAGCGCAACATCTGTTATATTTAATCTTTTTTACATACAGGTGCTCTGATTAATTGAAGAGATGATTTGTCATAATATGAGAAAGGGTTAAGTTTGTCTAAATGGTTTTCCTTACTTATACTTTTTCAATAATGTAGTCTAATCAAGCCCATCAAGTAATGAGTTAACTTTTAAATCTTTTAATTTGTTCCTGTATACCTTTATATCACGCGGAGGCTACAGCTGGTGACTTTTGTCATCGTTGTGTCAAAAGGACAAATTGCTTATAGTCAGCAATATGATCATTTTCTCTTTTTGACAAATTGCTTTAAACTCTGTTCAATGATTAACCTTAATGTACAGTGAGTTTCTAGTGTCTAGATGTTTTCCTACAATTATAAGTTTGTAGTATGTAGGATTGGAAGGTTCCCACATTTCATTAATAGATGATAAGCAATGCCTAATTGTTTTCCATCCCTATTCGATAATTTTTATTTTGAGATTGTCTTTTAAAAGTAGAATGCTGCAGACGTATGTACAAAAGGGTTAAAACACATTAATCAAGTGAAATAACATTTTCCCATTTCATTGAAAGCGGATAACTAAAAACATTTTGTAAAAAATATTGAAAATGTATACATGCATAAATGAAAAACAATAATTGAACTAAGTTAAAAATATTTTTGACGAGAGGAGAAGTTGCTCATTATAAGTCATTTCTCGTTTTGCTTCTCGTCTTTAAAAGTCGGCTATACATGTGCGTGTACATCACCATATACCGGACAACATTGCATCCAAGGTAAACCATATGTTCTCAAGAAATTTCCGGATGCTTCTGCAGCAAACGATTTTTGTAAACAAGGTGGCAAAAATAGAAATTGATAATAGTTTCTCTTTTTGACGCAATGTTTTCAACTTTATTCAATAAATGTTCTTTCATTTACACTTTTATTTGATTTCTTATTCACTCAGTGTTTACAAACTGCACACATGTTCAATTTCATTTGTACTCGTTCCGTTTTTGGAGCTGAATATAGATCCATCTAAAAAAAGAAAAAATGAATATGAGATAACTAAATAGTACAAGAGATATGTTTAGGTTAGTTTAAGTTGATGTGTAGGTGTAAATGTCCACCGGGAGATTTTGAATGCATTTATTTGCTTGAATGTCAATGTCACTCTTCAAGCTAGACATATCTGACTTAATCAGGACCTTGCCATATTCCTAAAACCTTAAACCTAGGTTCACACCAAGTGCAATTTGGAGATTTTACACATCATTTGTTGAACATCGTCGGACAACAATATTTGTTGCGTCCGCTACGCTCCAACATCACCGATTTGATTTTTAACGATTTTTTTGTTCTCAAAAAATATTTCTTTTAAGAGATCGTAATCGTATGACCTTTACAAAGTTGCTTCCCTTTACAACATTCTTGCTTCCCGGAAGTCACGGGTAGAAAACTGCTTCCGCTTGAACTACACCTTAGCTGCACCTAAATAGTCCTATTTTTTTCCCGATATTGTATCACTTTGATGTGTTATTTCAATTACGAAAACACATATTTATACTATCGAATCAACACAGAGAATCAATTCTCAAGAAAATATCAAATTAAAAGTAAATGCGTTAATTTCATGTGTCGGTAGGCACGTATGAATTCGGAGTTTTAGGCCAATGATTGACTAGTAACGTAAACATGACCTTCGAGCCAACGCTCTAGACTGCAGAGCCCCAGATAAGGTTCGTGAATACATGATCACGCATTGAAATGCAGGAAAAACGAATGAAAATATTTGTTGTTCGTCGTTTCAAGCATTTAAACGCGGAAAAACGAATATGAACATTTTCTGTGCGTCGTTTTAATTGTAAGACAAAATGAAAGTGACACATTTTTCAGAGAAATCTCTATCGATAAATATAATCGCGGTCGAATAAATTACCCTAACACCGTATGTTAATTTGACACTTCACCGATATGTACAGTTCTTACGGAACAACGAGTCTCACGCTTCGGAATTGATACACAAATAATGTTTGCTCGCGGGCGAAAAAGATCCATCTGCACAACCAATTAAACCTGGTTCGTTATTAAAATATATCAAAATGGAATAACTGCTGAGTTCCGCAATAGCAGAATACGTTTTTAATCATTTAATCGATGACGTGGTAAATAAACAACAGCCAATTAAAAGAAAACATCATGAAACAATTTCCCCCAACACAATCGATCTTTGAATACGGGAGTTCCCGTGATTGAATTTGACTGATGAAGTTATGTATTATGTCTTTTCGTCCCTAGTAATACACGATGTTTCCCTCAAATAATAAAGTTCATCAAGATTAAGTGATTTACCAATATTATTTAATATTTAATTCACATACTGGTAAATGAATCATTCTTGAGACCTGACTTTAACCCATCGGAAGGGTCTGTTAGGTGTGTTCAAGTAAGAATAGAGTTGTTAAACATTAGGTTAAAACACATTAAACATTTCCTTTAGTAAAGCAAGCATTTTGGACAAATTTGAAGTTGTACAAACAATTGATTTCATTATAAATTGATGTTACATATGGAATAGACCCCCAAAACCAGGGATTTATCTACGTCCTTGCCTATTTCACACTATGGGGCAATCAAACATAAGCCTTTTGAGATACTTACAGAAATAAAATTTATTTGATATGAGTCTTTTGTCTTGAAATGCATTGTATACTTAAGTAGCTTCCTGTAGTGATTCACTCTTTGATAATTATTATAGGGAGTGAAACATATTTGACCTAAGTAATTGTCTGGAGCTCTGTATCACAGAGATGCCAACACATTTGTGAAAATATCGTTGTGCATTTTTATTTGTTTCCTTAAGATGATAGTATAAAAATAAAATGACAAACGTGTTAACACCTAAACGCACATAGGGAAATCGCACTGTTTTGTCTCAGTTTCTAACTTGAAAACGGTGTTTTAATTATAGATAATACATTTATATTTATCAGTCATTCGGGCAAATAATGCATGTTTTATCAAGAAAAGCGTCTAATTTGTGGGAAAGGGTTAAGTATGCTTGTCGTTATCGATTGTTGTTACCATCCGCAACGGTTTTGTCATCATGCATTTGATTTATCAGGGATCAGCAAATCATATATCCATACCACTACAGTATTGAGACACTTATAACATATTTATACTTTTCACATTTTTAACATAGAATTGTTTGCAGAAGATTTGTGCACATTTCAAATATTGAAGCCTTTACCCTATGATGTAGAGGGTTTCTGATGACAGACATCTTTAGAACACATGTTGACTGAAATAGAACTTGCTCAATTCAAGTAATGCCAGTTTGGTCATAATATTTTCTTCCCCTTTGTATTATACTTCCATTTAGAGAGCTTTTGATATGTGTTCAAAGTCGTTTGCTGCAGATGTGTTGTATGTGGGAAAGGGTTAATTAACAAACCATGAAACAAGCTTTAACAAAAATGAAGCAAAATTAGAGTTTTTACTCAAAGGGTAAACTAAGAAATGTTATGAAAAAAACATAGTATGCAACAGTGCGGCTAGCATATTTTACGCGTTATGCTACTACAATATGCATGTTTAATTTTTAAAAAAAAATCCTGTTTTACCCATACATTTTTTACAATTATCCTTTACACCCAGTATATTACAGTATATATTGAACATTTCCAGGACAATATATATGGACAAAGACTATTTATAATCATGAATCATAGATTGTCCTAAAACTACTAAGTCTTAAAGCGAGTTTAAAACAAAGAAACAACATGATCAAATGCAATTTTTAATTACATTTTCAAAATAATTCGTTACCAGTACTTTCAATACTTTGATTCCGTATCGTTTCTCTATTGTAATAGAACAGAATATCATACACATAAACCAATCAAAATGATGCTTACATTTCCGTTACTCTCCTACGTGGAGACACGTAGAAAATTGGCTTTGCATTAATACAATTAACATCCTCAATTGAATAATGTTGTGAGTGTCTGCCCTTTACTAATCCACACATACAAACAACTGCTGCAGAGGAATAGCAAATATAAGGATGGGTTTTTATATTTAACTATAGTTTAGATTAAAGAATTTGGCAAAAGGAGAAATTACTCATCATGGATGATAAGCTATGCCACATTGTTTTTCATTCCTATTCAATAATTAAACTTTCATAACATTTATTTTTTAAAGGGAGGCTGCTTAAGATTGGTCGTATGTACAAAGGGTTAAAACACATTAATACATTAAAACTATTTCCATTTCATTGAAACCGACTTGCAGAGGACTTTTGTAGCTATGATCCATGCGGTAATTCCGGAACTTGTAGCTTGACTGAAGACAGCTATACATGTACATGTACATCACAATATATCGGACCAAATTGCACCCAAGGTAAACCATCTGTTTTGTAAGCTATTTCTTTCCTACATAAAGAAGCTTTCTGACGCTTTTGCAGCAGACGGATTTTAAATACAAGGTGACAAAAGCAAAAATGTATAATAGTTTCTCCTTTTGACACAAAGTTTTCAACTTTATTCAATAATTGTTCTTTGATTTACAGATGGTTTTCATATGTTGACTACTTATTTACAACATGGTCTGCTGCAGATATGTTGTATGTGGGAAAGGGGGTTTAAACTGCTACCTACTGAAACGGATGTTACAAGAAGGAAAACTTACAGTTACACAAAACAATTTTCTTCGGTGTTTTATTCACACCTGTGTTTATAAACTGCACACATTTTCTATGTCACTTGTCCTCTTTCAGTTTCATTGGAGTTGAATACAGGTCCATCTTGAAACGAAAATTAAATATGAGATAACTAAATCAAAAGTACATGATATAAGTTTAGATTAATCAAAACTTCATGTGTATGTGTAACGGTCAACTGGGAGATTTTAAACACGTTGATGTGCTTAAAAGTCAAGGTCACACTTCACATCTGATTTAATGAGGAGTATGCCATAACTCTGAAATCATAAACTTAAGTTCACACCAAGGACAATCAGGAGATTTTAGATATAATTCGTTTACCATCGTCGCGCACCAGTGCTTGCTGCTTCCGCTACGCTCGAACAGCACCCATGGGAATTTTCACTATCGTATTGCTTTTTTAATAGAATAGAATATAATACACACACACCAGACGAAATGATGCTTACATTTCCGGTACTCCCCTACGTGGAGACACATAGCAAATGTTGTATGTAGACACATAGCAAATTGGCTGTGCACACGAAGCGTGAATGAGCGTTCTGTTTATCGTTTCTAAAAACTAAACATTACCGAAATTTAGAGAGAAAAGCATGCAGCCTGTCCGGGGATCGAACCCGGGACTTCTCGCTTTCAGGTCAAATACTCTACCGACTGTGCTAATCGGTCAGCTTACATGGAGTCAGTCCAATTGTGTACACATAACATGAAATATCTGGTAACACCAAACACCCTTTCCTTTTACAAGGGATATGATAGGCTGTTTGGCGCAGAACAACATTGTACTGCATCCAATTATAATCAATATTGGCTATGTGTCAAAACGGCGAAAGGATGGTTAGAAATCGCACGATTTGGTGTTGGAGCATAGTGCAGTCAACAACCGTGTGTTCCCGACGATATCTGTTGAAATGAACGACATAGGTACACACTGTGAAATTCCACCCACTTACAGTTAAAGAGAGAATTTCCTGCCTTATTTCAGTACCTTGCAAAGAGCTACATTAAGCTTTTCAATCTAGAAAAAGTGTTGAAGCAGCTTTAAGAACAGATCTTGTGATGCTAGTTTTTTATCATAAAGATTTTTTGCAATATATCTGAATGAAAAGCATCCCATTTCCCAATAGGAATACCTTTAAATAGATAGTATTTTGAAACCCTATCCAGACTCAATAAATCTCCTGGAGATGATCCAAAACATTTTGTAAACAGTATTGAAAGTATATAGATGTATAAATGAAAAAAACAATAATTGAACTAAGTTAAAAAGATTTTTGTCAAGAGGTAAAGTTGCTCAGTATAAGTAATTTCTCCTTTTGCGTCTCGTTTTCAAAAGTCATTTGTTGCAGAGGCACCGCAATTGCAGAAAGTGTCTGCATATTTGCAAGGGTTAAAGGATCTATAGTATCAAATCAATATTGTTATTCTAATGTTAACAGGTTGTCTTGATTGTATTAATACAATTAACATCCTCAAGTGAATAATGATGTGGGTGTCTTACCTTTACTAATGAAGACATACATATAAACTGCTGCAGAGGACTGGCAAACATTAATATTTGTTTTCATATTGAACTATGATGTATATTGAAAATAATGTGGCAAAAAGAGAAACTGTTCATGATGGACGATAAGCCATGCCACAGTGTTTTTCATCCATATTCAATAATTAAACTTTCAGTTTGAGACAGTTTCCATAAGTTTGTTTTTAAAGGGAGTCTGATGAAGATTGGTCTAATGTACAAAAGGGTTAAAACACATTAATAAAATGAAATATTATTTTTCCATTTCATTGAAACCTACTTGTAGAGAACTTTTGTAGCCCGAATCCATGCGCTAATTCCGGAAATTGTAGCTTGACTGGAAACAACTATGCTTGTACATGTACATCCCAATACATTGGACAAAACTGCACCCAAGGTAAACCATTTGTTTTAAATGCTATTTCTGTCCCACATATAAAAGTTTTCTTACGCTGCTGCAGCAGGCGGCTTTTGAAAACAAGGTGACAAAAGCAAAAAATTATCATAATTTCTCCTTTTGACACAAGGTTTTCAAATTTATGTAATAATTATTCTTTGATTTACAGTTGGTTTTCATATGTTGACTACATCTTAACAACGTTGTCTGCTGCAGATATGTTGTATGTGGGAAAGGGGTTTTAAACTGCTGCCTACTGAAACATATGTTACAAGAAGTAAATCTTACAGTTACACAAAACAATTTTCTTTGATTTTGTATTCACTCCTGTGTTTATAAACTGCACACTTGTTCTATGTCACTTGTCTTCTTTCAATTTCATTGGAGTTGGTCCATCTTAAAACGAAAATTTAATATGAGATAACTAAAAAGTACAAGAGATACGTGTAGATTAATTAAACTTCATATGTATGTGTAAAGGTTAACTGGGAGATTTTAAACACGTGTTTTACATGCTTAAAAGTCCAGGTCACACTTCAAGTTCATCACATCTAACTTAATCAGGAGTATGCCATATCTCTGAAATCATAAACCTAGGTTCACACCAAGGACAATTAAGAGATTCTATACATAATTAATTGCCCATCGTTGCGCACCAGTACTTGTTGCCTCCGCTACACTATAACATCACCCAAGGGATGTTTCACTATCGTTTCGTTGTTTTAATGGAATAGAACATACTACACATAAACCAATCAAAATGATGCTTACATTTCCGGTACTCTCCTACGTGGAGACACATAGCAAACTGACTGACCTACAAAATGTAAATGTGCGTTCTGTTAATAGTTTTAAAAACTATATATTAGCGAGGTTTAGACATAAAAGCCTGCAGCCTTTCCGGGGCTCGAACCGGGGACCTCTCGTTTTCAGGTCGAATACTCTAACGACTGATCTAATCGGGCGGCTTACATGTTATCTCTCCACTTGTGTACACATAACATCAAATGTTTGATAACACCACACACGCGGGATCTAATTGGCTTTTTTGCACAGAACAATATTGTACTGCATCCAATTAGAATCAATATTGACTATTTGTCAAAACGGCTAAACGATAGTAAAAATCACACGGGTGGTGTTAAAGCATAGGGGAGTCAACATCCGTGTGTGTCCGACGATGTTTGTTGACATGAAGGACACAGGTACACACTCTGAAATTCAACCTACTTACAGGTTAATAAGGATTGTCAGCCATAATTCAGTAACTTGCAAAGAGCTACAGTAATCGTTTAATGCCAGAAAAACTGTTGAATGGTGATGGTAGTTTTTTTATCATGAAGATTCTTTGCAATATATCTGAATGAGGAGCATCCCATTTCCCTGTAGGACTACCTTTAAAGGGATGGTATTTTGAAACCTTTCCCAACTCCATTAAATCGGCAGCGGATAACTAAAAACATTTTGTAAAAAATATTGAAAATGTATACATGCATAAATGAAAAACAATAATTGAACTAAGTTAAAAATATTTTTCACCAGAGGAGAAGTTGCTCATTATAAGTAATTTCTCCTTTTGCTTCTCGTTGTCAAAAAACATCTGCTTCAGAGGCGTCACAATTTCAGAAAGTGTCTTCATGTTAGCATCAAATCATGCTAATTTTAACAGCTTGTCTTGATTGTATTAATACAATTAACATCCTCAATTGAATAATGATGTAAGTGTCTGCTCTTTACTAATCCCAATATTCAAAAAATTGCTGCCGAGAACTGGCCAATATTAGGATTGTTTTTTCCATTTAACTATAGTGTAGATTGAAAAGAATTTGGCAAAGGGAGAAACTGCTCATGATGGATGATAAGCTATGCCACAATGTTTTTCATTCTTATTCAATAATTAAACTTTCATTTTAAGACAGTTTCCATCAGATATTTTTTAAAAGGACTCTGCTGAAGATTGGTCGTATGTACAAAAGGGTTAACTAACATTAATAAATTGAAATAACATTTTTCCATTTCATTGAAACCCACTTGCAGAGAACTTGTGTAGCTCTACTCCATGCGCTAATTCCGGAACATGTAGCCTGACCGGAAACAGCTATACATGTGCGTGTACATCACCATATACCGGACAAAATTGCATCCAAGGTAAACCATATGTTCTCAAGAAATTTCTGGAAGCTTCTGCAGCCATCGATTTTTGAAAACAATGTGGCAAAAGCAGAAATTGATGATAATTTTTCTTTTTGACGCAATGTTTTCAACTTTATTCAATAATTGTTCTTTCATTTACAGATGATGTTAATATCTTTACTTCATTTTTTAAACATTGTTTACTGCAGATATGTTGTATGTGGGAAAGGGTTTAACTGCTTCCTTCTGAAACATATGTTGCAAGAAAAAAATGCGTTTACTTGCTTGAATGGCAATGTCACACTCCAAGCTAGACATATCTGACTTAATCAGGACCTTGCCATATTCCTAAACTCTTAAACCTAGGTTCACACCAAGTGAAATTTGGAGATTTTACACATCATTTGTTGATCATCGTCGGACACAAGTACTTGTTGCGTTCGCTAGGCTCCAACGTCACCCATTGAATTTTTCCGTATCGTTTCGCTGTTCTAATAGAACATAATATCATACACATAAACCAATCGAAATGATGCTTACTCTCCTACGTGGAGACACGTAGAAAATTGACTTTGGCCACGAAACCTAAATGTGCGTTCTATCTATCGTCTTTTAAAACTAAACATTACCGAAAGTTTTGTCAGGGGCTCGAAACCGGGACCTCTCGCTTTCCAGTCGAATACTCTACCGACTGATCTAATTGGCGGGCTTACATGTTATTTCTCCAATTCTGTACAAAAAACATGAACTGTCTGGTAACACAAAACTTTTTTCCTACTTACAAAGGATCTTATGGGCCGTTTGGCGCAAAACAACATTGTACTGCATCGAATTAGCTATTTGTCAAAACGTCGAAATATTACATGTAATATCTCCAATTGTTTACACATAACATGAACTGTCTGGTAACACCACACACTTTTTTCCAACCTACGGGGGATCTTATTGGCTTTTTGGCGCAGACCAACATTGTATTGCATCCAACTAGAATCAATATTGGCCCATTTTTCAAAACGGCGAAACGATAGTGAAAAATCGCACGGGTGGTGTTGAAGCATAGGGGAGTCAACAACCGTGTGTGTCCGACGATGTTTGTTGACATGAAGGACACAGGTACACACTCTGAATTCCACCCACTTACAGGTAAAAGAGGATTGCATGCTATACTTCAGTAACTTGCAAAGAGCTACAGTAGGCTTTTAAATCCAGAGAAACTGTTAAAGCAGCTTAAAACAGATCTGGTGATGCTAGTTTCTTTCATCATTAAGATTTTTAGCAATATATCTGAAACATTTCCATGTAGGAATACCTTCTAAGGGATGGTATTTTGAAACCCTTTTCCAACTTCATTAAATCTGCAGCAGATGACTAAAAATATTTTGTAAAAAATATTGAAAAGGTATAGATGTAACAATGAACAAACAATAATTGAATTAAGTTTAAAAGATTTTTGTTAACTCGTTTTGAATCACGTTTTTAAAAGTCATCTGCTGCAGAGGCGTCGCACGTTTACAATGTGTCTGCATGCATGCAAGGATAAGAGGATCTTTTACATCAAATCAGAATTATTAGTCTAATTATAACAGGCTTTCTTGATTGTATTAATACACTTAACATCCCCAATTGAATAATGATGTGAGTGTCGGCCCTTTACTCATCCCCACATATACAAAAAGCTGCAGCAGAAGACTGGTAAACATGATATTTTTTTTCTATATTTAACTATGGTGTATATTGAAAAGAATATGGCAAAAGGAGAAACTACTGATGATGAATGATAAGCTATGCTACAATCTTGTTCATCCCTATTCAATGAATAAACTTTCATGTTGAGACAGTTTTCGTCAGATGTTTTTTTCAAAAGGAGTCTGCTGCAGATTTTACGTATGTAAAAAAGGGTTAAAACACATTAATGAAATGAAATGACATTTCTCCATTTCATTGAAACCGACTTGCAGAGGACTTCTGTAGCTCTTCACCATGCGCTAATTCCGGAAATTGTAGCCTGACTGGAAACAGCTATACGTGTACATGTACATCACAATATACTGGACAAAACTGCAACCAAGGTAAACCATCTGTTTTTAGTTTTATTCCTTTCCCACAAACAGCGGTTTTTCTGACGCTTCTGCTGCAGATGGCCTTTGAAAACAAGGTTGCACAAACAGAAATTGATCATAATTTCATCACTTGGCGTAATGTTTTTAACTTTATTCAATAATTATCCTTTCATTGACAGAGAATTTTCATAGTTGTGATTACATCTATATGTTGTATGTTGGAGACTATTTAACTGCTGCCAACTGAAACAGATGTTACAAGATGGAAACTCTTACAGTTACACAAAACACTTTTCTTTGATTTCTTATTCACTCTTGTTTTTATAAACTGCAGACATGTTCTATCTCACTTTCAGTTTCGTTGGAGCTGCATATATAATATATCTAAAAAAGAAAATATTATATGAGATAGCTAAAGAGTACAAGAGATACGTCTAGGTTAATGAAACTTCATGTGTATGTGTAAAGGTCAACTGTGATATTTTAAATTTATTATACCTCACTTTTGTCTACAATGGTAAAATCCCATTACCCGAAAAAGAGATATTTTGACTATCAGAAACATTTTCTTTTGACACGTGACCAAGCGAAAATTGAATGTCAGTTCATGTGACCGCAGTGATATTTTGAATGTCATATAAGTGCAAAAAACTGCCTCAATATTTTAGCTAAATCATGACGTGATTGCCTCCCTTATACACATACAGCAGTGACGCATACAGCATACAGCAGTGACGTCACTTAATTGTGTTCGGTATAATAAAATAAATATCATATGGCAGCATGTGTGACATTGATATTGTCAACCCTCGAAACAGAATGTCACCCTCGGCTTACGCCTCGGGTGACATTCTGCTCTCGGGTTGACAATATCAATGTCACACATGCTGCCATATGATATTTATATAATGTTGAAGTTAATGTCACACGTCAAGCTAAACACATCAGACTAAATCAGGAGTATGCCATATCTCTAACATCATAAACCTATGTTCAAACGAAGGACAATTGGGAGATTATACACATCATTTGTTGACTATCATTGGACACCAATACTTGTTGCGTCCGCTACGCTCCAACATCACCCATGGGATTTTTCACTTTCGTTTAGCTTTTTTTAATAGAACAGAATATAATACACATAAACCAATCGAAATGATGCTTACGTTTCCGGTACTCTCCCACGTGGAGACACATAGCAAATTGGCTGTGCCCACGGAACGTAAATGTGCGTTCTGTTAATCGTTTTTTTAAAACTAAACATTACCTAATTCGGACGAAGAAGCATGCATTCTGGTCGGGACTCGAACCCGGAACCTCTCGCTTTCAGGTCGAATACTGTACTGACTGATCTACTCGGGCGGCTTACATTTAATATCTCCATTTGTTTACAAATAATATTCACTGTCTGGTAACCCCGCAACCTTTTTTCCAACTTAAGGGGGATCTTATTAGCTGTTTGGCGCAGAATAACATTGTACTGCATCCAATTATAATCAATATGGGTAATTTGTCAAAATGACGAAACGATAGTGAAAAATCGCATGGGTGGTGTTGGAGCACAGGGGAGTCAACAACCGTGTGTGTCCGACGATGTTAATTGACATGACGGACACAGGTACACACTCTGAAATTCCAACCACCTACAGGTAAATAAGGATTGACTGCCATAGGTCAGTAGCTTACAAAGATCTTTTAAATTCAGAACAAATGTTGAATCAGCTTTAAATACAGATCTGGTGATAGTAGAGAAGACTTATAGCAATATATCTGAATGAGAAGCATCCAATTTCCCAATAGGAATACCTTCCAAGAGATAGTATTTTGAAACCTTTCCCAATTCCACTAAATCTGCAGCGGATGACTCAAAACATTTTTTAAAAAAAAATTGAAAATGTATACATGTATAAATGAAAAAACAATAATTGAATTCAGTTAAAAAACATATTTGGCACGGGGAGAAGTTGCTCATTATAAGTAGTTTCTCCTTTTGCATCACGTTTTTTAAAGTCATCTGCTGCAGAGGCGTAGCGATTTCAGAGAGTGTCTGCATGTTAGCAAGCTTAAGGGTTAAAGGTTATTGTTATTCTAATTTAATAAGTTGTCTTGATTGTATTAATACAAATAACATACTCAATTGAATAATGATGTGAGTGTCTGTCCTTTACTAATGCCCACATACAAAATGTTGCAGCAGACGACAGGCAAACATTATGATTTGTTTTTATATTTAACTATGTTGTAGATTGAAAATAATGAGGCAAAACAAGAAACTGCTCATAATGGATGATAAGCTATGCCACATTGTTTTTCATTCCTATTCAATAATTAAACTTTCATTTTAAGACAGTTTACATAAGATGTTTTTCAAAAGGAGTCTGCTGAAGATTGGTCGTATGGACAAAAGGGTTTAACACAAATTAATAAATTGAAATAACATTTTTCCATTTCATTGAAACCCACTTGCAGAGAACTTTTGTAGCTCTAATCCATGCGCTAATTCCGGAACTTGTAGCTTGACAGGAAACAGCTATACATGTACATGTACATCACAATATACCGGGCAAAACTGCACCCAAGGTAAACCATCTGTTTTGAATGCTATTCCTTTCCCATATACAGAAATATTCAGACGCTTATGCAGCAGAGGGCTTTTTAAACAAGGTGGAACAAGCAGAAATTGATAATAATTTCTACTTTTGACACAATGTTTTTAACTTTATTCAACAATTGTTATTTCATTTACGGATGTTTTTTATATTTTGACTACATCTTTTCAACGTTGTCTGCTGCTGATATGTTGTATATGGGAAAGTGTTAAACTGCGCCTACTGAAACAGATGTTACAAGAAGGAAAATCTTACAGTTACACAAAACACTTTTCTTTGATTTATAATTCACTTCTGTGTTTATAAACTGCACACATGTTCTATTTCACTTGTCCTCTTTCAGTTTTATTTGAGTTTAATATATGTCCATCTAAAAAAGAAAATTGAATATGAGATAACTAAAAAGTAAAAGAGATACGTGTAGGTTAATTTAACTTGATGTGTATGTGTAAATGTCAACTGGAAGATTTTAAACACGTTTATGTGCTTGAAGGTCAATGTCACACTTCAAGCTAAGCACATCTTACTTTATCAGGAGTGTGCCATATCTCTAAAATAATTACCCTAGGTTCACACCATGTACAATTAGGAGATTCTGCACATAATTTGTTGACCATCGTCGGACACCAATAGTTGTTGCCTATGCTATACTGCAACACCACCCATGGGATCTTTCACTATCGGTTCGCTGTTTTAATAGAACAGAATATAATACACATGAACACATCGAAATGATACTTGCATTTCCGGTACTCTCCAACGTGAAAACACATAGCAAATTGACTTTGCCCAAGAAACGTAAATGTGCGTTCTGTTTATCGCATTTAAAACAAAATATTACCGAAGTTTAGAGAGAAAAGCATGAAACCAGTCCAGGGCTCGAACCAAGGATCTCTCGCGTTAGGGACGAATATTGTACCGACTGAGCTAATCGGGCGGCTCACATGTAATATCTCCAATTGTGTACAAATAACATGAACTGTCTGGTAACCCCACAAAACAAATTCCAACCTACGGGGAATCTTATTGGCTATTTGGCACAGAAAAACATTGTATTGCATCCAATTAGAATCAATATTTGCTATTTGTCAAAACGGCCAAACGATAGTGAAAAATTGCACGGGTGGTGTTAAAGCATAGGGGTGTCAACAACCGTGTCCGTCGATGTCTGTTGACATGAAGGACACAGGTACACCCTCTGATATTCCACCCACTTACAGGTAAAAAATGATTGCATGCCATACTTCAATAAATTGTAAAAACTGTTGAAGCAGCTTAAAGCAGATCTGTGGAAGCTAGTTTTTTTCAACATGAATATTTATAGCTATATCTACATGAGAAGCATCCCATTTCCAAGGGATGGTATTTTGAAACCCTTTCCTAACTTCATTAAATCTGCAGTGGATGACTAAAACTATTTTGTAAAGACTATTGAAAATGTGCACATGTATAAATGAAACAAACACTAATTGAAATATGTTAAAAAAATTGTTGGCAAGAAAAAAAGTTGCTCATTATGAGTAATTTCTCCTTTTGCCTCACGTTTTCAAAACTCATCTGCTGCAGAGGCGTCGCAATTTCAGAAATTGTCTGCATATATGCAATGGTTAAAGGATCCATGAGATTTATTTTTTAAAGGGAGACTGCTGAAGATTGGTCGTATGTACAAAGGGTTAAAACACATTAATGAATTGAAACTATTTCCATTTCATTAAAACCGACTTGCAGAGGACTTTTGTAGCTCTAAACCATGCGCTAATTCCGGAACTTGTAGCTTGACTGGAGACAGCTATACATGTACATGTACATCACAATATACCGGAACAAATTGTACCCAAGGTAAACCGTCTGTTTTGATTTGCTATTTCTTTCCCACATAAAGAAGTTTTCTGACGCTTCTGCAGCAGACGGCTTTTGAACAGAAGGTGATAAAAGCAAAAATGTATCATAAATTCTCCTTTTGACACAACGTTTTCCAACTGTTACAAGCAGGAAAACTTACATTTACACAAAACACTTTTCTTTGATTTCTTATTCACTCCTGTGTTTATAAACTGCACACACGTTCTATGTTACTTGACCTCTTTTAGTTTCATTGTAGTTGAATACAGGTCCATCTTAAAACGAAAAATTGAATATGAGATAACTAAAAAGTACAAGAGATACGTGTAGATTAATAAAACTTCATGTGTAAGTGTAAAGGTCAACTGGGATATTTTAAACACGTTTATGTGCTTTAAAGTCAATGTCACACTTCAAGCCTATCACATCTGACTTAATCAGGAGTATGCAATATCTCTGAAATCATAGACGTAGGTTCATACCAAGGAAAATCTTAAGATTTTACACATAATTTGTTGACCATCGTCGGTCACCAATAGTTGTTGCCTCGCCTACCCTTAAACATCACCCGTGGGAATGTTCACTGTTGTTTCGCTGTTTTAATAGAACAGAATACAATACACATAAACCAATCGAAATAATACTCAATTTCCGGTACTCTCCTATGTAGAGACACATAGCAAATTTGGTGTGCCCACGAATTTAATAGGCGTTTTATGATCGTGTTTAAAATCTAAACATTACCAACATTTTGAGGGAAAAGCATGTAGCCTGTCCGATAATTGAACCCGGGACTTCTAGCTTTAGGGTCGAATACTGTACCGACTGAGCTAATTGGGCAGCTTACATGTAATATCTTCAATTGTGTACAAAAACATGAACTGTCTTGTAACACCACACACGTCTACAAGGGATCTTATTGGCCGTTTATCGCAGAATAACATCGTATTGCATCATATTAGAATCAATATTGGCTATTTGTTAAAACGGCCAAACGATAGTGAAAAATTGCACGGTTGGTGTTAAAGCATACGGGAGTCAACAATCATGTGTGTCCGACGATGTTTGTTGACATGAAGGACACAGGTACACACTCTGATATTCCACCCATTTACAGGTAAAAAAGGATAACATGCCATACTCCAGTAACTTGCAAAAAGCTACAGTAATCTTTTAAATACAGAAAAACTGCTAAAGCAACTAGGTAACGATAGTAAAAATCACACGGGTGGTGTTAAAGCATAGGGGAGTCAACATCCGTGTGTGTCCGACGATGTTTGTTGACATGAAGGACACAGGTACACACTCTGAAATTCAACCTACTTACAGGTTAATAAGGATTGTCAGCCATAATTCAGTAACTTGCAAAGAGCTACAGTAATCGTTTAATGCCAGAAAAACTGTTGAATGGTGATGGTAGTTTTTTTTATCATGAAGATTCTTTGCAATATATCTGAATGAGGAGCATCCCATTTCCCTGTAGGACTACCTTTAAAGGGATGGTATTTTGAAACCTTTCCCAACTCCATTAAATCGGCAGCGGATAACTAAAAACATTTTGTAAAAAATATTGAAAATGTATACATGCATAAATGAAAAACAATAATTGAACTAAGTTAAAAATATTTTTCACCAGAGGAGAAGTTGCTCATTATAAGTAATTTCTCCTTTTGCTTCTCGTTGTCAAAAAACATCTGCTTCAGAGGCGTCACAATTTCAGAAAGTGTCTTCATGTTAGCATCAAATCATGCTAATGTTAACAGCTTGTCTTGATTGTATTAATACAATTAACATCCTCAATTGAATAATGATGTAAGTGTCTGCTCTTTACTAATCCCAATATTCAAAAAATTGCTGCCGAGAACTGGCCAATATTAGGATTGTTTTTTCCATTTAACTATAGTGTAGATTGAAAAGAATTTGGCAAAGGGAGAAACTGCTCATGATGGATGATAAGCTATGCCACAATGTTTTTCATTCTTATTCAATAATTAAACTTTCATTTTAAGACAGTTTCCATCAGATATTTTTTAAAAGGACTCTGCTGAAGATTGGTCGTATGTACAAAAGGGTTAACTAACATTAATAAATTGAAATAACATTTTTCCATTTCATTGAAACCCACTTGCAGAGAACTTGTGTAGCTCTACTCCATGCGCTAATTCCGGAACATGTAGCCTGACCGGAAACAGCTATACATGTGCGTGTACATCACCATATACCGGACAAAATTGCATCCAAGGTAAACCATATGTTCTCAAGAAATTTCTGGAAGCTTCTGCAGCCATCGATTTTTGAAAACAATGTGGCAAAAGCAGAAATTGATGATAATTTTTCTTTTTGACGCAATGTTTTCAACTTTATTCAATAATTGTTCTTTCATTTACAGATGATGTTAATATCTTTACTACATTTTTTAAACATTGTTTACTGCAGATATGTTGTATGTGGGAAAGGGTTTAACTGCTTCCTTCTGAAACATATGTTGCAAGAAAAAAATGCGTTTACTTGCTTGAATGGCAATGTCACACTCCAAGCTAGACATATCTGACTTAATCAGGACCTTGCCATATTCCTAAACTCTTAAACCTAGGTTCACACCAAGTGAAATTTGGAGATTTTACACATCATTTGTTGATCATCGTCGGACACAAGTACTTGTTGCGTTCGCTAGGCTCCAACGTCACCCATTGAATTTTTCCGTATCGTTTCGCTGTTCTAATAGAACATAATATCATACACATAAACCAATCGAAATGATGCTTACTCTCCTACGTGGAGACACGTAGAAAATTGACTTTGGCCACGAAACCTAAATGTGCGTTCTATCTATCGTCTTTTAAAACTAAACATTACCGAAAGTTTTGTCAGGGGCTCGAAACCGGGACCTCTCGCTTTCCAGTCGAATACTCTACCGACTGATCTAATTGGCGGGCTTACATGTTATTTCTCCAATTCTGTACAAAAAACATGAACTGTCTGGTAACACAAAACTTTTTTTCCTACTTACAAAGGATCTTATGGGCCGTTTGGCGCAAAACAACATTGTACTGCATCGAATTAGCTATTTGTCAAAACGTCGAAATATTACATGTAATATCTCCAATTGTTTACACATAACATGAACTGTCTGGTAACACCACACACTTTTTTCCAACCTACGGGGGATCTTATTGGCTTTTTGGCGCAGACCAACATTGTATTGCATCCAACTAGAATCAATATTGGCCCATTTTTCAAAACGGCGAAACGATAGTGAAAAATCGCACGGGTGGTGTTGAAGCATAGGGGAGTCAACAACCGTGTGTGTCCGACGATGTTTGTTGACATGAAGGACAAAGGTACACACTCTGAATTCCACCCACTTACAGGTAAAAGAGGATTGCATGCTATACTTCAGTAACTTGCAAAGAGCTACAGTAGGCTTTTAAATCCAGAGAAACTGTTAAAGCAGCTTAAAACAGATCTGGTGATGCTAGTTTCTTTCATCATTAAGATTTTTAGCAATATATCTGAAACATTTCCATGTAGGAATACCTTCTAAGGGATGGTATTTTGAAACCCTTTTCCAACTTCATTAAATCTGCAGCAGATGACTAAAAATATTTTGTAAAAAATATTGAAAAGGTATAGATGTAACAATGAACAAACAATAATTGAATTAAGTTTAAAAGATTTTTGTTAACTCGTTTTGAATCACGTTTTTAAAAGTCATCTGCCGCAGAGGCGTCGCACGTTTACAATGTGTCTGCATGCATGCAAGGATAAGAGGATCTTTTACATCAAATCAGAATTATTAGTCTAATTATAACAGGCTTTCTTGATTGTATTAATACACTTAACATCCCCAATTGAATAATGATGTGATGTGTCGGCCCTTTACTCATCCCCACATATACAAAAAGCTGCAGCAGAAGACTGGTAAACATGATATTTTTTTTCTATATTTAACTATGGTGTATATTGAAAAGAATATGGCAAAAGGAGAAACTACTGATGATGAATGATAAGCTATGCTACAATCTTGTTCATCCCTATTCAATGAATAAACTTTCATGTTGAGACAGTTTCCGTCAGATGTTTTTTTCAAAAGGAGTCTGCTGCAGATTTTACGTATGTAAAAAAGGGTTAAAACACATTAATGAAATGAAATGACATTTCTCCATTTCATTGAAACCGACTTGCAGAGGACTTCTGTAGCTCTTCACCATGCGCTAATTCCGGAAATTGTAGCCTGACTGGAAACAGCTATACGTGTACATGTACATCACAATATACTGGACAAAACTGCAACCAAGGTAAACCATCTGTTTTTAGTTTTATTCCTTTCCCACAAACAGCGGTTTTTCTGACGCTTCTGCTGCAGATGGCCTTTGAAAACAAGGTTGCACAAACAGAAATTGATCATAATTTCATCACTTGGCGTAATGTTTTTAACTTTATTCAATAATTATCCTTTCATTGACAGAGAATTTTCATAGTTGTGATTACATCTATATGTTGTATGTTGGAGACTATTTAACTGCTGCCAACTGAAACAGATGTTACAAGATGGAAACTCTTACAGTTACACAAAACACTTTTCTTTGATTTCTTATTCACTCTTGTTTTTATAAACTGCAGACATGTTCTATCTCACTTTCAGTTTCGTTGGAGCTGCATATATAATATATCTAAAAAAGAAAATATTATATGAGATAGCTAAAGAGTACAAGAGATACGTCTAGGTTAATGAAACTTCATGTGTATGTGTAAAGGTCAACTGTGATATTTTAAATTTATTATACCTCACTTTTGTCTACAATGGTAAAATCCCATTACCCGAAAAAGAGATATTTTGACTATCAGAAACATTTTCTTTTGACACGTGACCAAGCGAAAATTGAATGTCAGGTCATGTGACCGCAGTGATATTTTGAATGTCATATAAGTGCAAAAAACTGCCTCAATATTTTAGCTAAATCATGACGTGATTGCCTCCCTTATACACATACAGCAGTGACGCATACAGCATACAGCAGTGACGTCACTTAATTGTGTTCGGTATAATAAAATAAATATCATATGGCAGCATGTGTGACATTGATATTGTCAACCCTCGAAACAGAATGTCACCCTCGGCTTACGCCTCGGGTGACATTCTGCTCTCGGGTTGACAATATCAATGTCACACATGCTGCCATATGATATTTATATAATGTTGAAGTTAATGTCACACGTCAAGCTAAACACATCAGACTAAATCAGGAGTATGCCATATCTCTAACATCATAAACCTATGTTCAAACGAAGGACAATTGGGAGATTATACACATCATTTGTTGACTATCATTGGACACCAATACTTGTTGCGTCCGCTACGCTCCAACATCACCCATGGGATTTTTCACTTTCGTTTAGCTTTTTTTAATAGAACAGAATATAATACACATAAACCAATCGAAATGATGCTTACGTTTCCGGTACTCTCCCACGTGGAGACACATAGCAAATTGGCTGTGCCCACGGAACGTAAATGTGCGTTCTGTTAATCGTTTTTTTAAAACTAAACATTACCTAATTCGGACGAAGAAGCATGCATTCTGGTCGGGACTCGAACCCGGAACCTCTCGCTTTCAGGTCGAATACTGTACTGACTGATCTACTCGGGCGGCTTACATTTAATATCTCCATTTGTTTACAAATAATATTCACTGTCTGGTAACCCCGCAACCTTTTTTACAACTTAAGGGGGATCTTATTAGCTGTTTGGCGCAGAATAACATTGTACTGCATCCAATTATAATCAATATGGGTAATTTGTCAAAATGACGAAACGATAGTGAAAAATCGCATGGGTGGTGTTGGAGCACAGGGGAGTCAACAACCGTGTGTGTCCGACGATGTTAATTGACATGACGGACACAGGTACACACTCTGAAATTCCAACCACCTACAGGTAAATAAGGATTGACTGCCATAGGTCAGTAGCTTACAAAGATCTTTTAAATTCAGAACAAATGTTGAATCAGCTTTAAATACAGATCTGGTGATAGTAGAGAAGACTTATAGCAATATATCTGAATGAGAAGCATCCAATTTCCCAATAGGAATACCTTCCAAGAGATAGTATTTTGAAACCTTTCCCAATTCCACTAAATCTGCAGCGGATGACTCAAAACATTTTTTAAAAAAAAATTGAAAATGTATACATGTATAAATGAAAAAACAATAATTGAATTCAGTTAAAAAACATATTTGGCACGGGGAGAAGTTGCTCATTATAAGTAGTTTCTCCTTTTGCATCACGTTTTTTAAAGTCATCTGCTGCAGAGGCGTAGCGATTTCAGAGAGTGTCTGCATGTTAGCAAGCTTAAGGGTTAAAGGTTATTGTTATTCTAATTTAATAAGTTGTCTTGATTGTATTAATACAAATAACATACTCAATTGAATAATGATGTGAGTGTCTGTCCTTTACTAATGCCCACATACAAAATGTTGCAGCAGACGACAGGCAAACATTATGATTTGTTTTTATATTTAACTATGTTGTAGATTGAAAATAATGAGGCAAAACAAGAAACTGCTCATAATGGATGATAAGCTATGCCACATTGTTTTTCATTCCTATTCAATAATTAAACTTTCATTTTAAGACAGTTTACATAAGATGTTTTTCAAAAGGAGTCTGCTGAAGATTGGTCGTATGGACAAAAGGGTTTAACACAAATTAATAAATTGAAATAACATTTTTCCATTTCATTGAAACCCACTTGCAGAGAACTTTTGTAGCTCTAATCCATGCGCTAATTCCGGAACTTGTAGCTTGACAGGAAACAGCTATACATGTACATGTACATCACAATATACCGGGCAAAACTGCACCCAAGGTAAACCATCTGTTTTGAATGCTATTCCTTTCCCATATACAGAAATATTCAGACGCTTATGCAGCAGAGGGCTTTTTAAACAAGGTGGAACAAGCAGAAATTGATAATAATTTCTACTTTTGACACAATGTTTTTAACTTTATTCAACAATTGTTATTTCATTTACGGATGTTTTTTATATTTTGACTACATCTTTTCAACGTTGTCTGCTGCTGATATGTTGTATATGGGAAAGTGTTAAACTGCGCCTACTGAAACAGATGTTACAAGAAGGAAAATCTTACAGTTACACAAAACACTTTTCTTTGATTTATAATTCACTCCTGTGTTTATAAACTGCACACATGTTCTATTTCACTTGTCCTCTTTCAGTTTTATTTGAGTTTAATATATGTCCATCTAAAAAAGAAAATTGAATATGAGATAACTAAAAAGTAAAAGAGATACGTGTAGGTTAATTTAACTTGATGTGTATGTGTAAATGTCAACTGGAAGATTTTAAACACGTTTATGTGCTTGAAGGTCAATGTCACACTTCAAGCTAAGCACATCTTACTTTATCAGGAGTGTGCCATATCTCTAAAATAATTACCCTAGGTTCACACCATGTACAATTAGGAGATTCTGCACATAATTTGTTGACCATCGTCGGACACCAATAGTTGTTGCCTATGCTATACTGCAACACCACCCATGGGATCTTTCACTATCGGTTCGCTGTTTTAATAGAACAGAATATAATACACATGAACACATCGAAATGATACTTGCATTTCCGGTACTCTCCAACGTGAAAACACATAGCAAATTGACTTTGCCCAAGAAACGTAAATGTGCGTTCTGTTTATCGCATTTAAAACAAAATATTACCGAAGTTTAGAGAGAAAAGCATGAAACCAGTCCAGGGCTCGAACCAAGGATCTCTCGCGTTAGGGACGAATATTGTACCGACTGAGCTAATCGGGCGGCTCACATGTAATATCTCCAATTGTGTACAAATAACATGAACTGTCTGGTAACCCCACAAAACAAATTCCAACCTACGGGGAATCTTATTGGCTATTTGGCACAGAAAAACATTGTATTGCATCCAATTAGAATCAATATTTGCTATTTGTCAAAACGGCCAAACGATAGTGAAAAATTGCACGGGTGGTGTTAAAGCATAGGGGTGTCAACAACCGTGTCCGTCGATGTCTGTTGACATGAAGGACACAGGTACACCCTCTGATATTCCACCCACTTACAGGTAAAAAATGATTGCATGCCATACTTCAATAAATTGTAAAAACTGTTGAAGCAGCTTAAAGCAGATCTGTGGAAGCTAGTTTTTTTCAACATGAATATTTATAGCTATATCTACATGAGAAGCATCCCATTTCCAAGGGATGGTATTTTGAAACCCTTTCCTAACTTCATTAAATCTGCAGTGGATGACTAAAACTATTTTGTAAAGACTATTGAAAATGTGCACATGTATAAATGAAACAAACACTAATTGAAATATGTTAAAAAAATTGTTGGCAAGAAAAAAAGTTGCTCATTATGAGTAATTTCTCCTTTTGCCTCACGTTTTCAAAACTCATCTGCTGCAGAGGCGTCGCAATTTCAGAAATTGTCTGCATATATGCAATGGTTAAAGGATCCATGAGATTTATTTTTTAAAGGGAGACTGCTGAAGATTGGTCGTATGTACAAAGGGTTAAAACACATTAATGAATTGAAACTATTTCCATTTCATTAAAACCGACTTGCAGAGGACTTTTGTAGCTCTAAACCATGCGCTAATTCCGGAACTTGTAGCTTGACTGGAGACAGCTATACATGTACATGTACATCACAATATACCGGAACAAATTGTACCCAAGGTAAACCGTCTGTTTTGATTTGCTATTTCTTTCCCACATAAAGAAGTTTTCTGACGCTTCTGCAGCAGACGGCTTTTGAACAGAAGGTGATAAAAGCAAAAATGTATCATAAATTCTCCTTTTGACACAACGTTTTCCAACTGTTACAAGCAGGAAAACTTACATTTACACAAAACACTTTTCTTTGATTTCTTATTCACTCCTGTGTTTATAAACTGCACACACGTTCTATGTTACTTGACCTCTTTTAGTTTCATTGTAGTTGAATACAGGTCCATCTTAAAACGAAAAATTGAATATGAGATAACTAAAAAGTACAAGAGATACGTGTAGATTAATAAAACTTCATGTGTAAGTGTAAAGGTCAACTGGGATATTTTAAACACGTTTATGTGCTTTAAAGTCAATGTCACACTTCAAGCCTATCACATCTGACTTAATCAGGAGTATGCAATATCTCTGAAATCATAGACGTAGGTTCATACCAAGGAAAATCTTAAGATTTTACACATAATTTGTTGACCATCGTCGGTCACCAATAGTTGTTGCCTCGCCTACCCTTAAACATCACCCGTGGGAATGTTCACTGTTGTTTCGCTGTTTTAATAGAACAGAATACAATACACATAAACCAATCGAAATAATACTCAATTTCCGGTACTCTCCTATGTAGAGACACATAGCAAATTTGGTGTGCCCACGAATTTAATAGGCGTTTTATGATCGTGTTTAAAATCTAAACATTACCAACATTTTGAGGGAAAAGCATGTAGCCTGTCCGATAATTGAACCCGGGACTTCTAGCTTTAGGGTCGAATACTGTACCGACTGAGCTAATTGGGCAGCTTACATGTAATATCTTCAATTGTGTACAAAAACATGAACTGTCTTGTAACACCACACACGTCTACAAGGGATCTTATTGGCCGTTTATCGCAGAATAACATCGTATTGCATCATATTAGAATCAATATTGGCTATTTGTTAAAACGGCCAAACGATAGTGAAAAATTGCACGGTTGGTGTTAAAGCATACGGGAGTCAACAATCATGTGTGTCCGACGATGTTTGTTGACATGAAGGACACAGGTACACACTCTGATATTCCACCCATTTACAGGTAAAAACGGATAACATGCCATACTCCAGTAACTTGCAAAGAGCTACAGTAATCTTTTAAATACAGAAAAACTGCTAAAGCAACTAGGTAACGATAGTAAAAATCACACGGGTGGTGTTAAAGCATAGGGGAGTCAACATCCGTGTGTGTCCGACGATGTTTGTTGACATGAAGGACACAGGTACACACTCTGAAATTCAACCTACTTACAGGTTAATAAGGATTGTCAGCCATAATTCAGTAACTTGCAAAGAGCTACAGTAATCGTTTAATGCCAGAAAAACTGTTGAATGGTGATGGTAGTTTTTTTTATCATGAAGATTCTTTGCAATATATCTGAATGAGGAGCATCCCATTTCCCTGTAGGACTACCTTTAAAGGGATGGTATTTTGAAACCTTTCCCAACTCCATTAAATCGGCAGCGGATAACTAAAAACATTTTGTAAAAAATATTGAAAATGTATACATGCATAAATGAAAAACAATAATTGAACTAAGTTAAAAATATTTTTCACCAGAGGAGAAGTTGCTCATTATAAGTAATTTCTCCTTTTGCTTCTCGTTGTCAAAAAACATCTGCTTCAGAGGCGTCACAATTTCAGAAAGTGTCTTCATGTTAGCATCAAATCATGCTAATGTTAACAGCTTGTCTTGATTGTATTAATACAATTAACATCCTCAATTGAATAATGATGTAAGTGTCTGCTCTTTACTAATCCCAATATTCAAAAAATTGCTGCCGAGAACTGGCCAATATTAGGATTGTTTTTTCCATTTAACTATAGTGTAGATTGAAAAGAATTTGGCAAAGGGAGAAACTGCTCATGATGGATGATAAGCTATGCCACAATGTTTTTCATTCTTATTCAATAATTAAACTTTCATTTTAAGACAGTTTCCATCAGATATTTTTTAAAAGGACTCTGCTGAAGATTGGTCGTATGTACAAAAGGGTTAACTAACATTAATAAATTGAAATAACATTTTTCCATTTCATTGAAACCCACTTGCAGAGAACTTGTGTAGCTCTACTCCATGCGCTAATTCCGGAACATGTAGCCTGACCGGAAACAGCTATACATGTGCGTGTACATCACCATATACCGGACAAAATTGCATCCAAGGTAAACCATATGTTCTCAAGAAATTTCTGGAAGCTTCTGCAGCCATCGATTTTTGAAAACAATGTGGCAAAAGCAGAAATTGATGATAATTTTTCTTTTTGACGCAATGTTTTCAACTTTATTCAATAATTGTTCTTTCATTTACAGATGATGTTAATATCTTTACTACATTTTTTAAACATTGTTTACTGCAGATATGTTGTATGTGGGAAAGGGTTTAACTGCTTCCTTCTGAAACATATGTTGCAAGAAAAAAATGCGTTTACTTGCTTGAATGGCAATGTCACACTCCAAGCTAGACATATCTGACTTAATCAGGACCTTGCCATATTCCTAAACTCTTAAACCTAGGTTCACACCAAGTGAAATTTGGAGATTTTACACATCATTTGTTGATCATCGTCGGACACAAGTACTTGTTGCGTTCGCTAGGCTCCAACGTCACCCATTGAATTTTTCCGTATCGTTTCGCTGTTCTAATAGAACATAATATCATACACATAAACCAATCGAAATGATGCTTACTCTCCTACGTGGAGACACGTAGAAAATTGACTTTGGCCACGAAACCTAAATGTGCGTTCTATCTATCGTCTTTTAAAACTAAACATTACCGAAAGTTTTGTCAGGGGCTCGAAACCGGGACCTCTCGCTTTCCAGTCGAATACTCTACCGACTGATCTAATTGGCGGGCTTACATGTTATTTCTCCAATTCTGTACAAAAAACATGAACTGTCTGGTAACACAAAACTTTTTTTCCTACTTACAAAGGATCTTATGGGCCGTTTGGCGCAAAACAACATTGTACTGCATCGAATTAGCTATTTGTCAAAACGTCGAAATATTACATGTAATATCTCCAATTGTTTACACATAACATGAACTGTCTGGTAACACCACACACTTTTTTCCAACCTACGGGGGATCTTATTGGCTTTTTGGCGCAGACCAACATTGTATTGCATCCAACTAGAATCAATATTGGCCCATTTTTCAAAACGGCGAAACGATAGTGAAAAATCGCACGGGTGGTGTTGAAGCATAGGGGAGTCAACAACCGTGTGTGTCCGACGATGTTTGTTGATATGAAGGACACAGGTACACACTCTGAATTCCACCCACTTACAGGTAAAAGAGGATTGCATGCTATACTTCAGTAACTTGCAAAGAGCTACAGTAGGCTTTTAAATCCAGAGAAACTGTTAAAGCAGCTTAAAACAGATCTGGTGATGCTAGTTTCTTTCATCATTAAGATTTTTAGCAATATATCTGAAACATTTCCATGTAGGAATACCTTCTAAGGGATGGTATTTTGAAACCCTTTTCCAACTTCATTAAATCTGCAGCAGATGACTAAAAATATTTTGTAAAAAATATTGAAAAGGTATAGATGTAACAATGAACAAACAATAATTGAATTAAGTTTAAAAGATTTTTGTTAACTCGTTTTGAATCACGTTTTTAAAAGTCATCTGCTGCAGAGGCGTCGCACGTTTACAATGTGTCTGCATGCATGCAAGGATAAGAGGATCTTTTACATCAAATCAGAATTATTAGTCTAATTATAACAGGCTTTCTTGATTGTATTAATACACTTAACATCCCCAATTGAATAATGATGTGATGTGTCGGCCCTTTACTCATCCCCACATATACAAAAAGCTGCAGCAGAAGACTGGTAAACATGATATTTTTTTTCTATATTTAACTATGGTGTATATTGAAAAGAATATGGCAAAAGGAGAAACTACTGATGATGAATGATAAGCTATGCTACAATCTTGTTCATCCCTATTCAATGAATAAACTTTCATGTTGAGACAGTTTCCGTCAGATGTTTTTTTCAAAAGGAGTCTGCTGCAGATTTTACGTATGTAAAAAAGGGTTAAAACACATTAATGAAATGAAATGACATTTCTCCATTTCATTGAAACCGACTTGCAGAGGACTTCTGTAGCTCTTCACCATGCGCTAATTCCGGAAATTGTAGCCTGACTGGAAACAGCTATACGTGTACATGTACATCACAATATACTGGACAAAACTGCAACCAAGGTAAACCATCTGTTTTTAGTTTTATTCCTTTCCCACAAACAGCGGTTTTTCTGACGCTTCTGCTGCAGATGGCCTTTGAAAACAAGGTTGCACAAACAGAAATTGATCATAATTTCATCACTTGGCGTAATGTTTTTAACTTTATTCAATAATTATCCTTTCATTGACAGAGAATTTTCATAGTTGTGATTACATCTATATGTTGTATGTTGGAGACTATTTAACTGCTGCCAACTGAAACAGATGTTACAAGATGGAAACTCTTACAGTTACACAAAACACTTTTCTTTGATTTCTTATTCACTCTTGTTTTTATAAACTGCAGACATGTTCTATCTCACTTTCAGTTTCGTTGGAGCTGCATATATAATATATCTAAAAAAGAAAATATTATATGAGATAGCTAAAGAGTACAAGAGATACGTCTAGGTTAATGAAACTTCATGTGTATGTGTAAAGGTCAACTGTGATATTTTAAATTTATTATACCTCACTTTTGTCTACAATGGTAAAATCCCATTACCCGAAAAAGAGATATTTTGACTATCAGAAACATTTTCTTTTGACACGTGACCAAGCGAAAATTGAATGTCAGGTCATGTGACCGCAGTGATATTTTGAATGTCATATAAGTGCAAAAAACTGCCTCAATATTTTAGCTAAATCATGACGTGATTGCCTCCCTTATACACATACAGCAGTGACGCATACAGCATACAGCAGTGACGTCACTTAATTGTGTTCGGTATAATAAAATAAATATCATATGGCAGCATGTGTGACATTGATATTGTCAACCCTCGAAACAGAATGTCACCCTCGGCTTACGCCTCGGGTGACATTCTGCTCTCGGGTTGACAATATCAATGTCACACATGCTGCCATATGATATTTATATAATGTTGAAGTTAATGTCACACGTCAAGCTAAACACATCAGACTAAATCAGGAGTATGCCATATCTCTAACATCATAAACCTATGTTCAAACGAAGGACAATTGGGAGATTATACACATCATTTGTTGACTATCATTGGACACCAATACTTGTTGCGTCCGCTACGCTCCAACATCACCCATGGGATTTTTCACTTTCGTTTAGCTTTTTTTAATAGAACAGAATATAATACACATAAACCAATCGAAATGATGCTTACGTTTCCGGTACTCTCCCACGTGGAGACACATAGCAAATTGGCTGTGCCCACGGAACGTAAATGTGCGTTCTGTTAATCGTTTTTTTAAAACTAAACATTACCTAATTCGGACGAAGAAGCATGCATTCTGGTCGGG